>OZ025303.1:5387926-5987926 GCA_964019185.1 Maratus speculifer | reverse complement strand
CGAGTATATTTACGAGAGTTAGAGCGCGGATGGACGGCCAGTCGATTCAAACTGTTTATTTTCCGATTTATTTTTAAGTTTATTTTTGCTCTCAAATGCATCCAATTGGCAAATTGACTTATTTACAAAGTGCACAAGGTGCCGTAATGGTCGATTCTTTGATAGATGTAGAAAATATTGCAAAAAAGGCTGCCAAAGTTGCCACTTTGAACAAATTTTTCAGAAGCGGGAGATCTGAGAACGAAAAAAAATGCTCAGAGGATAATTGTTCATAAATCCAATTCTAATGCATTGAGCGTAAAAAGACATCACACGGCACCTTATACGTCACTTCCAAAATCCCCTCAGCAAGTTTCATGTTTCTACTTTTAAAAATGTGTCTGAAATTGTATCGGAAAATTTCGAGCTGTTGGAAGTGGAAAAGCGTTTTTTCGAATACACTCTTAAGGGTGTATTGGAAAAGCGTTTTTCGATTCAAGCTGTCTATTTTCCGATTTATTTTTAAATCTATTTTTGCTCTCAAATGCACCAAACTCTCAAAATCCCTTATTTAGAAACTACACAAGGTGCTGCAAGGGTCATTTTTTTGGTAAACGTAGAAAATATTGCAAAAAATGCTGTCAAAGTTGCCAATTTGAACAGAAATTTCCGAACCTGGAGATCTGGGAACGAAAAAATGATCGAACTGAAAAAAACAATTGTTTATAACTCAAATTCTAATGAATTCAACGAAAAATTACATCACACGGCATCTTCTACATCACTTCAAAAATCATCCCATCTAGTTTCATGTTTCTACTTTTAAAAATGAGCCTGAAAATGTATTGGAAAATTTTGAGCTGTTGAAGGTGAAAAATCTTTTTTCCGAATACACCCTTAAGTTCTAAAAAAAATGCTTTATTAATATAAAAGTCCATCGACGTTTTTTTTTTTTTTTTTTTTTTTTTTTTTTTTTTTTTTTTTTTTTTTTGGTGCAAAGGTTTTTTTTTTTTTTTTTTTTTATATAACAAATTTTAGGTTCAGCAGACATTTTCAGGTGATGGATTTTTACTAATCTAGAGGTACAGGGATTTTTTTTATTATTATTATTTATTCTATTTATGTAAAAAGAGAGAAAAATAAAACCACCTTACAAATTGTTTATTTTTCATATAAAAATATTGTTTTTATATATAAATGTCTTATTTTAAACTGTGCAACACATTAAATAAATAAATTTGTAATTATTTATACTAACATCTAGCATGGCTATCTCAATGTTGTAGTGTTCTAAAAATATCTATGGATATGTCAAAATGCTTTTAAACTATCTTAAAGTGTATGACTTGAAAAAAAAACAATCTTCATTTTTTGCATTCATGAAATTTAAGTTAAAAAACTGATTGCAGCATCCTACTGCTAAAAAACTTTTTTGCTGTACTATGCTGCATTGTACAAAGAAAAATTAGAATTTTATTTTTATTTTATTTTATTTATTTTTTTATTTTTTACTAGGATCAACCGATACAGGTTTCTAAGGCCAAAATCAATTTTCAGAAAATTCAACATTTCAGCCAAAAAATGAAAACATTTAAAAAAAAATTTAAGTAATTAATATATACGTTTTAAAGTAATTAATACATACTTATACATAAATTAATTATATATATAGTATTTATTAATTATGCACAATTGTTAATTATCCAAAAACTTTATTTTCATATATAATAAAACATAATTAATTCATCAATGACACATGAAGATTTTCTGATTATACAAATTTCATTTAATTAAAAAATATTTTAGTTTTAAGTATACATATCTTGATTTTTCTTCTTTAATGATTTTTGTAAATGATCATTTATTATTCTAGAACTTTCTCAAAGAATTTTTGAAACACTAATGCAATTTAAACTAAAAATTTTCTGTAAGATGATTGCTAATTCATGACTGATAATTAATTATAAACAACGAAGTTCATTGCAATATACTCATTAAAGCTAGAGCTGATACAGTTAAAATCAATGACTAATGTTGAAATAATGTTGAAAGCAAGAATTTTGGAACAAGTTCAGTCAAGCTGAATTTACAGCCACATTTTGGCAAAACTCGGATTTTGGGCCGAAAAATCATCATTCATATTTTTGATTGATCTCTGTTTATATAACATTAATAAAATTGATGTAAATTAAAAGCTTTTATTTAAATGGGTTTCATTCTACCATTGGTAAAGAATACCTGCTATTTACTGCTAGTTTTAGAAATTTAAATAATTAAAATAGTATGTCGGTTAAATTGAAATGAATTAATGAATGATTTAATTAATTTTGTGTATTTCAATTTGGGATAAAATTTCTTTTTATTTAGCCAATGGTTGAAAATCTTTAGACAGGCGTTGTTGTGTGGGATCTTGGCTAAAAAACTGATGTAATTATTAATTTAACATATATATTTAAATTTGTTTTGGTGCAATGGAATTAATTCATATAAGATTATAAAAAGAAGATATTTATTATATCTTACAAAATTGAAAGTATATTGTAAATTTAAGAAGAAAAACAGTTTCTTCCATTTCTTCCACTTGGAAGATATCTATTTCTTCCGGCCAGTTTTTTCCATGGTTTTTTCCGCGGTTTTTTCCACAGCGGAAGAAACTTGCCAACCCTGTTGAGAACAGCCTTAAATTATTAAAAAACTCATTTCTATGCAGCTAACCCCAAAGTCTAAGAAATTTATAAAACACATTTAGGCGTTTTAATTGATATAGATGTGTGCATACAAAACTGTACAAATATGTATATGTGTGCATGAAAAGATTGTGTTCTTAATTAATGCACAAGTGTGTTTATTTAATACACGTGTTTGATTGATTAATATACATGTTTACGCATGTTATTAATAGACCTATATTATTAATATGTTTATATATGTTTAAATAATGTATTTTACAATGTTGTATATGTTTAAATAGTATAATTTTTAAGTGTTTTTTTAATACACTTGTGTGCGTACAAAATTAAACAAATACATTCAGGTCCTGCATACATTTCATTTATCTAAATGTAATTAAATTATTTTTACTTTTAGTAATTTTAGCTCTATTAATTTAGCTATTAGTAATTTAGCTTATCTCTAACTTGGAACATACAATTATCATTCAAACGGTATCGATTAACATTGAATTTGTTTTAGCAAAATACATATTTACTTCATGGATATAGAGAATAAGAAAGACTATACGGGAGAGTAAATCCGGACAAAATAACTCCCTTGTTTACATTTAAGGATGTATTCGAAAAAAAGATTTTCAGCCTTCAACAGCTCGAAATTTTCACACTCATTTTTAAAAGATAGACACATGAAACTGGCTGAAGTGATGTCTAAAGTACCGTGTGATATCATTCTTCGCTGAATTAATTAGAATTGGATTTATAAATAATTATTTACTCAGTTGATCATTTTTTTCGTTCTCAGGTTTCCAGGTTCGGAATTTTCTGTCCAAATTGGACACTTTGACAGCATTTTTTGCAATATTTTCTACATTTATCAAAAAATCGGCGTATACGGCACATAACGTAGTTTCTAAATAATTCATTTTAAAAATTTCGTGCATTTGAGAGCATAAATGAATTTAAAAATAAATCTGAAAATACGCATTTTGACTCGAAATACACCCTTAAGCAGATAAATCATCGAAAAACTCATTTGTAATGCTTTATTTAACCTCAAAGTCTAAGAAATACTACCCATGAGAACAACAATAATTTGAATTTACAAAGAATAATTAATGCACAGTAATCATACATCCCCCCCCCCCTTCCGTACCCTCTTGAATATAATTTCTTATGAGGTTCATATGTCTTTTTTTATATAATGAAAAATTTTGTAGGAACTTTAAAGCAAAATTTATATAAATAATAAATTGTGAAAATCAAATAAAGCGATAGTAATAAAGAGGTAATTCGTACACAGAAAAAAAAGAGATATTTGTGCCCAAATTGATACTTTATTTGGTCGCAAATCTCAAGCAACAAATTAGATGTTTTTTATTCGTTCAAATTAAAAAAAAAAAAAAGAAAGAAAAAAAGAAAAAAAGAAAAAAAAAAGAAAAAAGAAAAAAAATTGATTTGATAGTTGCCAAGGCCCTTGCTAAGGGAGAGGATGGGAGGAGACTACTTCCAAAAATGTTTGTGAATGCTGTCATATTTAGCAAATTTATAAACTTAACGGTGTATTTCGATTCAAACTGCTTATTTTTCGATTTATTTTTACATTTATTTTTGCTCTCAAACGCATCCAACGGGCCAATTGTCTTATTTAGGAAGTACACAAGTGCCGTGAGGGTTGATTCTCTCAAGGGTCGATGATTGCAGAAAATATTTCAAAAACGGCATTTTGAACTGAATTTTTTTGAAGAGGGAGATGTGGGACCGAAAAAGGGACCCTTTTTCTGGAAACAAAAAAGGGTCCTGCTGAGAAGATAATTGTTTATAAATCCAATTCTAATGAATGGAGCGTAAAATGACATCACACGGCACCTTGTACGTCTCTTCCAAAATCCCCTCAGCCAGTTTCATGTGTTCTATTTTTAAAAATGTGTCTGAAATTGTATCGGAAAATTTCAAACTGTTGAAGGTGGAAAAGTGTTTTTTCGAATACACCCTTAATTGGCAAATTTTATTAAAATTTTATTGAAAATCTAAGTACATTTTCTATTTCTGATAGGTTTGGCAAAAGTTACGAATCTAATTGGAAATATTATAAAAATTTTTTTACAAATAAGATCTATACATATTTCAAATTGGGCTACAGAATTATCATATTGAAATTTGACTTAGCAATTTAAAATCCCCTCCTCCCTCAAAAAAAAAAAAAAAAAAAAAAAAAAAAAAAAAAAAAAAAAAAAATTAAAAAGAAAGAAAGAAAGAAAAAACTTTGTGGGATTGTTGCAACACGCAAGATATACATGACCAAGGAAACTTTTAGTGTTACAATTATTAATAATAATAATTAATAATATATTAATAATTTTTAATAATAATTTTTAATAATTGTAAATGTTTATGTTGTAATGTCAAAGATTTCTTAAATGTATAAATTGGTACTCAAAGGTTAACTTACTAACAATGACATTACTGCGATAAAAATGAGATATGAAGAAAAACATGGTTTTTCCCTACTTCAAACTTATAAAGTATATGTTTGTACGTGAACTTCAAAAATGTTTTTATCTATTAAAAATATTTAAAAATTTTTTAATTTCTCAAATTAATATCAATGAAATACCAAATTTACATTCTTATTTAAGTCTCAGATATGTTATACAAAAGTTATGTTGTTTGTTTATTTTTTTTTTAATCGAATCCCTTTTTATTCTTTCTGTTGGTTTTTAAATCCCCCTCCCCCCAACCGTTCTATCAAAACTGCATTTTCCCTGGGAAAAAAAAACTAGTTTACATAATTAAAAGAAATTTTTTTAACATTCAAAACATTATGAAACAATACCGGCATGTGCATTCAAAACGTTCATCCTAGAGAACATTCTTATAAGAAGTGAAAATTCAAAACAATGCTCAAAACATATTGTAAACACGGTTGAATTATTTATAGCAGTGTTTCTATATCAATAATCATGTCTCTGTACACTGAAAAAAAAATGGGTTCTCAAAATTGACTAAAAAGTACTCAATTTTAAATGCCTCACTCGCTCAAAATAGAAAAATCCAAAAGTACTTAAAACTGAGAAACACATGTACTCATTTTTGATTCCATGGTTGTGTTCAAATGTGTGTAAATTTCTATATACTGCCCCCTGAACTCACAAATTAAACTAACAATATACTTGCCATTTATTTCTTACTCGAAATCACAACAATAAACGTTTAATTGACTTTTTATTTAGAAAAATAGCAAAACCATTTACAAGATACTCAAATCGAATATTTTATGTCCAGAGCATTATTTGCAAGCACTTTTAAGCTATTTTAAAAAACTGTACATAATTTAATATATACATTATTAAGCATCTTTTATGCCACCCCGAATGAAATAAACCAATACAGGGTACACAATGATCGTTTGTTTGGATTTAATAACATATGATGATTCAAAATGTGTTTATTTTTTATGCAAACATACTCAGTTCGATATGAGTACATCGACTTACTCAATTTTGAGTACTTTTTTTTTTCAGTGTATTCAAAACATAATGCTACATTTAAAAGAATGGGTTTTATTTTTAGAATTATGCTCCTATAACTCAAAACAATGTATTCTACATTCATAGCAGTGTTTTTCAATTAAGAATTAAGAATCTGTATTCAAGAAAACATTTTCACATTAAAAACAAGTGTTTTTATATTCACAATTATCCTAATGTAATTCAAAACAATATTTTTACTTTATAAAAAATATTTCGATTTCCAAAAATTTAAAACAGTACTCAAAACAAATTTCATAATGAGTTCTTATTTTCAATATTTGACATGTACTATTCCCACATCCAAAACAATCTTTCTACTTTCTGTGTTCCTATTTAAAAAAGAGAAAAAAGAAAGAAAAAAAACGCATGTTCTAAACTGTGTTCCTTATTTTTAAAAATTCAATATAACTTTTGTACATTTAAAGAATGTTTTTATAACCAAACGAAGAGTGTCAACATTCAAAATTATGTTTCTATATTTCTATATTTAAAAGAAGGATTTTATATTCAAAATTATGCCCCTATAACTCAATGTACCTACATTTAAAAATTTAAACAGAGATCAAAAGAAGTTCTTTCAAAAAATTAAAACAGGGCTCAAAACATGCTCTAAATGAAGTTCCTATTTTTAAAAATTAAAAATAACATTTGTATAATATTTTACATATTTTTACATAAAAAAGAAGAATTTTACATTCAAAATTATACTCCTATAATTCAGTGTTACTATTTTAAAGATTCATAAGATTTTTATATTTAAATGAAGTATATTAATAATCAAAATTATCTTTCTATGTTTCTACATTTAAAAGAAAGGTTTTATATTCAAAATTATACTCTTGTTCCTATTTTCAAAAAATTAAAACAGATATCAAAACATGTTCTAAATAGAGTTCCTATTTAAAAAAAATCAAAACAGATATTCTAAACAATGTTCCAATTTTTAAAAATTCAATGTAACTTTTGTATATTAAAAATAATGTTTTTATATCCATACAAAGTGTGTCAACATTCAAAATTTTGTTTCTATATTTCTACATTTAAAAGAAGAATTTTATATACAAAATCATACCCCTGTAACTCAATGTTCCTATTTTCAAAAACTCTAAAACAAGATCTCAAAACATGCTCTAAATTGAGTTCCTGTTCTTAAAAATTCAAAAATACTTTCTATATTCTAAACAATATTTTTATATTCAAACGAAGAGTATCAATATTTAAAATTACGTTTCTATATTTCTACACATTCAAAAGAAATGGTTTTATATTTAAAATTATGTTTCGATATTTCTACACATTCAAAAGAATGATTTTATATTCAAAATTATGCCCCTATAATTCAGTGTCCCCACTTTCAAAAAAGTAAAACAGGACTCAAACATGCTCTAAACAGAGTTCCTATTTTTTAAAAATTCAAAATAACATTTGTATAATATTTGAATCCATATTTTTGATTATAAAAAGTGTGTCTATATTTAAAATTATATTTCATTATTTCTATATTAAAAAGAAGAATTTTACATTCAAAATTACACTCCTATAACTCAGCGATACTATTTTAAAAATTCAAAAGATTTTTATATTCAAATGAAGTATATTAATATTCAAAATTATGTTTCTATGTTTCTACATTTAAAAGAAAGGTTTTTATATTCAAAATTATGCTCTTATAATTCAATGTTCCTATTTTTAAAAAATCAAAACACATATTCTAAACTGTATTCCTATTTTTAACAATTTAATATAACTTTTATATATTAAAAACAATGTTTTTATATCCATACTAAATGTGTCAACATTCAAAAATTTTTTGTTCTATATTTCTACATTGAAAAGAAGAATTTTATATACAAAATCATGCCCCTGTATCTCAATGTTCCTATTTTCAAAAACTCTAAAACAAGATCTCAAAACATGCTCTAAATTGAGTTCCTGTTCTTAAAAATTCAAAAACACTTTCTATATTCTAAACAATATTTTTATATTCAAACGAAGAGTATCAATATTCAAAATTATGTCTCTATATTTCTACACATCCAAAAGAAATGGTTTTATATTCAAAAGCATGCCCCTAAAATTCAGTGAAAATAAATGTCATTCGAAAAATAAAAATATGGCTCAAAACATATTCTAAATCAAGTTCCTATTTTTAAAAATTCCAAAAGAGTTTCTAGATTCGAAACAATAAAAACATGGCTCAAAACATATTCTAAATCGAGTTCCAATTTTTAAAAATTCAAAAAGAGTTTCTACATTCGGAACAATATTTTAAAATTCAAATGAATAATATTAATATTTAAAATTATGTTTATATTTCTGCATTTAAAAAAAAAAAGGTTTTTAGGTTCAAAATTATGTCTCTATAACGCAGTGTTCATATTTAAAAAAATTCAAAACACTGTTCAGAATATGTTTCATAATGAGTTCCTATTTCCAATAATACACTATTCCCATATTCTAAACTGTGTTGCTGCATTAAAAACAGCGTTTCATTTTAATCAAAATTATGTCCCTATAATTCAGTGCTCCTATTTTAAAAAATTCAAAACAATGCTTAAAATATATTTTATAATAACTTAATATATTAGTAATTCAATACACTATTCCTATATTCAAATATTCCTGAAACAGTGTGTCTGCATTAAAAGCAATGTATCTTATAATTAAAATTATGTATCTATAATTCAGTGTTTTTATTTTTTTAAATTCAAAACACTGCTTAAAATATATTTCATAATGAGTTCCTATTTCCAATAATTTTTAATAACGTATATTTCAAATCGTGTTCCTGCATTAAAAGCAGCGTTTCTTATAATCAAAATTATGTCCCTATAACTCGATGTTCCGATTAAAAAAAAATTTAAAACGCTGCTTAATAATTCTCAAAATATATTCCACAATGACTTCCTATTTTCAATAATTTAACACACTATTCCCATATTCTAAGTTGTGTTCCTGAAAAAGTGTTCCTGTATTAGTTACCTATAGTCAAAATTATGTCTCTATAATACAGTGATTATTTCAAAAAATATTTCAAAAATTCAAAACTTTGCTTAAAATATATTTCATAATCACTTCCTATTTTCAATAATTTAATACACTATTTCCATATTCATATATTCTTGAAATAGTATTCCTACTTAAAAAAAAAAAAAAAAAATTCAAAACACTGCTTAAAATACATTTCATAATGACTTCCTGTATTCAAAGTTTAATACACTATTCCCAGGGGTGGGGAAATACATAATTTTGCTCGCCAGTAACGAATGTATTTCCTAACATGGCAAGTGAACTTTCAGTTTTTGAAAAACTGTTGGCAATAGAGACATTATCAAAAACACTTTTTTTTAAATCTAGATATTTCCAAATTATTAGAATATAAATATAGTACTAAGTTCTATCTTATATTAAGCTTATCTCTGTTGTATATATTTCTTAATATTATAGAAAAAATGAATTACGAAAATACACAGTTGTAATAGTAATTTCTTGTGTAATTGCGTGCGATTTTGTCATAACTATTTTCAACTGCATGTGTGTTAATTGGGCTAGTGAAATAAATCCTTGCCTGGTAAGATTTAAAAAAAAATTCCCCACCCCTGACTATTCCTATATTCAAATATTCCTGAAATAGTGTTCCTATTTTTAAAAAAATCAAAACACTGCTTAAAATATGTTTCATAATGACTTCCTATATTCAATAACAATTTAATACACTATTCCCATATTCAAATATTCCTGAAATAGTGTTCCTATATTCAAATATTCCTGAAACAGTGTTCCTATATTCAAATATTCCTGAAATAGTGTTCCTATTTAAAAAAAAAAAATCAAAATACTGCTTAAAATATGTTTCATAATGTCTTCCTATATTCAATAACAATTTAATACACTATTCCCATATTCAAATATTCCTAAAATAGTATTCCTATCTTCAAAAATTCAAAACAAGGCTTACCTTCCAGATTTGGTGATGACCATCTCAGTTCCGAGGCGGTGAAATTGTTCCCATAAGTCCTTCGATTCGAGGGTCACTTTTGGGTCATCTTTCACACCATCGTCTTCAGGAGGTTCCAGGGGCCTTAGGGGGGCCCTCAGGTGGGGCCCCAGAACATCTTCGGCAGTAAGGGGCCCCTTAGCAAACAGAGGAGGCGGCGGTAAGGTATGAAAGGCCGCCGGTAAATAATGGTGAGGGGGCGTCAAAATTGAATTCATACTAAAATCACTCGGCCGGGGTGGCGGGAAAAGGAAGGGGTGGTAGGCCATCCCCAAGTCCGAAGGTTCGAATCTCATCGGTTGCAGTGTTGGTATACAGGGTGTACAACAAATTTTCTTAAAAATGACAAGAACAAAACATCTGGAAGTCCGTGACAGTTTGAGGAGATTCCTTTGATGTATTTTGTAATTTTTGGCTTTCCTTCAAAAAAAAAATTTTTTTTCAATGCACGGGGGGCCCCCAAAACAAAATTGTACCCAGGGCCCCTCTGATTCTTGCTTCGGCCCAGTAGTAGCAGACGCCGTCGGTTTCGAAGCAAAATAATTAAGTTGTCAATAATATCCCACAATTCCGTTCTATTTACACAAATGACGAAATAATAAAAAATATTTCTTTTTATTTATCGTCTGTTGGATAAAAAGTTTTTATCGTCTGCGGAGTTGTTTTTCGAACGCCAAAGCGACGAGATGGACGGGGTGGTCTCGTCTGCGGCCGCCGCGGCTCGTGATTGGTCGAACGGCTTTTCGCACCCGATTCGCGCCGACAGAGGCTGTCGCAGCGCCACCTATTGGGTGTCAGCGTTCGACCCTCCACAAAGCGCAGACGATCGTGAGGTTTAAGAGAAGGGGGGGAGCAGGGGGGGATCGACTAAGGAGCGAGATGTAATAAAGAATGAAGAGCGTATCATTTAGAGAAGACGGAGGTTCTCTAATTTTGTTATTGTTTGGTTTTTTTCTTTCTTCTCCTTTCTCTCTCTATTTGTTTTATTCATTTTGTTGAGGAGCGATTATTTTGCGCGGTATTTATTATCGTCTGCTGCTATCGTCTGCAGTGATTTCTCCGCACTTTCGAATTCATGCTGTGTGCGTTGAAAAAAGAAAAGAATAAAAGAAAGTCGAAGTAGAAGTGTCGTTAAATAAGTTTTAATTGCAACGGGGGTGCGAGGTTATATTCTTTCGTTGAGGAGAATTTTAAGCGTTAATTTAAGTGTTGGGATTTGTAAGAGTGTCATCAGCGGTTTTATTTTCTGTCTTTGATCGCTCGAGGATAAATTAACACATTTTGAACCAGAATTTTTATTTAAATGAAATGCTCTTTATTTATTTGTTTCTCTTTCTGGCCTTCGATTTTAACAGGCGAGAAACAATGAATATTACTAAGGAAAGTATAAGTAGGGTAGATATAGCTTTGAATTTTTTTAAATGTCAAATAAACATGTTTCGAACATAAAATTTATTTAATAAACCATGTCTCCTTTCTATGTGACAATTATTTAATATCATTTAAGTAAAATTTCTGGCTTAAAATATGTTTATTTGTTTCCTGAGAGTTTGAAAGTTTAGAAAATTACATTAAGTGTGTATTCCGAAAAATAATTTTTCATTCTCATTTCAACAGCTCGAAATTTTCCGATACAATTCCAGACTCATTTTTAAAAGTAGAAACATGAAACTTGCTGGGATGATTTTTGAAGTGATGTATAAGATGCCGTGTGATGTAATATTTCGCTGAATTAATTAGAATTTGATTTATTAACAATTGTTTTTTCAGTTCGATCATTTTTTCGTCCCCAGATCTCCAGGTTCGGAAATTTCGGTTCAAATTGGCAACTTTGACAGCATTTTTTGCAATATTTTCTACGTTTACCAAAAAATGACCCTTACGGCACCTTGTGTAGTTTCTAAATAAGGGATTTTGAAAGTTTGGTGCATTTGAGAGCAAAAATGGATTTAAAAATAATTCGGAAAATAGGCAGTTTGAATCGAAATACACCCTTAAAATATGTTTATATGTTGCCTAATAATTGGAAAGTTTAGAAAATTACATTAAGGGTGTATTCAGGAAAACGCTTTTCCCCCTTCAACAGCTCGAAATTTTCCGATACAATTTCAGACGTATTTTTGAAAGTAGAGACACGAAACTGGCTGAGGGAATTCTTGAAGGGACGTACAAGGTGCCGTGTCATGTCATTTTACGCTTCATTCATTAGAATTTGATTTACAAACAATTACCTTTTCAGTAGGACCCTTTTTTTCGTTACAAGATCTCCCGCTTCGAAAAAATTGGTTTTAAATGAATTTTTTGATTGCTTTTTTTGCAATATTTTATTGCCTTTATGAAAGAATCGACCCTCACGGCACCTTCTGTTACTTTCTAAGTAAGACAATTTGCCAGTTGAATGCATTTGAAACCAAAAATAAATGTAAAAATAAATAGGAAAATAAGCAGTTTGAATCGAGGTACACCCTTAAATACCATCAGGCGGGTACCAGTAACTTTCTCAAAAGGCAACAATTAAGCGACAAATTAAACAATTTCAGCTTTACTTCCTTATTGCACGTTCCGCATCAAGTCGTTAAGTAGCGGCTTTCTTACAATGGTTTGTCAGATGTCTCGTATTCATCCAAAAAAAGACGCAAATTTTCATTTTAAATAACGAAAAAAAACAAAAAATTAATAGAATATTAAAAAATCGAAATAAAAATCACTTAATGAGGTTTTAAACACATGCATCATATTTGCAACAGTGTAACGTATTTAATGTCATTGAATGTGACATTCATGATCACCCATTATTGGCAATTAATGTTATAGTTTGGCGATCGTTTTTTGGTCGATAGGATAATCAAATAGTACCGAGTTCGGTTATTACTCATATTTGCAAAAAATACGAAGCACTGCTTACCCATAGAGTTTCTCTCCAAATTTTTACCAACAGTTTTGTTTGTACCTCCATATCCACTGCGATGTAACACTTAACGAATTGCATATTAATTAATGAATGAAAACATGCTGTGTATCATTTCTTTGTGTTTTTTTCTAGAATTCTCAAATAATAACAGGCGGCCATTAGAAACTTTCTCAAAAAAGACAGCAATTAAGCGATAAATTAAATAATTTCAGCAATTTAACTACTTACTGTCTATTTTCCGCAACAAAGTCGGTAATTAGCGGCTTTCTTCCTCAAATGTCTCGTCGTCATCCAAATAAAGACGCAAATAATATCTTTCTCCGAAAAAACAGGCAGCCATTCTATTAAACGCTAATAACAACTAATGCTTAATAGCTAAACGCGAACAGCCATTAATGAAAACAGATCTGAAAATGACGATGCTGTGAATGGCTTTTGACTGCCGCCGTTACGCGGAAAACAAGGGCATTCGCCCATTTTGCAAGCATCATCCATATGGCAATAATAATCAACCCGCAGCCTAATTTTGACAAGAAAATGGCAGTGTTCATTTGACAAATGCGGCGACAGTCTAGGAAGTTTCTTCGGTTTTGGGTATGTCGGAAAACTCGACCTCCCATCTCCCCCCCCCCCCCCCCCCCCAAAAAAAAAAAGCCTCAAATTTGCTACAAATAGAAACGGCAAGTCTTACAAACACTCTAGTAATAAAGAAGTAATTAATTTTTAAGACATTCTGATTCCTTTTTCTCTGCTAAACAATATTTATTTTTCTGGTGCATCAGAAAGTCTTTTTCCTCTCTAAAATTATTGGGTAATGCACCAAATAATTTTACACTACACTGAGAGAATCTAAATTTTGGCTCTAGAAAAAATAGTTCCCTTTCCGGTACATTATGCCCGGTCAGGGATACCTAATTTTAATTCCAAACTTGCAAACGGCACCAATAATATTTTAGCAAAATTTTGCTTTTACAATAAAAGCATAAATTAAGGACTTCAAAATGTCTAAATGTCAGTCAATAATTTCTCATTTTACTAACAAATTTTGCCCGTGCCGGAAAGGGTTAAGCAGCGTTTTCCTACAGTCTCGTGGTCAAACTCATTTAAGAATTTCTGATCATAGATGCGAACACAAGAGATTTGATTTAGTAACTATAACCCTAGTTTATGAAACCATTCCCGAAATCAAACGACGATGTCTAGCTACTGAAAATATTCATACCGCTTCTTCATCTAGAAAACAAGAGAATAGAAATGTTAGATCATTTCGTCTATTCAGCTTAGTTGTTTGACGTATTCGCATAGTTTGGTAGTACTTTTGACTTTGGGATTCAGAAAGCGACTAACTATTCTTTCTAGATGTAGGCGGTGTAATTTTTTCTCAGTGAACATTTTTTTTTCCACACAATTAAAATTTCTTCTATCAGAAGATCTTATTTTTTACATCTATGAGTACGTCAGTAGAGGATAAGTGAGAGTTCAGCTGCATGAGGTGGTGGGTGGTGGGTGGTGGAAGTGGAACCACCACCACCTCATAGAGAGAGGGAGGACCACCACCACCTGAATGAGAAACTTATCTGATGGAGAGTGTATCATACTATAGTAGGATGATGGGGAGGGCTTAAAATTGAGGGGGCTTAAATTTTTAGGGTTTGAAACTTCTAAGATTATACTGTAGTAGAGGGGTGGATGTTTGGAGTCTATTACAGTATGATGGGATTTTTAGAGAGAGAGAGAGGGGAGGGCTTATTTTTTAGGAGGGGCTTAAAATTGAGGGGGGCTTAAATTTTTTTGGGGGGGAGTTAAAGTTAAATTAAAGTAGAGATTGAAATCAACTTAGAGTAGGAAAGATATTTGAAAATGGGTGAAGGATGTTTTGACACTGTTACAGTATGATGAGATTTTTAGAGAGAGGGGAGGACTTATTTTTTAGGAGGGGTTTAAAATTGAGGGGGGCTTAAAATTTTTTTAGGAGTTTAAATTAAAGTAGAGATTGGAATCAACTTAGAGTAGGAAAGATATTTGAAAATGGGTGAGGGATGTTTTGACACTGTTACAGTATGATGAGATTTTTATGAAACTTTTTTTTTACTTTTGAAATTATTTTCATGAAATTATTTTATCTTTTAATAACAAGATAGTATATTAATGCATTGCTTTTATACACATCCTAATGTTTATATGAGTTTAACTATGAATGAATTGCAATGTTACAGTAAGATAATAGAGTGAAAATAATATACATAAATCAGAAAACTCATTTTAACTTTTGCAAAATATATTTTAAACATTTGAAAAAAAAATTCTATTGATATTATTTTTTGTGTAAAGTTATATATATATATATATATATATATATATATATATATATATATATATATATATATATATATATATATATATATATATATATATATATATATATATATATATATATATATATATTTGTTAAAACTTTTTATAATACTTTTTTTTTTTTTTTTGT
This sequence comes from Maratus speculifer, assembly GCA_964019185.1. NCBI lineage: Eukaryota > Metazoa > Arthropoda > Arachnida > Araneae > Salticidae > Maratus > Maratus speculifer. The sequence goes on along the minus strand of OZ025303.1, from coordinate 5,972,352 downwards.
TAAAACTTTTTATGTTACTTTTTTTCGATAAAACTTTTTATGTTGCTTTTTTTTTTTTTTTTTTTTTTTTTTTTTTTTTTTGTTAAAACTTTTTTTGTAAACTTTTTTGTAAACTTATGAAATATATTTTTTTAATTTGTGAAATTTTTTTTTAATCTAATGAATTATTTTTTAAACTTTTTTATAAACTTTTTATTTTTTTTAACATTTTTATGAAGTTATTTTATTTTTTAACAAAACAAGAGAGTATATTAATCTATTGCTTTTATATACATCCTAATGTTTATATGTGTTTAACTATGAATCTGTTGTAATGTTACAGTAAGATAATAGAGTGAAAATAATATACATACTCATATAAATCAGTAAACTCATTTTTGATAAGTTGTAATACATTTTAAAATTTTCAAAATATATTTTAAAAATTTGACAAAAATTTTCTACTGATAATAATTTTTGTATAATGTTTTTTTAACTTTTTAACTTTCTAATTTTTGAAAAGAATGAATTAAAATATTAAGATTATTATTATTATTATTATTATTATTTAAGATAGTTAATATATTTTTTATTAATAATGAAGTGTTTCTTTTTTTTATACACATACAAATTGAAACAATTTATAAATATTTTGAAAAAGCTAAACGAAATAAACATACATTTTGAAAATAATTAAACACGCATATTAAAGAGAATAGTAAAACATTTTATTTCATTATTTTAAACAATTAGTTTTGAATGGTTTCTACATTAATATTAGATAAGAAGTTTTCACTAATACAATCTACTTCGTTTAAAAACGAAGAAATAACAAAGTCGAAATCCATTAGAGTTAATAACATTTCTCCTATTTGTTCATATTTTTGTCGATTATTTAATATCAAACAGGGATGAAAGATTACAGATTCGTGGTTAAAAATACATCCATTGCATTCAAAAATGCTCTTTAGTATACTCGACATACTATTTTCAATGCACGTTATAAGTTTATGTTGACACATGCGTTCATTTTCTAAAGATGTGTGACTAACGATACATTTCTGTCTTATTAAGTTTGGTAAATGCTTTACATATATATGCTGAAGAAGTTCTTTATTCAGATCAAAGGCTTTTATTTTTAACTTTTCTAACTGATACTCGTTCAAGTCAATGTGAGAATGATAGAATTATTAAAATTTAACACTAATATCATGTTATTAGCAACAAACGAGGAACTTTTATACTTCAAATTAAATGGAAAAATTTTATTGCAAAATTCGTACCAACTGTTAACATCCATAAAAATTGCATTTTTCGTTACAATTTCTTCATTAGTAAGCCCACTGCGTTTAAACTCTTGGATATGTATATAAAATTGTCTGTTATACAGTTTTAAAATTAAGAAGATACAATCACTGAGTTCTTCTCGAAATATAACACGATTACAGGATTTGCCCCTTTTAGTTCGTGGAGTGGTGTATTGGCTTTCATCACTTGCTTGGGTAAGGTTGATTGCTTGGAACACAGTCTCTTCGCATCTAGTAGTGGGTTCTTGAAAATATTCGTCTTGGGAAATTAAGTTAAAAAAATTCGTATTAATCTCAGATTTCACATTCAGTGGATAATAACATGATATTGTCTCATTGTTAGTGTTCAATGCATTGGGAACTTCTAATCTCGGCAAGTTTAATTCATTCACATAAGTAGGTTCATTACAGTCGTCTAAACGTTGATACTTTGAAGAAGGAACTACATCGTCGAGAGGTCTTTTTAACAAATTTACTACAGAATCCATTTTCAAAAAATAAGAATAGCCGCTGATGAAGTTCAAACGGAAATCAGTTGCAAACTGAATGCTTAAAAACAACACATATCCTAATATATGTTAAAAAATCAGCGTCGGTTACAGTTAAACATTAAAAAATTAGTAATGCCATTAGTTTTAGTCAACCATTTTTTAATAAAGTAAAAAAAAAACAGTCTTTGTACATAAGTAGTAGTTTATATATTAAGTCAATGATTTTACTATTTTTGAAGAACTTTGTGGCAACACAAGGTTTTAATTTAAGTAAGTATATGATAAATAATGTTATCAGTTTCGCTCTTTTTGAAAATTTTTGTGGCAACACTAGGTAAAAGTTTTAATCTAAGCAATGAATAATACTTATTGTTAACAGTTTCGTTCTTTTTGAAAAGTTGTTTGAAAACACAAGGTAATATCCATCATGATTATGTGAATAACAATTGCTAATATAAATGATAAATTAAACTTGGTAAATAATTCTAATATATTAAAAGTATTTTAAAATTAATTCAATATAAATACAAATTCAGTATTTTAATTGATAGGAACCTTTTTTCTAAATGTTAAAATTTAAGTAATTTTTTTACAATATCGTGAAATAATTATTAAAATTCATGAATTGTTATAACAAAAATAGAAGACAAAAGCTTTTTTCATTTACACATTATTTATTCATCATTCTCGATAATGATAAAAATACAAAAAAATTATAAACTGTACAGAAAATCAACCAGTTCACATGATTTGACAAAGTTTGCATTTTTTCACTTATGCATTTTAATCAAATGTTGAATAAACTTGGTGTCAACATTAAATGTTTTGTTACAGTGTTTGCATTCGAAATTCCTGTAATGAACTTTTTTGTGAAATAAAAAATCGATATCAGAGTAAAATATAACACCACAATGTTTACATATATATTCCTTTTGTGAATGAATTTTTTTATGATTAGTTAAAGCAGACTTTGATAGAAAAGAGTTAGAACATTTTTCACAAACATGAAACTTCTTATGAGATCTCTTGTGAATTTTTAACAAATATTTTTTAGAGAGTTCTATTGAACATTCATCGCATTTATATGTCTTATGAAATCTCTTGTGAATTCTTAACGAATACTTTCTATAAATTCTATTGCACATTGATCACATTTATATGAAGTGGGTGTCTTGGAATGAGTAACACTATGTCGTTTTAAATCAGTACTTTGAATGAAAGTTTCACATTTAAAGGGCTTTTTTATCCAAGTGGGATCTTTGATGTCTGGTTAACGCAATCTTTCTAGAGAAGCATTTTTGACATTGATTACAAGAAAAGGATGGTTGGGTTGATGAAGAGGGTGGTCTTTCACTATTCGAAACTTGCACCTCTTGACTGGGTAAATCCGATTCCATATTCATGAAGTAAGAAATTTCTTGTACAGCACTCACTTAAAGAACAGCGTTTAATATCTTCATATGACAAAAAAAAAAAAAAAAAAAAAAAAAAAAAAGCAATAAACAGTGTGATAAATTTCTACCGATTCTCAAAAATCTGTTAAATTCTAGGAGGCGCTACTGTTTTTTAAAAAATAATAGGATTGGTTTACAAAGTGATCTGATAATATGATGGTATTTGATAGGTAAGGCTCGTTGTTATCCCATGTTTATCATGCTGTTGTAATTTTTTACTAATTGATTAGAAAATTCATGTGAAAATTAACGGAAAAAGAATCACTTATTTTCAGCACAGTGATAAAACAATACTATACTAAAGTAACACATTGCTTAAATTTGTCGTTATCGGCTAATAGATGATAACTTGTAAAAACACTTTTTATGTGAATGCATCAAACTTACTAAAATGAATGCATGGCAATTAACCGTTTATTAGAACTATACATCGAAAAATAATTAATAATGAAGTAGTTTATATATACTGGCGGAAAAAAAAATCCCAACACCAATAAAGACTTGTGTTAGCTAAACGAAATTTTGTAGGCGTGTTTATACATCTGAAAGATGACATTGATTTAAATTTCATGCTTCGCACATAAGTGTAGCGCTAGTAGCGCCACTCACAACTTTAAAACCAGGTTTGCTTTAAATGAGTGCTGTAAAGTTCGTGAGCATTATTTATCTTCAAAATTTGGCGAATTGAGTTGAGGTTGATCATGAATGCCTTTAAGAAGACGAAGAAGTCATTATCATCAGCTCCCGAGTTGGAAAGAGGTCGTAAAGTAGGGCTACGAGAAAGTGGATTTTCTTTCCGCGATTTTGCAGAAAGATTTGGACGGAATGTATCCACTGTGCATGATTGTTGGGAGCAGTGGTCAAGGGATGGTATTGCCACAAGAAGACCAGGTTCCGGGTGAACACGTGGCACTACTGCGAGGGAAAACCGTCGTATTCGGCGTACGGCTGTGGCGCATCGTACTGCGTCTGCGACAGAAATTCGAGCTGCAGTTGGTACCACAGTGACACAACGAACTGTTAGAAATCGGTTACTTCAAGGGCAGCTCGATGCAAGGCATGCATTCCACTGACTCTAAGTCATTGCCGTTTGCAACGTCATTGGTATCAAGCCAGAGCTCAATGGAGGATGGAGTAGAGATTTGTTGTGTTTTCTGATGAAAGCAGGTTCTGTCTTGGTGCCAATGATGACCATGTGCTGGTCAGAAGGAGGCCAGGGGAATGTCTGCAACCAAACTGTCTGCGGCCTAAACACACTGGACCTACAATCTGGGGTCATGGTCTAGGGAGCAATTTCCTATGACAGCAGAAGCACTCTCGTGGTTCTCCGAAGTACACTGACTGCAAATGTGTACGTCAGTCTCGTAATTCAGCCTGTAGTGCTGCCATTCAAGAAAAGCATTCAAGGGATGTTTTTTAGCAGGATAACGCTCGCCCTCATGCCGCTGTTGTAACGCAACACGCACTACACAGTGCCGACATGTTACCTTGGCCAGCGAGATCACCAGATCTGTCTCCCATTAAGCACGTATGGGATATCATTGGATGAGAACTCCAGTGTCATCCCCAGCCAGCATTGAACATCACGTATTGACACAGCTTGTACAACAAGCATGGAACTCCATACCGCAAAGTGACATTCGACACGTGTATGACACAATGCATGCACGTGTGCAGGCTTGCATTCGAAATTCTGGAGGTTATAGCGACTATTAATGTAACGGCATTTCACATTTGGGACGCATTTTATTGACCTTAAATTAACCTGTGATCTCGAAAATCTAATCAATTAAACATGTTAACTAGACAAATGTACTGTCCAAATTTCATTACTCTACAGTAAGTTTTTCTTGGTGTTGGGATTTTTTTTTCCGTCAGTGTATTTTGAATGGTGTAAAAATCAATGTGTATGAATAATCAAGGTTTAGGTAAACTAAAGTTAAAAATGTAAAATTAATACTTTACAATATTACTGTTAAAAAAATATTTTCATTTTTGCACCAACGTTAATGTAAATTGAATAAAATAAGTTTTTGGGAACCTGCAAAAAAACATATGTAATGGTTTGATGAAATTAAATTGTCGTTTTAAAAAGCTTAGTTGAAACATTAAACAAAGTTCTCTTTCTTGTCATTTGTAAATAAGTGAAATCTAATCTTAGTTGATATGTTTCTTATATCTGCTAGTTCCTTTTAAAATTGTTTGGTTATCGGATGTTTGAACAATGCAGTGAATACGTGTTGATAACATACTATTTTAAGTTAGAGATGATTCGATTGTAATATAAGACATTATGCGGCCACAGGCGGGATGAGCAATGGGCAATTGTGATTAATGTTTAATTGACCAGACTCACTTTCCTCCTTATCGCAATACTCAATTATCTCACAGGCGTGATGAGCAATGCTTAATTGATCAGACTCAATTTTTTTTAAATTATTAATTTCCAACGAAAATTCGATTCACAACCAACAGAGGGCAGCATCAAAATAAAAATCTTCCTAGGGGGGGTGGAAAATGAGGAGGTTACCCCTTTGCTATAGTATAAGCTTCAGATCCGAAATAAAAAAATTAAGCCTCTTAAAAATTAAGCCCCTCTAAAAACTAAGCCCTCCCCCCTTCCTAAAATCTCATCTTACTATAACATATTTTACGATACGTTCAAATTTCCTTCCTACTCTCAGTTGATTCCAATCATTAAAAAATATTTAAGCCCCTCCTAAAAATAAGCCCCCTAAAAATTAAGCCCTCCTCCCTTTCCTAAAAATCACATCATACTGTAACAGTGTCAAAACATCCTTCACCCATTTTCAAATATCTTTCCTACTCTAAGTTGATTCCAATCTCTACTTTAATTTAAACTCCTAAAAAAATTTCAAGCCCCTCTCAATTTTAAACCCCTCCTAAAAAATAAGCCCTCCCCTCTCTCTAAAAATTTCATCATACTGTAACAGTGTCAAAACATCCTTCACCCATTTTCAAATATCTTTCCTACTCTAAGTTGATTTCAATCTCTACTTTAATTTAAACTCCCCCCAAAAAAATTTAAGCCCCCCTCAATTTTAAACCCCTCCTAAAAAATAAGCCCTCCCCTCTCTCTCTCTCTAAAAATCCCATCATACTGTAACAGACTCCAAACATCCACCCCTCTACTACAGTATAATCTTAGAAGTTTCAAACCCTAAAAATTTAAGCCCCCTCAATTTTAAGCCCTCCCCATCATCCTACTATAGTATGATACACTCTCCATCAGATAAGCTTCTCATTCAGGTGGTGGTGGTCCTCCCTCTCTCTATAAGGTGGTGGTGGTTCCACTTCCACCACCCACCACCCACCACCTCATGCAACTGAACTCTCACTTATCCTCTACTTACGTCATCTTCCTTTCAAAAATAAATCTGACCATGTTCCAAAAAATTTCGGGCGTGGAAAATTTTTATTTGAATATCACTGTCGGATTCCACATCTAAGTCCACAAAACTTTGAAGAATAATCCTTTACTTTCAATGTTGGATTCCCCACTAAGTCCACAAAACTTTGAAGACTAATCCTTTACTTTAGTATGCTGCCACCACTGATATGATTACGCATGAGAGGTACGTAGTGAAGAAGACTAACTTTTTCAATTAAACTTACACAATATTTACAAATAATAAGTCAATATTTACAATTACGAGCTCGGATATAGGTGATCCGTTTCAACATTAAATACAAACACCAGTTCAGTGCACTGTTAAGCTACTCTTTACCTCTCTTAATTACATAAATTAACTCAGAAATCACTCTTAATCTCTCCACACACCTTGGCTCAGTCTTCTTAGAGTCTCGCCCAACGCACGCCTTCCTTTGGACCAGAATTCTTCTCTAACCCACCTCATTCGTCTCTCGCCAGGTCAAGACAAAAATCTCAGTTCTCACCCTTTAACCAGCCATCAGCAAACTGGGTTCATTTATCTTCCCCCACGGATTTGTCCTCCAAAAAGAAGGACACCCTTTCAAGACATATCATTCTCTTCTCCCCCTCACCGCCAGTCTTATCTGTGGACTTTGATTAAGCGAAATATCATCTATTGTATGCTACCTTCTTTCACCCAGAACTATGTCACTCCGATACTTGGATTAAGATTCCAGATAAGAAAGGAGTGCTGTTTTAGAGCTTACAGTACACAGAATGCATTAGCAAATACAAGAATAGTATCACATAAGAATAGTTTTAGATAATGATCGCTTATCCAAACCTGACAACCACCTTAAATTTGTGTGGTTTGTTAAACTTTTTTCTTTATTCCTTTCACCTTTTGTTTTTTCCATCAAAGGATTGCGCATGATAAAACATACAGCCAGACTAAATCTTCAAATTTTTAACCTTACATAATTTAATTCTCCAAACACCTTCTTGATTATAGAATTAGAAAGTCGAAAACGTGACCTGCCTGCACAATCGCAACTTCGCAACTCTCTCAACCCCTTTTTTGTGTTTGTCTAATTTACGTCGCCATTAAACGTAATCTTGGGGTGGAATCTCACAACTTAAACTCGTGTCGTCTGCGACTGCTTTAACAAATACCCACCCGAACAGGAGGGGGGAGGGTGAAGAGAGATGAAGTGAAATTGAAAATTTAATTGGAAGAGGCGTCGAGAATTCGTTTCAACAAAAATTAATTCGCGGTTCGTTTATTTACGATTGAAGGTGAGGAGACAACTAAAGAAAGAATAAAATTTATAGCTCTTTAAAACAGCAGCAGTTTTAAGGGTGTATTTCGATTCAAACTGCTTATTTTCCGATTTATTTTTGAATTCACTTTTGCCCTCAAATGCACCAAACTTTCAAAATCTCTTATTTGGAAAGTACACAAGGTGCCGTGATTGTCGATTCTTTGATAAATGCAGAAAATATTGTAAGAAAAGCGATCAAAAACGGCATTTCGAGCCGATTTTTCCGAAGCGGGAGATATGGGAACGAAAAAAAGGTTCATACTGATAAGGTAATTGTTTATAAATCAAATTCTAATGAATTGAGCGTAAAATGACATCACACGGCACCTCATACGTCCCTTCAAGAATTCCCTCAGCAAGTTTCGTATTTCTACTTTCAAAAATGTGTCTGAAATTGTATCGGAAAATTTCGAGCTGTTGAAGGTGAAAAATCATTTTTTCGAATACACACTTAAGGCTATTCTCGATTCCAAAATGGAAAACTTTTTGACACATTCATGACTGCATTTTTTTATACACATGCAATCTGCAGTGTTTTTTTTTTTTTTTTCCTATATTTTTTTTAACCGTTTCGCTTTGGCAACACTGAAAAAAAAAAATCTGTAAAGTAACTATAATTTTTCTAGACAACTGGGATTTCTAGAATCTCTTATATAAAAGCATGAAATAAAATGTGTAACGTTAATATAATTTATTTTTCTAGATAACAGGAATTTCTAGAACTTCGTAGGGTAACATCCCAAGTAATTGGCACATTAAGGATTTGTCCTTAAACTCACTTCCATTTTCATTACCAAGAAATAAAATATTTACATGAAAATATTTTTAAACCAAAGAGTGCATATCTGTGCATTTATTTTGCCCACTAAAAGCAAAAATATTTGAAAAAATATTTTTGAAAAAATATTTTTGTAAAAATATATTTATAAAAAGTTGCTGTAATCACCAGTAATTGGCACTTAGACTTTTACACAATTAAAGTAATCCTTTTCAACTAAACAAACTGTTGTCAATTAAAATTAAAAATATACTAATAAATCAGATAATAATGAACTGAAATGCATGCCTTTCTTAAGGGTGTATTTCGATTCAAACTGCTTATTTTCCTATTTATTTTTCAATTCATTTTTGCTCCCAAATACACCAAACTTTCAAAATCTCTTATTTGGAAAGGACACAAGGTATCGTGATAGTCGATTCTTTGATAAATGCAGAATATATTGCAAAAAAAAAAAAAAAAAAAAAAAAAAAAAAATCAATCAAAAACGGCATTTCGAACCGATTTTTCCCAAGCGGGAGTTTTGGGAACGAAAAAAAGGGTCATACTGATAACTGTTTATAACTCAAATTCTAATGAATTGAGCGTAAAAAGACATCATACGGCACCTCATGCGTCCCTTGAAGAATCCCCTCAGCAAGTTTCATGTTTCTACTTTTAAAAATGCGCCCGAAATTATATCGGAAAATTTCGATCTCTTGAAGGTGAAAAAGCGTTTTTTCGAATACACAAGAGAAGAAGCATTTGCAACAAAAATGGCTAATTTCATACAAGCCATAACTGTTTCTCTTTCCTAGGCACTATTGTCATCTAGTAGCATAAATCAAAGTTATAATAGTAAAGTAAATGAGTATATAACTGGTATATGGTCTTGCATTTTTAAAAGACTCGATATAAATCTTATTTTAGAACATTTTTGTAGGAGTACCAATCACTGGTGCCTGCCAATTACTGGGGATGTTACCCTATATAATACTAAAAAAAAAAAAAAAAAAAAAAAAATATATATATATATATATATATATATAAAGTCTCCCTTAACTTACAATTCTCGATTCCAAAATGGAGTAATTTTTGACACATACATGACGTCATTTTTTTAATGTAATTTGCAGGGTTTTTTTTAATGATGTTCTCAACTGCTCCGCTCAACAAGCGCAAAACGTTTTGACACATTTACAAATCCATTTTTGAACGGTGAAGATATAAAATTGGAAGGTAAAATTTGACGGTATTTTGTACCAATTTTTCCGAAGCGGGAGATCTGGGAACGAAAAAAAAAAAGGGTTCTACTGAAAAGGTAATTGTTTATAAATCCAATTCTATTGAGTGGAGTGTAAAATGACATCATACGGCATTTTCTATGTCTCTTCCAAAATCCTCTCAGCCAGTTTCGTGTCTCTACTTTTAAAAACGAGTCTGGAAATGTATCGGAAAATTTCGAGCTGTTGAAGTTGAAAAAGCGTTTTATCGAATATCGGGTGTATTTCGAAAAAACGCTTTACCACCTTCAGCAACTCGAAATTTTCCGATACAATTTCAGACACATTTTTAATAGTAGAGAGACATGAAACTTGCTGAGGGAATTCTTGAAGGGACGTATGAGGTGCCGTGTGATGTCATTTTACGCTCAATTCATTAGAATTTGATTTATAAGCAATTAACTTCTCTGGAAGACCCTTTTTTTCGTTCTATTATCTCCCACTTCGGAAAAATCGGTTCAAATTGCCGTTTTTGATTGCTTTTTTTGCAATATTTTGTACACTTATCAAAAAATCGACCTTTACGGCACCTTGTGCACTTTCTAAATAAGAGAATCTGCGAGTTTCATGTGTTTGAGAGCAAAAGTGAATTCAAAAATAAATCGGAAAACAAGCAGTTTGAATCGAAATACACCCTTAATAGAATGTCTGTCTGTTTTTTCGAAGAAAGACATTATTTGTGTTATTTTTTGATGAATACGAGACGCCGTAGCGGATCATTAAGAAAGCTGCTATTACCCGAGTTTATTGCGGAACGTAGACAGCAAATAGTTAAATTGCTGCAATTATTTAATTCATCGCTTAATTGCTGCCTTTTTTGAGAAAGTTTCTTCTACCCGCCTGATGCTATTTAAGAATTCCACAAAAAACACAAAGAAACAGCACACAATGTATTTTCATTCAAAAATTAGTGTGCAGTTCCCTGAATGTTACATTTCAGAGAGTATGGATGGACAGACAAAACTGTTCGTAAAAAACTGGTTATACAGACAAGAAAAAATAAATAAATAAACAAATAAAATAACCTTGCATTCCAAGAAATTTTTTTTTTTTTTAAATATTGTATCGGTATTTGAAGCAGAAAACCAACACCATTCTTCATTCTACACCATTCATATCTATCATTCTCAACACCATTCTACACCATTCTCACCTATTCATTAGCTTTAGTATAAAATAAAAGCTATATAAAGTTTAACTGTAAATCTAGTTTCACTACGTTAACTGTGTTAGCATGGAAAAAGTTGTTTCTTAAATATTCGTAAAATATTCCTAAATATTCTTAAACCGAGCAAGATTCTTTTAAGGGTGTATTCGAAAAAATGATTTTCCACCTTCAACCGCTCGAAATTTTCATATACAATTTTAAACACATTTTTAAAAGTAGAAACATGAAACTTGCTCAGGAGATTTTTGAAATGACGTACAAAATGCCGTGTGATGTAATTTTTCGCTGAATTAATTAGAATTTGATTTAAAAGCAATTATTTTCTCAGCGTAACACTTTTTTTCGTTCGCAGACCTCCCGCTTTGGAAAATTGGGTCCAAAACGCCGTATTTGACAGCATCTGTTGCAATTTTTTCTGCATGTTTCAAGGAATTAACAATCATGGCACCTTGTGTACTTTCTAAATAAGAGAATTTGAAAGTTTGATGCATTTGAGAGCAAAAATGAATCTAAAAATAAATCTGAAAAAAGGCAGTTTGGATCGGAATACACTCTTAAGGTTTTTCTCAAATGCTCTGCTCAATAAAAGCAAAACGTTTTGACGCATTAACAAATTCATTTTTTGAACTGAAAAGATATAATATTGAAATGCCTGACTATGGAAGCGATTTCGAATCGATCTCGGTTTTCCATTTCATGATAATCAAATTACCTACCGAGTCAGAAGATATTTTGATCACGTGATCACGCGATTTTGTACCTTTCATTGTCTGGTTTTTCAGCTTTCGTCGGCAGTAAAGCCAACTTTTGAAAAATATTGGGTGGGCTCAAGAAAATTTTGAAGAAATACATAAATACTGGGTGGGCTCAATTAATAAGGGGTGGATAGAGATTTCAAATTATTGGGTGGGCTCCCGCCCCATGGGCCCATATAAGTTGGCGCCACTGAAAACCGTCGGAAAATGCGCTTCAAAACACCATTTTTGACGGCTTGTTCTGAAATAACTACAGTCGAGTCTCTCTATATCGAAACTCCATACATCGAATTTCTCTATATAACGAAATTTTCGTAGTAACGGTTCCCTTTTCGCATGATTACATTAAAAACAGTCTCTATATGGCGAAATATCTATCTCCATATAACGAATTTTTTCATAAATTGGTCTTCATTTATTCAGTTTTAAAAAAGCTTCGAAATCATATGGAATCAATTTTCCATCATTTATTTCTGATTTATCGTTCAATGCTAAGTTTTCTTTTTTTTTTTTTTTTTAATATTATTTCTCTTCTTGTTCTTTAAATCCAACGAGTTCATCCCACCTCCCACACATTTTTCAACATCCTTCTCAAAACAGAGTCAATTGGATTGTACACATATACGAGAGGAATCAATGAGAGGCACATAAGAGAGGCCTTCAAATGGAAGAAAATGTTAACTACATTTTTTCATTATTTGCTAAAATTTGAGCTTTTTTTTTTTAAGAGTGTTACAATTTTAAAATCAAAACAACAAAAAATTACAGATTTCTTCGTCTGAAATGAATGCAAGTCTTCCTCATTTAATTTTCATTAAGCTTTCAAATAAATGTCTGTCCTCTTTTTTGAAACTGCTTAAATAATTAAGAAATAAAATGTTAGGTTAATATTTACTTTTAAACATTTCAAATTCTTAATTAAAAAGATTAAAAATAATATTTGTTCAAAATTTGCACATTAAATACGATTTTTAACATCATTCTCTATACATCGATTTTCTCTACATAACGAATTTTTAACTGGAACGATGGATTTCGTTATATAGAGACTCAACTGTATTACGTTTGAAAAAAAAAAAAAAAAAGGGAAAAATGAGTGTGATGTGATAATTTCTGAACAACAAACACCTGCTCCTGCTAGTTTCATGCATTTCCGAACAAAAATATGAAAACTTATGTCACAAAGTCACCCCCACCCTCCCCAACCTTTTTGATACTATAAAACACACTCTAAAACTATGCGTGGAATCTGTAGAAGATCAAGAGGTCCGACCGCCATCTATTGGTGAATAGAGGAAATTTCTCGATCAAGTGGGCGTAGAAATTCCAAATAAGGAATTTGTCCATCTTTATTTTATTTATTTAAATTTTTATTAATATTATTATTAATATTATTATTAATATTATTATTAATATTATTGATGTTATTATTAACAAGGCAGAACCCGTCGAATTTCGACGAAAGAAAATGCTTTAAAAAGAACTGTTTCATTGATTTTAATAAACCTATAAAATTAACTACAATAAAAAATGCATCTTTAAGTCTAACTCCTTAAGAAATGATAGTTAACAAAATACTATTTCTATAAAACGCAGTTGTAGAAATTGTTAAAATGAAACTTTAATCGTACATGTAAGCAGTAAAAAAAAAATAATAAAGATCTGTTATGATAAAGTTATCAATTAAGGTTCTTATGCTTAATATTCGAAAATGAAAAAAAAAAAAAAAAAAAAAAAAAAAAAAAAAAAAAAAAAAGCAAAATTATTTTATTTTGACTCAATTACAGAATTTTTTCCCCGTGAAATCTAAATCCAACACCATTTTTCGCCGTATCAAAATTTAAATGTGCACCTTTCATATCTGTATTCATCCTTTAAAAAAAAAAAAAAAAAAAAAAAAAAAAAAAAAAAAAATCGGTATTTTAATTTGATCATTTTAATTCAAAACTCTAAGTTTCGATGCTATTAACTGAAACAGGTACTAAAACTAAACTATTTATATTCTTTTAAGTAGAAATGAAATTTTGTAAATGAAACCAAAATTTACCGGGTTTTAGATAGACTCTTTACACAGCACGTACTTTAATTTTTTTTTCACTTTTATTGGCAACACAAAGATACAGCATAGCCTACTATAATACAAGTAAAAGCCTGTTTATTTGAGATTAATGTATGAAGTCTCCCGCCAGAGGACGCTGATACCTTGCCCAAGTTAATCAGACCAATCATGTAAACCCTGAACCAAAACAATGACACGTGTGCAAACATGTGCACAGAACAGAAAGCAGCTTATTCAATGCTAATTTGGGCAGGGTTTGCGTCACGTGGACTTACACGTGGTTCAATGAAATGGTTCAGGGTTTGAAGCTGTTGCCAGCTTCACTTTTTCGGCGGTTTTTCGCGAAATGGCTCGGCTGGTAGTATTATAGACGGCTATGGATACAGTAATCCGCTTTTTTCGACTTTTCCCCTTTTCTTTTAATAGGCATTAAGTACTTCTGTTGCCACGTTCAGAAAAACAGTATTAAAACTACAAAAAAATTAATATTTCAAAAATAAATTAAGATACAGTTTTCAAATAAATTGCATTTAAAAGTACATTTTTTCCCCTATACAGCAGTATAAAAACTGAAAAGCTACGATGTTTAGAGCTTTAAAAAATTGCAGTAACGAAAATTGCAAAACCGAAATTTCATTTAAAATTATTTAAAATTTGAAAGTGTTGCCATTCGCAAAATGACATATGCGTTATGCACAGATACGTTTGGCCTTTATAATATAGTTATTATTTATATTATTAGTGATATTACTTGTATTTTTATTTGTATTCATTTATAATTGCAAGGAGCTGTTTTATTATTTCAACTTATTTTTATATCTCAAATTTGCACAAATAAATATGGAAGAAATTTATCCTAATAATTAATCTTAGAGCGATATTGATAATTTTAATACAGTAGAACTCTGCTCAAGTTTGAGAAGCGATTGGCTTATTTCCATAACATTAACTTGTTTCATCCTCGTATTCTGAATTAAAAAAAACTTTTTCTGAAATCTTTTCGGAAGAATTAAAGAAAGTAAACATTTTTACTGTCTGCAAATATTCTATAAGTTTAACATAAAGGTGATTTTCAGTTAATATGTTTTATTTTATTTCATTTTTTTTTCTAATTCTCCGGATAATCCGGATTGGGTCTGGTCCCAACTATTGGGGTTTTACTGTAATAATATGAAAGAATTGGAGATGATGGTTAAAACATAAATAAAAAAAAAAGAAAGAAAGAAAGAAAAAAAAGAAAAAGAAAAGAAAAGACAAAAGAAAATAGGTAATAGCTGTAGATTTTTCATAAACCTGAAAACAAAGCCTTTCTTTTCTTTTCTTTCTTTTTGTAAGCAAAAAAAAGAAAAAAAAAATGTAAACCAGAAATTTTATTTTGAGGGTGTACTTCGATTCAAACTGCTTATTTTCCGATTTATTTTTGACCTCATTTTTGCTCTCAAATACACCAAACTTTCAAAATCTCTTATTTGGAAAATACACAAGGTGCCGTGATTGCCGATTCTTTGATAAATGCAGAAAATATTGCAAAAAAGCAATCAAAAACGACATTTCGAACCGATTTTTCCCAAGCGGAAGATTTGAAAACGAAAAAAAGGGTCACTGAGGAGGTAATTGTTTATAAATCCAATTCTAATAAATTGAGCGTAAAATGACATCACACGGAACCTTATACGTCCCTTCAAGAATCCCCTCAGCCAGTTTCGTGTTTCTACTTTTAAAAATGTGTCTGAAATTGTATCGGAAAATTTTGAGCTGTTGAAGGTGGAAGAGCGTTTTTTTCGAATACATCCTTAAGTATGAAATCAAACATAATTCCAATGATTACCACATAGGAGACAAAAAATATTTAATAAATAAATAAATAAATAAATAACAAAGTTTAAATTTAACAAATTGCAACGACTATTTGGAAAATGATATTTTCAAAGACTAAAATTTTGAAAACTTATCAATAAATCCTATATTTAAATTAATAATAATAATAAACATTCATTTTAGGATGATCATAACGAATCCTACATTACATGTATTAAACATTAACATTCTCTGACCAATAAATAATTTAAAAAAAAACATTAGTTTATAGATATACAACTTTAACTATTTAACTGTTTAAAATGTGCATTTTTATTGGATGGAATTATTCAGACTGACTTCTGAACGCCTCCTATTAGGAATGCATGGATTAAACATTCCTATTCCTGGATACATCATAAACAAAGATATTTGAAATTTTAGTTTTACAATTTTCGGAACCGCCAATTTTTAAACTTCTTAAAATCGCACTTTTTAAATTATTACACCATTCCATAGAGAGAAAAAGGTACTTTAAAATGAAATTTATTTGAATCCTTTATTAAAATATGGGTACTACTTGGCTATTCCATCGACGGAAAAACTATCGCCAAACTCTAAGCCGTATTACCGTATATGTCACATTCACTTGATATTAAATACGAAACACGTGTTTGTTATGTTTTCAAGTGGTTTTAAATTCGACCTATTATTTGTATTTTTATTAATGTTTCACTAATTGGTTTGTTATTTTATTATTTAAAATAAATTCTATTCTTGTATGACTTGACTAATAAATTGGAGATTTCTATAATTTGGCGAAATTGGTCGACGAGATAACCAAGTAGTACCAAATTTTATTTTCAAATTATTATTATTATTATTGTTATTTTAGTTTTTATTACTTTTTTGTCATTATGGCAACGGAAGTATTCCATTTTTGGACAATAACGTGCACCAATCATAAAACGAATAAAATAAAATATGTTGTGGAATTTAAAGAGTAAGAAGATTCAGAAATACTTCAGATTTACCGATTCTCTAACCGAGAACAGCAATTATTTTCCAAATACAGTCGAGTCTCTATATAACGAAATCCACCGTTCCAGTAAAAAATTCGTTATATAGAGAAATTCGATGTATAAAGAATGATTTTAAAAATCGTATTTAATGTGTAAAATTTGAACAAATATTATTTTTGATCTTTTGAATTAAGAATTTGACATGCTTAAAAGTAAATATTAACCTAACATTTTATTTCTTAATTATTTAAGCTGCTTCAAAAAAGAGAACAGACATTTATTTAAAAGCTTAATGAAAATCAAATAAGGAAGACTTGCATTAATTTCAGACGAAGATATCTGTAATTTTTTGTTGTTTTGATTTTAAATTGTTATACTCTCAAAAAGAAAAAAAAAAAAAAAAAAAAAAAAAAAAGCTCAAATTTTAGCAAGGAATGAAAAATTGTAGTTAATATTTTCCTCCATTTGAAGGCCTCTTTTATGTGCCTCTCATTGATCCCTCTCTTACTTGTGTATCAATTGACTCTATTTTGAGAAGGGTGTGGAAAGGTGTGTGGGAGGTAACATGAATTCGTCGGATTTAAAGAACAAGGAGAGAAATAATATGTAAGAAACTCAGCACTGAGGATAAATCAAAAGCTTTTTTAAAACTGAATAAATTAAGACCAATTTATGAAAAAATTCGTTACATGGAGATAGATATTTCGCTATATAGAGACTGTTTTTAATGTAATCATGCGAAAAGGTCACCGTTCCTACTAAAAATTCGTTATATGGAGAAATTCGATGTATGGAGTTTCGTTATAGAGAGACTCGAGTGTAGTTAAAAAAAAATTAAGATTGACTGGCATGCGAAAAATTATTTCATAATTGTGTCAAAAGCAGTACGCTTTCTGTAACTGTAAATCTAGTTTCACCACGTTAAATGTGTTAGCGTGGAAAAAGTTGTTTGTTCAAGTTGGAAATCAATGATAGCTAACATAACATTCATGCAATATAGTGAGCAAAATTAAAGGAAATGTTTTCCCTAATATGGACATTCATTTTAAATGCTTCACTCCATGGAAAGTGACTTTATACAGTTTTTTTTTTTTTTTTTTTTTCCTGACTCTGGATTCCTATAAACAAATTTTCCTAAAATTACTGATGGTTTTCTAATAGTTATTCTCCCAATTAATTGGATATTGCTTCGTAATTATTTCAAAACGAGTTTTCCCTCATATTTAGCACTAACTGTTACCCGTGACTTCGTTCACACACCCTTAAGGGTGTATTTCGATTCAAACTGCTTATTTTCCGATTTATTTTTGAATTCATTTTTGTTCTGACGCACACCAAACTTTCAAAATCTCTTATTTGGAAAGTACACAAGGTGCCGTGATTGCCAATTCTCTGATAAATGCAGAAAATATCAGAAAAAAAAAAAAAAAAAAAAAAAAGGCATTATATGAAATTTGCTGAAATAATTTTTGGAGTGATGTACAAGGTGCCGCGTGATGTAATTTTTCGCTGAATTAATTAGAATTTGATTTATAAGCAATTGTTTTCTCAGCATGACCCTTTTTTTCGTTCGGAAAATTTGGTCCAAAACGCCGTTTTTGACAGCGTTTTTTGGAACATTTTCTACATTTATCAAAAAATCAATAATTACGGCACCTTGTGTAGTTTCTAAATAAAAGATTTTGGAAGTTTGATGCATTTCAGAGCAAAAATGAATCTGAAAATAAGCCTTTTTGACCAGAATACACCCTTAAAAGAAAATCTTAAATTCACAGATATATTTTTCCGGAATTTTACAGAAAAAGTTCCTTTTCACAACAAAAGGGTATTTTCCGTTAAAAATCTGAAAAATCTACCATATTTCCTGAAAATAACGAAACAGATCAAAATAGAAACAAACAAGTAAGAAAAATCATGCGATAAGCATAGATTATGAAGCACTTTCCAATACTTAATGAAATCTTTAACAAAACTTTGTTATTTAGGGAAATAATAGTGTACAGCCAAATATACCCAAATATGTATTCCAGTACATTAGAACAGCCCTGTATTTCATATGTCAGTTCATATAATGGGAAAAATTAGC
Organism: Maratus speculifer; assembly: GCA_964019185.1. NCBI lineage: Eukaryota > Metazoa > Arthropoda > Arachnida > Araneae > Salticidae > Maratus > Maratus speculifer. Next base: position 5,953,478 of record OZ025303.1, on the reverse strand, counting down.
TTAGCAAGAAAATACCCAGTAGCTTGAAATTTCTTTTTCAGCAATTCATACTATTAGATGGAAACATACTTGAATACTTTTGTTCAGCCCTGTAGTTTACATTGTACCTTTATTACAAGTCAGCATTAGGCTAAAATTTATTGTAAACTAAAACACTTTTAAAACAACTGAAATCACATTCTCATAAATCATCATTCATAAGCGTCCATGTACCGAATTCTTTGCGTGGCCCTGTATATCCCTTTATCTATATTCTGCAAACATTTTTCAGTAAATTGAATGCAGCTCAGCGTAAAAATGCATAGCTTATTTAAGAACCACGTTTAAATAATTTACGCTCACATTCAGTAACGTTGGTTAGCTCTTTTGGGTAGCCCTGTATATCAACTATAACATTTATACACACCATATAATGTGCATATATTTAACGAAATATAAACGCGAATATAATAATTAAAATGCATTTCATCCCTCCATCAGCCATCATCAGACACATATACGGTACTTCGGAAAGAATATACTATTTGAAATCTTTTGTATGGCCCTGTAAATGCTATGTACTTCATATTATGCAAGACAGTAGCGTATAATTTATATTAAGCTTCAGTGACATATATCAATTTTATTATACATGAAAAAGCTTTACATCTTTAAAATATGTCACACAATTCCCCCTTTTAACATTATCTAATGGAATTCTTTTGTGTGGCCCTGTAAATGAATAATAGCTACATTGTCACCTTATATTTTATAGAATGCATATTTTAATATATTTGACAGGGTATAACATCTTTAAAATTCCTTTGAAACGATTTTTTCCGTAGGCCGTAATGTAATAGGAAACTTTTGATTCGCCCTGTAGATAAACTAATCATGGTAGAAACTTCATTTTCGATAGGACTTGTGCTAGGGTAAACGTTAATAACGTCCTAAAATTTCATGGCAATCCGAGTATATTAACGATTTTTCCCCATAGGCCGTAATGCAATGGAAAACGTTTGATTCGCCCTGTAGACAAACTAATCATGGTAGAAACTTCATTTTCAGTAGGGTTCGTGCTAGGGTAAACCTCAATAACGTCCTAAAATTTCATGGCAATCCGCGTATATTAACGATTTTTCCCCATAGGCCGTAATGTAATGGAAAACTTTTGATTCGCCCTGTAGACAAACTAATCATGGTAGAAACTTCATTTTCAATAGGACTTGTGCTAGGGTAAATGTCAAAAACGTCCTAAAATTTCATGGCAATTTGAGTATATTAACGATTTTTCCCCATAGGCCGTAATGTAATAGGAAACTTTTGATTCTCTCTGTAGATAAACTAATCATTGTAGATACTTCATTTTCAATAGGGTTCGTGCTAGGGTAAACCTCAATAACGCATAAAAATTTCATAGCAATCCGAGTATATTTACGGGAGTTAGAGCGCGGAGAGACGGACAGACGGACAGACGGACAGACGGCCAGACAAACCCAATGCATAAGCACTTTTCAACTTTGTTGGAAAGTGCTAAAAACGGAGACACTCCGTTACCTGGAGGTCTGCGTGGCCGAGTGGTCAAGGCATCACGCCACTAAATACCTGCGAACGTAGATTGTGGTTTCAAATTCCACTAGCGCCATGAGATAATGAAAACAAAAAAAGCCCCTTTTAATTACATTTTTTCTGTAATTTTTCTCTCCCTAAGTAAATTTTTCTCTTATTTCTTCTTAAAAACATATTTCAACTAATTAGCCCCCCCCCCCCCTCCAAAAAATAAAAATAAAAATAAAAATAAAAAATAAATTGTGTGCGTCAATTTTAAAAAATTGTCTATAAACATTATTTTTGTAAAAAAAATAAATAATTTTTTCTCATACACTCTATAAAACTAGTTTGATGTGTCAATCCCGAAACTTTCTTCTATCTCATAAGTACATTTTACTATATAAAAAGAACGTGGTGACCCCAAAGTTACCCACTATCGAATTTCCTCGAACATTTGACCTAGCCTAATGAGATGCTGGTATCCGAAAAGCCTAAAACGCAAAATTTAATTAATATTCTGAGAAAATGAGCTTAGTAGTGCCTCATGTTGGGTAATTTATACTAAAACCTAATAAGCATCTATTGATGTCAAGACCTAACAGAATCTGAAATTTGATGGAATTTCGTCCATTAGTTCTTGAGATATAGTTATAACAAAAAATTTGCAAAATGTAGCACAGCCAGGCCCTTTTTATCGCATGGGCAAATCGGGACTTTGCCCATGGGCCCCGGACCTTAAGGGGCCCCCAAATCCATAGATTAAATAATAAAATATTTACTTTTTTTTCAATTCCAACTCTTCCATATATTGAAATTACTAAAATCATCTTAAAGTCAATATAACACATTTCTAAAGTTATATTAAAGAGTTTTGTTCTAAACTAAAGAAAAAAAAAAAGTGTACTATTATTAAGGTATTTAATTTAGAATTGACACAGCTAAGAATTTTCTGTTATTTATATCCAAGGTGCGAAAATATGCTTATGCATTATACATACACATATGAGTGACCATCAGTTTTATTTGAATAGTTTTGCAGTGATTCGAAAGGGGGGCCCCTAAATTTATGTTTGCCCAGGGCCCCAATTAGTCATAATCGGGGCCTGAGCACAGCAACACTATATCTTGGACAATTTATGCCAAAACGTAAAAAAGCGTCTAATTATGTTATGGTGTAAAAGAATCTGAAGTTTGATAAAATTCTGTGCATTAGTTCTTGAGATATAGCTAGTTTAAAAAAATATAGCACATAGCAAAAAAAAAAAAAAAATAGCGTGTAAAATATAGCACAGCAGCACCATCAGTTGAAGAATTTATAACAAAACGTAATCATCGTTTAATTATGTTATATGTCATTTTGTAAGAAAATCTGAAGTTTGATGAAATTCTGTGCGTTGGTTGTTGAGATATAGCTATCGGAAAAATCGTGCAAAATGCAGCATAGTTGCTCCACCTGTTGCAAGGTTAATACCAAAATGTAATCAGCGTCTAACTATGCTATATATTCTAGTGTAAAAGAAACTAAAATTTGATGAAGTTCTCTGCATTAGTTCTTGAGATATAGCTATCGCAAAAATCGTGCAAAATGTAGCATAGCAGCGCCATCTATAGGGCAGTTCACACCAAAACCTTATCAGCGGCTATGTATCTCAAGGTATCGCGGAATCTGAAGTTTGGTGAAATTCTGTGCATTAGTTCTTGAGATATAGCTATTATGAAAATCATGAAGAACGTGGCATAGCAGCGCTATCTGCTGGCCAATTTACACCAAAACTTAATCAGCGTTTATTTATATCAAGGGGTTACAGAATCTGAAGTTTGGTAAAATTCTGTGCATTAGTTCTTGAGATATAGCAATCTTGAAAATCATGAAAAACGTAGTATAGCAGCGCCACCTGCAGGCCAATTTTCACCAAAAACCAATAGGCACTAATTCATATCAAGATCTAACAGAATATAAAATTTTATTAAATTTTGAGCATTAGTTCTTGAGATAGAGCGCCCACAAATTTTTTGTCACATACAGACAGACAGACTCACAGACAGACACACAGACTCACAGACAGACGGACAGACTCACAGACAGACATTTTCTAAAAATAGTCAAAACATGTTCAGGACCTTCTAAAACGTATAAATCCGTCGAAAACCGGAAGTCGAAAATTTTCATGAATCCAATACTTTCTTCTTGTAAAGATAGAAGAAAGTAAAAAAGAAAAAGAAAAGAAAAATGAAAAAAGAAAAAAATAGTTATTTTAAACAGTGATTTTTGTTTTTATTTAAACTAGTTGAAAAATTAAAATTGATTTAAAAAAAATAATAACTATTATGCATCGGTCTAAAATAAAATAAAATAAGCCCCTTACGAATATTCTGACGAATATATTTGAAAGAAAAACTTTGAAAAGCGCAACACATTTTCCCAGTAACTTATTAAAGACATACTTTGTACAGATTGGAATCAGTAAGGCTTTGGCTCCATCCGTAAAGACCAATTCCGCTGTCAAAAAATTTCGAATTCGATTCTTAGAACTGCTTGAAGTAAATTATACAAAAAATACAAAAATAAATTAAATAATTTAGCAGCTCAGAATCACTCGGAAAATTCGAATTATTTGACGATTGTTCGGTTCAATAATTTAAATTATTATCATTAAAAATCAAACCTTGTAACGAAAAGTTATCGCTTCTTCAAACGGAGTTTTCCTTTCTTTTATTTTCCAAAACGGAAAATTTCGGAATTTCCCGTCTTAGAAAATATCGACCTTCGTTAGTATACTAACGGAACGGTAAATGTCTGGCTACTTTGCTGCCAATAGTTTTGATTACCAAATAATTCACAGATTTTTTTTTAAACAGGGCATAACATTTAAAGAAGAAAAAAAATCAATCAAACGAAAGATTTCGATGGTTAAAAAGCATGTGTAATTAACCTTTTATCGTGTTTTATAATAGAAACACTTCTGATAATCCCAATTTGCTTATGTTTGATTATGTTTGATTATGATTTATGATCATTTAAATTTTTTTCGTAAGCTTGAAATTTCATATTCGTTTTCTAAGATAAAATGAGGAATAAATTTACATTTCCGTTATTCTAATTTTATCATTTATATTTAATCTGTTCATGGATATTGATTTATGTTTTTGTGTCCAAGAATATTATTTCAAGAGATATAATTGTAAATATTTTTAAACTAAAGCTATTATTAACAAAAAACTTCAGACATGTCTCTGAATTGATTAAAAAATCGGCAAAAAAAAAAAAAAAAAAAAAAAAAAAAAAATCCAATCTTGAAAAAGGTGCCGAAACGATGCCACCAATTCAGTGAGGGGTGTTGGACACACCAAGATCTGGACTAGACATGGTCAGTACAGACGAAAACAAAGCTTGGCCGCAGTTTTGAAAGCAATGCTAAAATCACATCAGTGGCTTCTTTCGTATGAGCCCTGATTTTTTCAAGCTTATAAAGGGGTATGGCGATGTCTGAACTTACTTTACACTTATGTAGAAAAATACGCTGTAAAAAAACGGATGATTTTACGGAAGTACTAGTGGTAATCTGAACGCCAGTAGAATTTATTGTTTTTTGACGGAAAATTTTCCGTAAATTCCAGAAAAAATTCGAAAAAAAAATTTCCCGGGATTTACGAAAATTTTTCCGTTAAAAAACAGTAAATTCTACTGGCATCTAGATTACCAGTCCATAGTCGCCAAAAGAAATTTATTTTCAAACTCTCCCTCTTATAAAAGCGGGAAAAAAATATGAACACTCATAAAAGCAATTTTATACTATAAGCTATCTAGAAATCATCACAATATACAACATCATTTTCCGATTAACTGCTTAAGGGTGTATTCGAAAAAATGATTTTCCACCTTCAACAGCTCGAAATTTTCCGATACAATTTCAGACACATTTTTAAAAGTAGAAACACGTGAAACTGGCTGAGGGGTTTCTTGAAGTGACATACAAGGTGCCGTTTGATTTTTTTTAAGCTGTTTTCATTAAAATTTGATTTATAAACAATTATTTTCTCAGCGTGACCCTTTTTTTCGTTCGCAGACCTCCCGCTTCGGAAAATTGGGTCCAAAACGCCGTTTTTCACAGCATTTTTTGAAACATTTTCTGCATTTATCAAAGAATTGATAATCACGGCACCTTGTATAGTTGCTAAATAAGAGAATTCGAAAGTTTGGTGAATTTGAGAATCTATACATATAATAAAACAGTAGGACCCGGTGTGTCTGTACATTGAAGATAATTGACAAAAATGGAGTCAGGGCGATAAAAAAAAACCAATGAAACACAAAAAAAATTTTTTTGAATTTTTTGTCTGTCTGTCTGTCTGTCTGTTTGTTCGAGGTTATCTTCGTAACTACTGAATGGATTTTTATGCGGTTTTCACTAATGAAGAATGCACACTCCCGGGCAGTGTATAGGCTTTGTTACATCAAAATCGGACAACAGACAAAAAAGTAACAAAAAGAAACAAAAGAAACTATTAGGTGCGCTGCTCACGTTTTTTAGTACATAACGTTTTTTAGTACATATAAAATCCAATAGATGTCACTGTGCGATTTTAAAACGCGCTATCGTTATGTTTTCGCCAGTCTACTTAAGTATGAGAAAGTTTCAAGCTGGCTGTCGTTCCATGTGGTTTAGTCGGTAGAACGTCAGTGCGCCATACTGATGGCCCGGGTTCGATTCCCAGCATGGAATTTTTTTTCACTATGTTGGCATTAACGCCTATAAGCAATTAAAAGAATTTGAAATATTGTATTCAAGGCGAATTTTCTCTCTGGGAAAATTTCCTTGCATTAATATGTCAGTGTAATTTTTTTTTCGATTTAATTTTTTTTTTCGAAACTTTGTTTTTCTTAAAAAATTACAGTAAATATTTGATATTTCCCAACGTTTTTTGAATGATCGACTTGCTTTTTTTTTTTTTAATGTATGTCTGAACCTTATCTAACTACTTCTTCAAGATTTCTTTAGATAAACCGACCAGCGTAGCGGGCGAAGGCCGCTAGTCTAAAAATAAATCTGAAAAAAGACAGTTTGGATCGGAATACAGAACATTCAGGTACAGAACAATCGGTACAGAACATTCTAACCCATAACAAAAATTGGGACCGGCGTTCTTTTGACGGTAAAAAAAACACAACCCAGGAAAATCATAAGCCATCCGCACAAGAAAAAGCAGTCGCGCCCTAGGGACTCGCAGGCACTTACATCTCGTCAAGTGGTTTTACTCTCTCTCCTCTTTTATGTGGAAATGTTGGCAGCGAGCGATTTCCATAAAAACTCCGGGAAATGAAGTGAAAGAGGAACTTTTCCCGACTTTTTTCCTTTTTTTCTTTATACTGAGAAAAAAAATACAGTTCTGGAATCTAGAATCTAAATTGTGGCTCTAGAAAAAATAGTTCCATGTCATCCTTATAAATTCTAGTTGCCATTAAATGAAAGTTCTAGAATCTACTACAGGAATTCAAGAGTGTTTTCCTTTATTCTCGTTGTAATATTTATTTAAAAATCTCAGCAAATAGATGCGAACATAAGAGCTTTGATTTAGTAAGTATAATTCTAGCTTTTGAAACTATTTACGAAATTTTTTTATTATAATTTACTTAACGATTTACTATAATTTCTCGTTACTGAGACGAGTCAATATCTTTTCGTCACCTTGAAAACAAGAGACTAGAAATGTTAGGTTATTTCGGCTATTCAGCTTAGTAGTTCAACCTATTCGCATATTTCGGTCATCTGTAATTCTAGTTTAGGTATTCAGAAAGTGTCTAACTATTCATTCTAGGTGAAGGCGGTATATTTTTTTTCTCAGTGTACTTAATGCCTGATTCAGGAATGATCTTTGGTGTCGTTAAAAGCTGACATACACTTTTGTTTGAGTTCTATAGGATTGGCGAATTTTTTAAAGATCTTTTTTTTATTTTTTTTCCTCTCAACTCTTTGCGGCGCAGGGTTCTAATTCATTGCTTACGTTTTGAAATTAATGACTGACACCGGAATTCGAAAACAACTTTATTCCTAAATAAGAAAACGCTATATTTCACGCATTCAATAAACCGTAATTTTTTTTAACAAAATACCGGCGAAAATGTGGCATTTAGGAATTAAAATTAAGTGGTATATCTATGAATTTATTATATAATTATATTTATTTTGAAATTCACTTTTGCTGTCAGATGCATCCAACTGGCAAATTGTCTTATTTAGAAAGTACACAAGCTGCCGTGAGGGTCGATTCTTTGGCAAATGCAGAAAATATTGCAAAAAAAAAACAATCAAAAACGGCATTTTGAACCGATATTTTCCAGAGCGGTAGATCTGTGAACGAAAAAAAGGGTCCTATTGAGACGATAATTGTTTATAACTCAAATTCTAATGAATGGAGCGTAAAATGACATCACCCGGCACCTCATACGTCACTTCCAGAACCACTTCAGCCAACTCTCTACTTTTAAAATTGTGTCTGAAAATGTATCGGATAATTTCGATCTGTTGAAAGTAGAAAAGCGTTTTTTTAATACACCCTTAAGGGTGTATTTCGACTCAAATTAATAAAAAAATAAAAGTGATGTTTAAGGGTGTATTCCTATCCGAACTGCTTATTTTCCGATTTATTTTTTAATTCACTATTCCCCTCAAATGCACCAAACTTTCAAAATCTTTTATTTAGAAACGACATATTGTGCCATGTATGTCGAATTTTTGGTAAATTTAGAAAATATTGACAAAAATGCAGCTAAATTTGGCATTTCGAACGGAATTTTCCGAAGCGGAAGATCTGGGAGCGAAAAAAATGGTGTCCTACTGAGAAGGTAATTGTCTATAAATCCAATTCGAATGAATGGAGCGTAAAATGACATTGCACGGCACCTTGTACGTCTCTTCCAAAATCCTCTCAGCCAATTTCGTGTTTCTACTTTTAAAAATGAGTCTTAGCGAAGCTTTTTTGTATATATATTAGAATTTTTAGTTTTGGACATTTCTATTTATACGAAATTTATTGTAGAATTTATTGTAGAGGAATAAAAGAATGTGATTCGATACAAAAAAGCATCATACACGTTAAGGCTTCTCTAAAGTTCGTCTGAAACAATGATGGACTCTTTAGATGCGTTCGGAATAATGTAAATATGTAGCACCTATAGTCATCGTTCAGTTCGTCCGTCTGTCCTTCTGTCCGCTTAAGTGTGTATAACTTTGATGCTTCAGGCATTTTTTTTTGTCATCGAATCGTATTCTTCTATCCTTCTGCAACAAATTGTTCGGATAAATAGAAATGTCCAAAACAAAAAATTCCAACAATAACGCTTTACCAAAGATCTTCGCTATACCTCCTCATTTAACATGAAATCTAAAAAAAAAAAAAAAAAAAAAAAATAGTTATTGTACACATTTGAGCACGAACATCAGTTTTCGAGTATTTTTGCAATTCCAAAAATAAAGATAAACTTATGCCTGGCGAGTTCTCTCTCTGCAAAACCTACTGATTTAAAACTGAACGTAATAATGGCCAAGAAAAGAAACCACACACGATGTTTAACTAGACAGACACTACCAGTGGCTTTCCACGATCCCCTCAATCCCCCCTCCCCTCCAAAGGGGGGGGGGGAAACATACACTCTCTTCATGTCATGCATATTCTGAAAGGAAACAAGATTCAGCTAAAAACAAAAACGAAAAAAAAAAAACGCAAAAATCTATACCCTTGTTCTTGCAAGAACAAAAAAGCAAAAAAAGCAAAAAAAAAAGTAAATATGGCAGAATGGTAATTTCTCCGCTTCCCCCTGATGACTCGACGTATAATTTGCTTGACAACCCCTAATTACCTAATCACCCTTCTTCGAGGAGATGAAGTTAGCCAATCACAACGGACTATCAATCAGGTGGGCGTGTCAGGATTTGCGAAACGCTTGCTTCAACCCCCCCCCCCCCCATATATCCCACTTATTTTTTTATTTATTTATTATTTTATTATTATTTATGATTCATATTTCTTTTTCTGGCTACGATACCTCAAGACGTATGTAGGTATTCGCTGAAGTTGTGAATGATATAGAATACGGGAAGATGTGGTTTTATGTGTTGGCAGTGATATGGAAAATTTATTTATTTTACAATTATTTTACAATTTACAATTACTATTTCGAAACTGCAGTTAAGGGTGTTCAAAAAGGGCAACTTTGTGACATAAATGTTAATTTATTTTTGTTCGGAAATGCATGAAACTAGTAGGTATTATTGTTCAGAAACAATGGAATCGCACTCATTTTCCCGTATTTTACAAACACAATAGATTTTTCAGAAAATAGTGTCGAAGTGTTGAGAAAACAAAAAAAACAGAAAATCGCCTTGTCACGTGATCCAAAAGGCTTATAACTCACAAGGTAATGGATCGATTAAAAAATAGAAAATTCAGTTCGATAACACACCACTTCCATGGTCAAGCGTTTGCAATTTTACATGTTTCCGTTAAAAAAGGAATCTGTAAGTGTGTCAAAACGTTTTGCGCTTGTTGAGCGAAGCAGTTGAGAATAAATACCCTTAACCATAATCAGGGGCCTCGCTAAGGGGGGGGGACGGGGGGGAGCCTCCCCCCCCAAACATTCGTGAATGTTGTCACACTTGGCAAATTCACAAACTTAGTTGGCAAATTTTCTTTAAAATTCTAATAAAAACTATAATATATTTTCAATTTTTGATAGAATTGGCAAAAATTACAAAACTAATTGGGAATATTATTAACCTTTTAACAAATAGGGGCTATATTACATTTTCTAATTGTGCTAAGTTGGCAAAATTGTAAAATGAGTTGGCAAATATTGAAATTTGACTGGGCAATTTTAGGTCCTCTCCCCCCTCAATAAAAAGTCTTAGCGATGGCCCTGACCATAATTACCTGTTTTTAAAAAATTGCGACTACAAACTCCTTTTCAATCCCAATCGCTAGTTCATTACTTTCATTTTTTTTTTCAAAAATACAGAAAAAGCGTTTCTTAGTGTTTGATACAAACACCGATCTGTATTGTACTCAGGAATGTAGTGGAGGATATACGCCGTGTAATCTCGGGGTCAGGGATGTAGTGGAGGATATACGTCGTATAGAATAGACAATCGAAGGTATACGACATATACCTTCGGGATATTTTTAAGGAACACCGTGTACCCTTTGTCTCTCGACAAATCTATAATATACACACTCTAAGATATACTCTCTGCTCAGAGAGTGGGTTTTTTACGACTACGGTACTGCTCAGGATAATTACGTACATCCTTCATAACTATAGTGGGATAGAAGTTCTCAATAAATGTTCTAATAACTCAAATTTTTAAATTTGAGCTAAGATATAGTACAAAATTTAGAAAACAAATGGAGCCTAATATTTTTAATTCAATACTATTCTTAAAAAATGTGATTCAAATTATTCGAATAAGAGAAATGAATTTTCTAGCCAGGACTGGAAAAATATAATTTTTCTTGAAACACAAACAGCATACAACATTTATTAAAACACCACAAACATGTAAGACAAGCAATGAGAGTATTCATAAAAAAAGGTGAATTAAAGGTACTGTAAAAAAAAAAAAAAAATCCGTTAAATAACGGAAATAGTAATGGTAATCTAGACGCCAGTACTATTTCCGTTATTTAACGGGAAAAAATCCGTTTTTTTCCAGAAATATTTCTTTTTTTTTCACAAAATATTTCCGTTTTTTTTTTTTTTTTTTTTTTTTTTTTTTTTTTTTTTTCCATGTTTTTTTATATAAAAATTTTTGCTTGAAAGCCAAAAAAGAATTTTCAAGGATAAACTGCCTTTTTTATGATTTTTATTCTTTAGAGAAAGACACATCAAGTTAGAGCACAAGCACATACATTTAATTTAAACAACAGTGAAGAAATGTCACTTACCCTCGATGGGGATCGAATCTTCCGCCTGTCCTATGGCAGCTTAAAGTAGTGTAAAAACATTACGCCATCGTTACATATACACTACTTGCAAATATCTTTACTTATTTCGAATGACTTTATAAAGCAAAGGCCTTATGTTGAACGCGGCATTAATTTTTAGCTCACAGGCTATCATAGCCTGAGAGCTTATGTGCCCGTCCGTTCTGTATGTATGTACGTAACGCGATAACTCATGATAAAAATATCCGATCCACTTGAAATTTTGTATGTAGGTATATCCTGACAAGGCGCTTCCCTGATTAGTTTTTGGAGTTCATTCGATATGTATAAGAGGGGGAACGGGGGGCTCATGCCCCCCGTTAATTGATATAAATGGGATTTTCATACAGCATTAAGTTTTCAAAATTTAGCTTAGAATCATTCTGATGAGGCGATTCCGTGACTGTTATTAGGTGTTCATTGAATAAGTATAAATAGGGGGAACAGGGGTTCTAATGCCCCCCCCCCCCCGTTAGTTGATATAAATGGGATTTTCGTGCAGAATTAAGTTTTCGTTCAAAATTTAGATTAGGATCATTCTGATGAGGCGATTCCGTGACAGTTATTAGGTGTTCATTGAATAAGTATAAATAGGGGGAACAGGGGTTCTAATGCCCCCCCCCCCCCGTTAGTTGATATAAATGGGATTTTCATGCAGAATTAAGTTTTCGTTCAAAATTTAGATTAGGATCATTCTGATGAGGCGATTCCGTGACTGTTATTAGGTGTTCATTGAATAAGTATAAATAGGGGGAACAGGGGTTCTAATGCCCCCCCCCGTTAGTTGATATAAATGGGATTTTCATGCAGAATTAAGTTTTCGTTCAAAATTTACATTAGGATCATTCTGATGAGGCGATTCCGTGACTGTTATTAGCTGTTCATTGGATAAGTATAAATAGAGGGGACAGGGGTTCTAATACCCCCCCCCCCCGTTAGTTGATATAAATGGGATTTTCATGCAGAATTAAGTTTTCGTTCAAAATTTAGATTAGGATCAGTCTGATGAGGCGATTCCGTGACTGTTATCAGGTGTTCATTGAATAAGTATAAATAGGGGGAACAGGGGTTCTAATGCCCCCCCCCTTAATTTATATAAATGTGTTTTTCAAGCAGAATTTTCAGATTTCGTTCAAATCTCTGAATAGTTTTGGAAGTTTAATGGTTAAGTATAAAAGAGGGGGATAACTCCTTTTAAATTATATAAATGCTAAATGGGTTTTTATTAAGAATTATCTAATTTGCTCTGAATTTTGGATATAGATTTTTTATATGATAAAGCATGTCTTTGATAGTATAGGAGGTTCAATGATTAAGTATAAAAAAAGAGGAAAGGGGAGAGCTGTTTCCCCTTCTTAATTTTTCTTTTCGAACGGAATAAACCCTTGAAAATATAAGGCTTTAATGTACAATTAGAATTTGTAGCCTGTGAGCTCAATGCCATCAGTTTAACTGGGCAGTATTCTTTTTTATTGTAGAGAATTATTTATTGGGTGTACAGTTCTAAATGTTTATTAGATTTTATTTCCATAATTTCGAATATTACTTACCCATCATACGTAGTATAGGGTAAGTCTTGCACTCGTTTTGAAAATCGAAAAAAAATTTTGACTGATTTACACGTTTTAGATAGTGGAGATTCCGAAAAACATATTTTTAGAAAAAAAAAATGGCCGTCCTTCTGTCTGTCTGTCTATCTGTAAACGTTCTATCTCCCAAACAAATTGAGATAGAGACTTGAAATTTTGTATGTAGTTAGTATGTAAGAATGGGACGAAGTCTATTTAATATCAGCAACCTCGATTATCCGGAACTATTTTTTTCGGTCTCTCGAAAAATTCGTTCTGATGAAAGGTACATAAAAATTTTCGAATTTTTTTGTTCTAAGGAATGGACGTAAAAGGCAATAAAATAACACACATTTTGCATATGGAACGAAGTCGATCGGATTATTAGTTGACGAGATATTTGTAATCGTGTTTTCCACATTCTTCGATTTTTCATGACGCTGTATTTCATTCAAATTTCAATTCAGAGGTATATTTTAATTGGAAATGAGACGCTTAATCCGACGCAGTTAATTGTTAGTTAATAGAATTATTATTTTTGGAGTTATAAGGATGTTTCTTTTACGCAGTTCGGTACTACTTGAGTAGTTTGGCGTTTTATATAATTTGTCGAAATTGGTACATCAGCAGTTCTTTAATATAGCATTACTATGTATATTCAAAATATTTAAATTTTGTTTATGAATTGCAATGCCATTGTATAAATAGTTTTCACATGTTTTATTTTCATATACATATCCATGATGGGTAAGTGTTACGGTGGCCCCCAACGACTAGTTTATTTAGTTTTTAATTTCAGTTCTATAAAAAATAAATTTTAGACTTTAAAATATTACATGTATCAAGAGCTGAATGCATTAAAAAGTTTTGTTTCCTTCATTTTAAGAAGATTTTTAAACGTTAATTGTAATATTATTCATATTTATTACTTATTTATTTTTGAAAGGATATTCTTAAAGTAATAATAAAATATATCAAAATTAAAATTATTTTATTATTATTTTAGAATTACTTTTATTGACATATATTAAAATTAAAAGTAGAATCTTTTACCATTTTAAAATATCCTACGCACTTTTTTAAAAATATGCTATAAATGAGTTAAACAGTATTTAAAAATCATAATGGAAATAAGCTAACTGAAAATAAACTAACTAATTAATCTCAAACTTAAAAAGGATTTAAAAATTTTTATAATTTGTATTATTTTTTTAATATTGTAAAAAATATGTTAGATTTATATTATTAAAACAGAAAGAAAAAAAGAAAATTATTATAGGAAGTTGATCATAAAACAACTCTATAATGTTTTTGTATCCCAGATATAGACCCCGCCACTAGAGTTATTTTTGGAATTTATGCTGTTTTAATACGGAACTTCTCTCTTTTCAGACAATTTACGGAAACTTACTGTAATTATAATCTCAAAATGTCAATAGCGGAAATTTTACTGTTTTTACGAAAAAATGAAACTATTCCGTAGAATTTTACGGAAAACTTTGTGTATATTAACGGATATTTTTTACAGCGTGTATTCAAAAAATGATTTTTTACCTTCAACAGCTCGAAATTTTTCCCGATACATTTCCAGACTCATTTTTAAAAGTAGAAACATGAAACTTGCCGAGGTGATTTTTGAAATGGTATACAAGATGCCGTGTGATGTCATTTTTAGCTGAATTAATTAAAATTTGATTTAAAAACAATTATTTTCTCACTTCGATCATTTTTTCGTTCTCAGATCTCCAGGTTCGGAAATTTCTTTTCAAATTGGCAACTTTGACAGCATTTTTTTGCAATATTTTCTACATTTACCAAAAAATTGACCAACACGGCACATAATATAGTTTTTAAATAAGTGTTTTTGAGCGTTTGGTGCATTTGAAAGTAAAAATGATTTCAAAAAAAAAAAAAAAAGCAGTTTGGATCGGAATACATCCCTAAGCAATCCGCTATTAAATACAGGGATTACAAAAACGTTTGAAAGCTAACCTTGATTTCTGGGAAGTGAAATACACAGCATTGCTAGAAATTCAGTCATCGTTTCTTTCCTAATAACCCCTGATTAATAGACCTCATTATTTCGCCAAATTACGCTTTAAAAGCTTTTCATGCATTATTTATAACGAGGCCTTCCATTCAAAGAGCAAATACACATTTTGAGATTCTATACATGAATGTCTGGTCTTGTCTTGTTTTATTTTGTCCACAGCGCCACCTGTTTATGAATATATATTTTTTTATTTACTTCGAAAATGTAATTTTCCACCTTCAATAGCTCAAAATTTTCGGATACAATTTCAGGCTCGTTTTTAAATGTAGAAACATGAAACTTTCTGAGATGATTTTTGAATCGATGTATAAGAGCCTTCATATTCATTAGAACATATTCATAATGCGAACGAGATCCATATCCATTAGAACTGGATTGATAAACAATTACATTCTCGAGATAACCCTTTTTTTCGCATCCTGATCTCCCGCTTCGGAAAATTCGGTTCAAAATGCCGTTTTTGACAGCCTTTATTGCAATATTTTCTACATTTATCAAAAAATCGACGAACACGGCACGTTGTGTAGTTGACCAGTTCTCCCTATACTATTATGTAATGGAATACTTTTGTATGGCCTTGTAAATCAATAAAAAATGTTCTTTGCACCATAGATTGTGCAAAATGTATATTATAATATGTACAGTATAGTAGCCAAAACCATTTTCATGTAAATACCATCTGATTCTTTTATACAAGAAATGACTTGTGGTATTCATCAGCAACATATATCAATCTCATAAAATTTTAAACAATTAATTACAAATAAAATACTCACCAAACAATGTTCTCCCTATACCATTATGTAATGGAATACTTTTGTGTGGCCTTGTAAATCAATAACAAATGTTTTTTGCATCACAGATTGTGCAAAATGTATATCATATTATATACTTCATAGATGCATATAAATTTTTTTATGCTCAAAAGAGTGTAAAACCATTAAAATGCAGTTGAAACTTTTTTTCCCATTGACCGTAATGTAACGGAATCCTTTTGATAGTCCCTGTAACTGATCTATGCATCCGATATTCATAACATTTGAAATGACTCGACAAAATTACGCAATAATTATACGTTTTAAATTTCAAACGATTAAAATGCATTTGAAACTTTTTTCCCCATTGACCGTAATGTAACGGAATACTTTTGATTGTCCCTGTAATTGATCTATCCATCCGATTTTCATAACATTTGAAATGACCCGACAAAATTACACAATAATTATATGTTTTAAATTTCAAACGATTAAAATGCATTTGAAACTTTTTTCCCCATTGACCGTAATGTAACGGAATCCTTTTGATTGTCCCTGTAATTGATCTATGCATCCGATTTTGATAAAATTTGAAATGAGTCGACAAAATTATGTAATAATTATATATTTTAAATTTCAAACGATTCAGTTGGATAGTTTTTGCGTTGTTACATGCGGACGGACAGACGGACCGAACGACAACTATATAGGTGTTACGTATTTACATAATTACGAACGCACCTAAAAATGAGTCAGAAAGTAATCTAATGGAAAAATATTCATGTGACGTCTCAGTAGGAATCAGGTGGATTAAAAAGAGCAGTTAGCACATTTTTTTTTTTAATTGCATCATTTGACACAGCTTGAATACAGGTAAAAATATGTGTAAAAAACATCAGATTTATTTTGCACGAAATATTTTCTTTATTTTTTATGTGGTTATATATACCGGGTGTCCCAAAAATGACTGATGAATTTTAAATTTCAATAACTTGCAAACGGTGACAGCCATTTAAAAATTTTTTGCAGGAGGGTTATGTATAATGTCAGGAGTTTTTTTTTTTTTTACCGTAACTTTTAATTTTAGTTCGAATTTCAAACAATAGATGGCGCTGACGGCAATCGAAGCCCAGGTCGACGCCAAAACTGCACTCACTCAGCACTGATCACCTGGCCTTCAATCACCGTCAGCGGCGTCTATTGTTTGAAATTCAAACTAAAATAAAAAATTACCGTTAAAAAACTCCTGACATTATACACCGTTTGCAAGTTATTGAATTTTAAAATCCACCAGTCATTTTTGGGAAACCCGGTATATCGATATAAATCAATTAAAATCCGTACATACTTATTAACTGAAATTTAAAATTTTCATTTCATAAATAAATGAAAAATATCCATGAAATTGCATTAAAACAGGGGTAGGAATTCATATATAACCTACGCCTGTCCCTCAAAATCTCTAAAACTCCATGTAAAAATAAAATATAAACTTAATTTTTTTCAAACACAACGCTTTTCAACGGTGCAGTTGTGATCGTGATAGTCCAAGCGCCGAACGCACAAAACTCTAAGTCATTGAGCACAAGAAAAAATCCTTTATTTTATGGAAGAGTAGCGATAGAGGAATCTAATGATCTATGTCTGGAGGAAGCCAGGTGGTGCATAAGCCAAAAACTTATATTTAAGGGTGTATTCGAAAAAACGCTTTTCCACCTTCAACAGATCGAAATTTTCCGATGCAATTTCAGACACATTTTTCAAAGTAGGAACATGAAACTTGCTGAGGGGATCCTTGAAGAGGCGTATGAGGTGCCGTGTGATGTCTTTTTACGCTCCATTCATTAGAATTTGAGTTATAAACAATTACCTTATCAGTAGGACCCTTTTTTTCGTTCCCAAAACTCCCGCTTGGGAAAAATCAGTTCGAAATGCCGTTTTTGATTGCTTTTTTGCAATATTTTCTGCATTTATCAAAGAATCGGCAGTCACGGCATCTTGTGTACTTTCCAAATAAGCGATTTTGAATGTTTGGAGTATTTGAGAGCAAAAATGATTTCAAAAATAAATCGGAAAATAAGCAGTTTAAATCGAAATACATCCTTAAAAACAACAAACTTGACAAAGGAATGTCCAAAAAGATTAACCTCGCTAGCAATCGAAACTCTAAAAAGAAAAGAAAAAAAAAAAAGAAAAAAAAAAAAAAAAGAAAGAAAAAAAGAAAAAAATGGCTGTCATAACCTGAAGCACTAATAAGCAGTGCTACCCCGAACAAAGTGAAAATTTTGCGCATTTGAATAATGATCGTCTGCTAGCTATCACAAAAAATTCTTCTGTCAAAAACCGTAGCAAGAAGACAGCTCAGTTATCCAATTAATTGCCACCTGCCAAAAACCTCGTTCCCTGTTGTTTTTTTTTATTATTATTTTGTCATTCGTTTGAAATTTCTATCATAATTTGTTTTTACATTATTAATTTTTTTTAATGTTTTTATTGCTCTTTTTGTCATTGTGGCAACAGAAATGTTCTATTTTTGCACATTAAACTTGAACCAATCAGAAAACGAATAAAATGAAAAAAACAGAAGTATTCCATTTTTGGACATTAAACATAGAATGAAATAAAATAAATAGAATAGAAATAGAATAAAATGAAATAGTTCGGAATTCCACCAATAAAGAGATTCAGATATACTTCAGATATCTCAATTCTCGTCCGAGGGCAAAAACTATTTTCCCAGATAGTTAAAAAAAAAAAATGGTTGCCAGCTTTATTAGTAGAATATCATGTCAGTGTTGATTTCAAAACAAAACCTCAAAGCACCAACTTTAAAAACAACAAACACAATGAGTTCATTTTGACAAAGCAATGTCCAAAAAGATTAACTTCGCTAGCAACCGAAACTCTAAAAAGAAAAAAAGAAAAAAATGGCTGTCATAACCTGAAGCACTAATAAGCAGTCTACCCCGAACAAAGTGAAAATTTTGCGCATTTCAATAATGATCGTCTGCTAGCTATCACAAAAATTTCTTCTGTCAAAAATCGTAGCAAGAAGACAGCCCAGTTATCCAATTAATTGCCACCTGCCAAAAACCTCGTTCCCTGTTGTTTTTTTATTTCATCATTCCTTTCCCCCTTCCTGAGCACGAGAGTGTGTAGAAGAGACCCTGCCATTATCTTGCCCCGTAATTGGCCAGGGTTGGGGTGACGTCGTAAAAACCGTAATCAAGGGAGAAAAGACGCGAGTTTGCAGAGCGTTTGTTTTGTGAACGTTCGAATTAATCCGGAGATTGAAGCGAAGTGAAAAGAGTGTTACTTTGGGTTTTGTTTTGTTTTGTCTTTTTTTTTTTAGTGGAGAGAGAAAAGTAGGAGTTCTTTCATTTGGGTGTGAAAGGCGCTTATCTCTATCTATCGAATCGTGAGACATATAATTTGTTTCGAATGTATGTCCAGATAACGATATAAGGATAACGCTAAATAGAATATTGGAGTAGAATACAATACGGTTTTTTATTCTTTAGTAAAGAAAATGATTTATTTTTGGTACTACTTGGTTATCTCGTTGACCAAAAAACTGTCGCAAAATTTCAAGATTAAATGCCAACAATGGATGATCGTGAATGTCACATTTAATGACATTAGATACGAAATACGTATTTAAAACGTCATAAAATGATTTTTATTTCGACTTTTTATTTGTATTTTTATTAATGTTTTACTAACTTACTTGTTCTTTCATTAATGTTTTACTAATTTATTTATTCTTTCATTAATGTTTTACTAATTTATTTGTTCTTTCATTATTTAAAATAAAAATTACGTCAATAAGCATAAGTTGGCTATTATTTTGGCGATTTGTATAATTTGGAGAAATTGATCGACGGAATAACCAAGTAGTACCGATTTTTTTTTTTTTTTTTTTTTTTTTTTTTTTTTCTGTGTAAAAATGTCTTATTGGAATGATTGCAATGAACAATATTCATCTTTATGGTTCGAGGTTACAAAAAATTGTCTGCTTGCGTCTCGTCTGTTTATGTCCGTACTCTCCCTTTGGGTTCGAGATTACAAAAATTGCCATTTTACCGATTGTGACACTATAGGCTTACTGTTCGTTGTACTTGCCTTATGCAGACGATTACAGAAAATTGTGTGATTGAACGGAAGCGAACAGAGTGTTACTTTGGGTTTTGTTTTGTTTTTAGGTGCGTTCGTAATAATACGTAGCACCTATTGTTGTCGTTCAGTCCGTCCGTCTGTCCGTCTGTCTGTCCGTATATAACACCGCAAAAACTACCCAACCGAATATTTTGAAATTTAAAATATATAATTATTACATAATTTTGTCGAGTCATTTCAAATTTTATGGGAATCGGATGGATAGATCAATTACAGGGACGATTAAAACTATTCGGTTACATTACGGTCAATGAGGAAAAATGTTTCAAATGCATTTTAATCGTTTGAAATTTAAAATACATGCTTATTACATAATTTTGTCAATTCATTTCAATTTTTTTGAAAATAGGATGCATAGATCAAATACAGGGACAATCAAAAGTACTCCGTTACATTACAGTGAATGGAAAAAAAAAAAATTCAAATGCATTTTAAGTGTATTACATCCATTCGAACATAATAATATTGATATGCATCATAAAGTATATATTATAATATATAATTTGCATAATCTGTGGCGCAAAGAACATTTGTTATTGATTTACAAAACCACACAAAAATATTCCATTACATAATAAATATAGGGAGAACATTGTTTGATGCGCATTTTAATTGTAATTAACTATTTACAATTTCATGAGATTGATATATGAAAGTGATATTTTAAAAACTACATTATCGTACGAATGCACCTCATTTGCTACGCTTCACGTGCAATTTCCAACTTGTTTGTTTTTTAAGGTGGAGAGAGGAGGAGTTCTTTCATTCGGGTTTGAAAGGCTCTTATCGAATCGTGAGGCGTATAATTTGTTTCGAATGTGTCCAGATAACGATTGTAAGGATAATGCTAAATAGTATATTGGAATAGAATAAATACGGATTTTTATTCTTTAGTAAAGAGAAGTTTTTTTGGTACTACTTGGTTATCCCGTCGACCATTTTCGCCAAATTATAAAAACCGCCAAACTAAATGCCAAGGTTATGCATGTTGACAAAATTTTTATTTTAAATAACGAAGATGAAGAAACAAATAAATTAGTAAAACTTAGCAAAATTACAAATAAAAAGTAGAATTAAAAACCACTTGATGACGTTTTAAACATGTGTATCGTGCTTAATGTCATTAAATGTGACATTTACAATCAATTTGGCATTTTATTTCATTGGCATTTAAGCTTATAGTTTGGCAGTAGTTTTTTGGTTGACAAGATAACCAAATTAGTACCAGTTTTTTTTTTGGGTGTGTGAAAATGTCTTACGGAATGGTTGCAATGAGCAATATTCATCTTTTCGGTTCGAGGTTACAAGAATTTGTCTGCTTGCGTATGGGACGTATTCTCCCTTTGGGTTCAAGATTATAAAAATTTCCATTTTACCAATTGTGATACTGTGGATAATACTAAATAGAATATTGGATTAGAATAAATACGTTTTTTTCTTATTCTTTAGTAAAGAAAATTTTTTTTCCCTCTCTGTAAAAAGTCTTACGGAATGACTGCAATGAACAATATTCATCTTCTTGTTCGAGGTTGCAAGAATTTGTCTGCTTGCGTATGGGCCGTACTCTTCCTTTAGGTTCGAGATTATAAAAATTGCCATTTTACCAATTGTGACACTATAGACTTACTGTTCGTTGTACTTGCCTGCTGCAGATGATTACAGAAAACTTTGGGTACTACTTGGTTATCCTGTCGACAAACAAAATTATCGCCAAACTATAGGATTAAATGCCAATAACGGATGATCGTGAATATTACATTCAATGACCTTAAATACGATACATGTGTTTAAAACGTCATTAAGGGCGTATTCCGATCAAAACCGCTTATTTTCAGATTTATTTTTAAATTCCTTTTTGCTCTCAAATGCATCCAACTGACAAATTGTCTTATCTAGAAACTACACAAAGCGCCGTGCTTGTCAATTTTTTGATAAATGTAGAAAATGTTGCAAAAAAAATGCTGTCAAATGCGGCGTTTTGAACCAAATTTTCCGTAGCAGGAGATCTGCGAGCGAAAAAAAGGGTCATGCTGTGAAGGTAATTGTTTATAAATCAAATTCTAATGAACTGAGCGTAAGAAAACATCACACGGCACCTTATACGTCTCTTCAAAAATCCCCTCAGCAAGTTTCATGTTTCTACTTTTAAAAATGCGTCTGAAATCGTATCGAAAAATTTCGAGCTGTTGAAGACGGAAAAGCATTTTTTTGAATACACCCTTAAAGAGATATATTCCATTATTTTTAGTTTTTGTTGTGAGAATAGCCAATTCTGATGCATTGCAACTGTAAAAAAGAAAAAAAAAAAGGGAGGAAACGGTTTTGGGAACATTAAAACGTAATCATACAGTTTCAGCAACAAAATAAATCAAACAGTTCTACAAAAATAACAGAAATTATTGCCCCACCGTTGATTCATCTGATATCATCAGAAATTTAGAGAGAGAAAATCGACAATGCCATTAAGAAAGCGCCATTTGGAGGAGAGGCCCGTTTGCACCTCGTTGCAAATGTGTGTTCTGTTTTTAGCTCGTTAGATTGTTTGAAATCAGTGGTTTGACAATGACCAGTGAAACAAAAAATCTACCACTATTAAAGAAAAAACTGCCATTAAATCGTAATCACGCTCAGATCAGAACAAAAATCAAATCTCAAAATCCACACACCTTCGTTGATTCACCAGATCCTCCTCGTCGCCAAAAAATATATATAAAATAAAACACAAAATAAACAATGTACCAGGGTCGTTAAAAAATGCTTCAGAGGTGACGCCATTTGGCACCTTTGTTGTAAATGTGTGGTCTTTTCCTCAGTGACAAGGCTCGTTAGGCTGGCTAAAATTATAGTGCTTGGCAAAGTGGCTGGTATTTGGAACCCCTATTTTTTTTTTTTTTTTTTTTTTCAACGATCGAGTTTTTGCGAGTACTGTGGCTATTATAGCTGTTATATATTTTTTTTCTTTTTTAAGCCCTAGCAGTTCCCTGTAACCTGGTAATTGTGAAAACAGTGATGCTATGAGGTTTTTATCTCTGGATAGGTCCAAATTTATTTGTTCTTCTGAAGACAGGCTGAAATTTGTTTGTTCTTAGTTGCTTGTTCTTTAAAATGGTTCTTTATGTCTTGGTTCATAGTGTTCTACATTATAAAAGTTTACAGTGTGTTGTTCATTTGGGGGGGGGGGGGGTACAGTGCAACACTATTTTAAGAAAGTATTTTTATCCACACTATTTACAAAACTCTTTCAACACCATTTTTAGAACACACTTCTAGACAGCAATACTTTCCAACAAATTGAGAACACATTTCCCGATATCAATACTTTCGAATACATTAAGAACACATTTCTATAGAGCAATACTTCTGCAACCTATTAAAAACACAATCGCAACACATTAATGTGTTGTGAATTTGGGGTGTAGAAAAAACAATGTTTATTTTTTTGTTGTTGTTGTTTGAGCGTTTCTAGCGTTGTTGATTTCAAATTCAACATTCAGGCAGAAAAAATAATATTCTAAGAAATAATAATATAAAATTTTCCTACCTTGAAGGTTCTTGAGGGATGTACGGTGAGCGGAATCACCATTCTTTTCCATCTTCACAAACAAGAAATCCACAGCAAATGAAGACACAGAACGTAAACACACGAAAAAAAGGTTGATTATTTACAAGCGCGCAAAATATTACATGTTTCTTAATTACAATCCTCAGTACGACTACATCAAAATCTGAACAGTACAAAAAAAAAAAAAAAAAAACATTAACAAAAAAGATCGTAAATAAGCCAATCAGAGTTCAGTTTGCAAAAAGAAAGAAAAAAAATAAATGTTCTAAAAATGATCGGCTGCTGGCGCCGGGGGTTTTAGTGAAGAGTGTTTTCACAAGCGTAATATTCTTAAGGGTCCTGTCCCTACCCACGAAGACATTCGCAAGCTAATGCTATTCCTATGGGGAAGCATTTTTCTAATAACTCTTTCGCATTTTTACATTTTTATTTTATTTTATTTTATTTCTTTATTTGCTCTGGATAGTTGATGTCCCTCTCAAGATCGCTTCTTGGTTACTTTTTCGATTTTGGTCATAGATATTTTTCATAAAGCTACTTTCACTTCCAAAACCGGTTCAGAAAGTGATAGTAACTTTATAGAAAATATTTGCAACCAAAATCGAAAAACTAACAAAAGTACAATCTTGACAGGGACTCTAGCTGTCCAATGTATAAAAAATTGTTTAAAAATGTGAAAATGAGAAAGAGTTATTAGAAAAAAGCCTCCCCATAGGAATAGCTTTAGCTCATGAGATCTTCGCAGATAGGGACAGTGCCTTAAGGGTGTATTCGAAAAAACGGTTTTCCATCTTCAACAGCTCGAAATTTTCCGATACATTTTCAGACACATTTTTAAAAGTAGAGACACATGAAACTGGCTGAGGGGATTTTGGAAGAGACGTACAAGGTGCCGTGTCATATGTCTTTTTACGCTAATTTCATTAGAATTTGATTTATAAACAATAACTTTCTCAGTATGGCCCTTTTTTTCGTACGCAGACCTCCCGCTTCGGAAAATTCGGTTCAAAATGCCGTTTTTGATTGCTTTTTTTCCAATATTTTTTGCATTTATCAGAGAATCGATGATTACGGCACCTTGTGTACTTTCTAAATAAGAGAATTTGAAAGTTTGGTGCCTCTGAGAGCAAAAATGAATTAAAAAATAAATCGGAAAATAAGCAGTTTGACTCGAAATACACCCTTAATATATGTTTTACACGTATTAACCCTTCAGACTCCGGTGCTTCTTGCGCAAATTTTATTTGATTAGCAACACTTTTTTAAAAGAACTTTCCTTGTAGTAAACAATTTCAAAAATTCTGTGATTAAATAAGAAAAATTTTATTTTCCTTCATTACTGGTGCCAAAAACAAATTTTGGAAGAAAAGATGATGTCTCCGCAGAGAAGAGAGCGGAGTGTCAAGGGTTAATAAATCTTTTACACGTATTAAATACTTCTTTCTTCCACTGTAACCGTTCTAAATAGTGCAAAGGCAGTCATTAAAATTCAGAAGCTATCAAAATAAGCGCAATAATTGACCCTTCCTTCACGAATTTCCGTTTTAAATTCAACCGGAAACAGGAAAGTTTTTCCAGATTTTAAAACATTTCTCGATTCACGAGAGAAAACTTCCCACTTACGATCGAACTTAATTCTAAATCGAATTAAGTCTGAACGCAAAGTATTGGTAAGATCGCTTAACTTTCCATAAATGAGATTGAGGGTAAAGTTGGTTTTCGCGTTTATCGAGGAATTTTTTCGCTAACCTCAGACTTTTTGCTCCCTCATGGTAAAATTTTTTCCCCTTCCATTTTTTTTTTTTTTGCCTCTCTCTTATGTTTTTAATTAACTCAAAAGTTTTTATTTAGATTTGATAAAATGGCGCGTGAAACTGCAAGAGTTTATTTATTTATGTTTTTTTATCGAGTGCATATAATCTAAAACTGAATGGCGGAATTCGATGCTCTGCATGAGGCTATTATTATTATTATTTTCCTTCAGACCTGGAATGGTCAGAGTTTGGTCTTCTTTCTACAACCTAATGATTCTGGACTTCATTCAAAACGTTTCTGGACTCACTTTATGATTCTAGACTTCATTCAAAATGAATCTGGACTTCACCTAATGATTCTGGACTTCACTTAATGATTCTGAACTTCATTCAAAACGAATCAGGACTTCACTTAATGATTCTGGACTTCATTCAAAATGAGTCAGGACCTCACTTCAATCAATTCTGGACTTTATTAAAAAACCCAATGCATTATTGGGAAGTGTTAAAAAGATTATTAAATGTTGTATTTTACATTATTGGGAAGTGTGACTATTGACTATTAAATGTCATCTTTCACATGTATTAAATATTTTCTCTTTTTGACTATAAACGTTTTATGTATTGTAAAGAAAGTTATAATTCACAAGCTCTTCAAAATAAGAAGTTTTTAAGTGCCAAAACGCCGGTAAAGATACGCCAACAAGATAGGCCGATATCGATGCATATTTATTTGTCTTTACTGAATTTTCCTTCTAAATTAAATCCGGAACCAGGAAAATCTTTCCGGATTTTAAAACATTCCTCGATTCACGAGAGAGTGCTTCCCATTTACGATCGAACTTTAATTCGAAATCGAATTAAGTCTGAACGCAAAGTATTGGTAAGATCACTTAACTTTCCATTAATGAGATTGAGGGTGAAATTGGTTTTCGCGTTTATTGAAGATGTTTTTCGGAAACCCCAAGATTCTTGATTCTCTAATGGCAAAGACATTTTTTCCGTCTATTTTTTTTCTTCTGTTTTATGCTTTTAATGAATTCAAAAGTTTTTATTTAGTTTTGAGAAAAAAGCGTATGGAAATAAAAAAAGTTTACTTATTTAAAAATGTATTCGAAAAAGCGCTTTTCCATCTTCAACAGCTCGAAATTTTCGGATACAATTTCAGACTCATTTTTAAAAGTAGAATCAGGAAACTGGCTGAAGGGATTTTCGAAGTGATGTATAAGACGCTGTGAGATGTTATTTTTCGCCCAGTTCATTAGAATTTGACTGATAAACAATTATTTTCTCAGTTCCACCCTTTTTTTCGTTCTCAGATCTCCTGCTTCGAAAAATTCAGTTAAAAATGCTATCTTTGACAGCATTTTTTTTTTTTTTAATATTTTCTGCATTTATCGAAAAATTGATAAGCACGGCACCTTATGTACTTTTTAAATAAGAAAATTTGTTAGTTTGATGCATTTGAGAGAAAAATAAATCGGACGAAAAACAGTTTGAATCTAAATACACCCTTAATTATTATTATTATTTTTTTTTTTTAAAGCTATTGCATAGCTTTTATCGCGAGCTTTGAGCGCGGCGACCGAATCCAAAAATTCCGTAACGCGAAAAATCCTAACACATCCGTAACGAAAAAAACCTAACACTCGGCTAACGTCGTTTCAGCTCGGCAGACTTCGGCATGGTATCATTCGGTAGACTTCGGCAGACATTGACGCGGTATTTTTTAGATATTTAGACGATATCAAGTCTCAAACTTATATTTCCTATTTCAGTTACTATAAATCAATAGTTTCAATAATAAAAATTCCCGATAGAATGTGTATAGAAAAGAATCGTCTTAAGATAAAACAAGGTAGGATAATGTAGCTTTTGGTGATTGGAGATCCGCCCAATGGTGAGGATCGTAAAATTTAAAATGCTTATAACTCGGGATCTAATTTTCGTAGCGCGGCCAAATTTTGTTTGATAATTTATTATGAGACAGTGTTAATTTTTGGTGACAGGAGATCCCCACGGTGAGGGTCGAAAAAGTTAAAGTGCTTATAACTCGCGATCTAATTTTCGTAACGCGGCCAAAGTTTGTTTGATGATTTATTATGAGACAGTGTAATTTTTTGGTGACAGGAGACCCCCCACGGTGAGGGTCGAAAAATTTAAAATGCTTATAACTGGCGATCTACTTTTCGTAGTGCGGCCAAATTTTGTTTGGTAATTTACTATGAGACAGTGTTACTTTTGGTGACAGGAGACCCCCCACGGTGAGGGTCGAAAAATTTAAAATGCTTATAACTCGCTATCTAATTTTCGTAGCGCGGCCAAATTTTGTTTAGAAATTTATTATGAGACAGTGTTACTTTTGGTGACAGAAGATCCCTCTTGGTGAGGGTCGAAAAATTTAAAATGCTTATAACTCGCGATCAATTTTCGTAGCGCGGCCAAATTTTGTTTGGTAATTTATTATAAGACAGTGTTAATTTTTAGTGACAGGAGATCCCGCATGGGGAGGGTCGAAAAATTTAAAATGCTTATAACTCGCGATCTAATTTTCGTAGTGCGGCCAAATTTTGTTTGGTAATTTACTATGAGACAGTGTTACTTTTGGTGACAGGAGACCCCCCACGGTGAGGGTCGAAAAATTTAAAATGCTTATAACCCGTGATCTAATTTTCGTAGCGCGGCCAAATTTTGTTTAGAAATTTATTATGAGACAGTGTTACTTTTGGTGACAGAAGATCCCTCATGGTGAGGGTCGAAAAATTTAAAATGCTTATAACTCGCGATCAATTTTCGTAGCGCGGCCAAATTTTGTTTGGTAATTTATTATAAGACAGTGTTAATTTTTAGTGACAGGAGATCCCGCATGGGGAGGGTCGAAAAATTTAAAATGCTTATAACTCGCGATCTAATTTTCGTAGTGCGGCCAAATTTTGTTTCGTAATTTACTATGAGAAGTGTTACTTTTGGTGACAGGAGACCCCCCACGGTGAGGGTCGAAAAATTTAAAATGCTTATAACTCGCGATCTAATTTTCGTAGCGCGGCCAAATTTTGTTTAGAAATTTATTATGAGACAGTGTTACTTTTGGTGACAGGAGATCCCCCATGGTGAGGGTCGAAAAATTTAAAATGCTTATAACTCGCGATCAATTTTCGTAACGAGGCCAAAGTTTGCTTGATGATTTATTATGAGACAGTGTTAATTTCTGGTGACAGGAGACCCCCCACGGTGAGGGTCGAAAAATTTAAAATGCTTATAACTGGCGATCTACTTTTCGTAGTGCGGCCAAATTTTGTTTGGTAATTTACTATGAGACAGTGTTACTTTTGGTGTCAAGAGACCCCCCACGGTAAGGGTCGAAAAATTTAAAATGCTTATAACTCGCGATCTAATTTTCGTAGTGCGGCCAAATCTTGTTTGGTAATTTACTATGAGACAGTGTTACTTTTGGTGACAGGTGACCCCCCCCCACGGTGAGGGTCGAAAAATTTAAAATGCTTATAACTCGCGATCTAATTTTCGTAGCGCGGCCAAATTTTGTTTGGTAATTTATTAAGGTATTGCATAGCTTTTATCGCGGGCTTTGAGCGCCGCGAAAGAATCTAGAAATTCCGTAACGAGAAAAAAAACCTAACACTTCGGCTAACGTCGCTTCAGTTGTGCAGACTTTCGACACGGTATCCTTCAGTAGATTTCGGCAGACATTGACGCGGTATTTTTAAGATATTTTGAGAATATCAAGTCTCAAACTTATGACTTTTGTTATCTGTCATCACGGCATCACGCTCAGAAAGTGTAACTTGAATTAATATCAAAGACAAAAAAAGAAAAAAAAAAAAACTGCATAAATAAAAAATAAATAAATAATTATAATTGCATAAGTTGATAAAAATGCTATGCAATAGCTTTACCGCGGCAGTCCCCGAGTGCCACACGTATTTTTTTTTTCTTTTTTTTTCCAAAAGGTTGGAGTTGGCCCGAGTCTAGATTTGCTTATTGTATATATAAAATAAAGGAACTTTATTCCAGGTATTCTTATAAGAATACCTGGAATAAAGTTCCTTTATTTTCAAACTGGCACACAGTGAAAAACTCTTTAATTTATAGAAAATGTCTGTAGTCTGTTCATTAAAACAGTTTTTCTTTGTAAATAAATGGTTTCTTTGTAAATATGGTTTTCTTCTGTAAAAATTACAAGATCCAGAGTAAAATTTACAAGATAAAACAGTTTTAAAGAAGTTTTTTCCGTAAAAAGTACGGTTTCTTTATGTAAAAATCATGTTTTATTATTATTATTATTATTATTATTATTATTATTATTGTGACTACATATATCTACATGACCACATACTACATATATCTACATATATCTACTTACTCTCGTAGTCAGATTTGTCTTACTTTTGTATGTATATAAATATGTGTGTGAGTATTTTTAATACCTCAAAAAAAAAAAAAAAAAAAAAAAAAAAAAAAAACCCGGGAGGGAAATTTGTACTCTACAGACTTAATTTCTTAATTCGAGCTATAACCTCTCAGGTGGTAAAAGTGTTATTATATATTTATTTAACACAGTGTTTGTAAATTTATTTTGGTTTAGGGCTCTTCTTAACTGCTCAGCTCAACAAGCGCAAAATGTTTTGACACATTTACAAATTCTTTTTTCAACGGAGAAGATATCAAATTGAAATGCCTGACAATGGAAGCGGTTTCGAATCGAACTCAGTTTTCCACTTTATGATAATTAAATTATCTATCGATTTATAAACGTTTTCGATCACGTGATCATACGCTTTTCTCTTTTTGCAAGACTCTCTCTGCTTTCATCCGCATATGCGATTCAAATCGCCCACTTTTACAGCTTGTTCTGAAAAATCTATTGCATTTGCAAAAAAAAACCCCAGAAAAATGAGTGAGATTCGATAGTTTCTGAACAACAGTACCTGCCAGTTTCAAGCATTTCCGGGCAAAAATAAATTCAAACTTATGTCATAAAGTTGCCTTTTCTGATTTAAGAACACCCTTAACTTTTGTTAGTTTGTAAATTTATTTTGGTTTAATGAATTGCAGAAAAATGTTTTCAAAATCATTTTTTTAACTATACAGTTTTAAAATTAGGATTTTTCTTTTTTTCTATTTTTTTTTTTTTCTTTTTTATGAAATTTCAGTGTAACAATGATCACTAGTATGGTACTTCTAATTGAATATTATTTTTTACCTGCATTAAGGGTGTATTCGAAAAAATCATTTTCCACCTTCAACAGTTCAAAATTTTCCGATACATTTCCAGACTCATTTTTAAAAGTAGAAACATGAAACTTGCTGAGATGATTTTTGAAGTGATGTATAAGATGCTGTGTATTGTAATTTCTCGCTGCATTCATTAGAATTTGATTTACCAACAAATATTTTTTCAGCGTGACCCTTTTTTTTTCGATCTCAGATTTCCCGCCTCGGAAAATTCTGTTCAAAAGACCAAATTTGACAGAATTTTTTGTAATATTTTCTGCATTTATCAAAAAATCAAGAGACACAGCACCTTATATTAGTTTCTAAATAAGATATTTTCAAAGTTTGGTGCATTTGAGAGCAAAAGTGGATATAAGAATAAATCGGAAAATACGCGGTTTTGACACTCTTATGAGTGTTCTCAACTGCTCTGCTCAAGCACAAAATGTTTTCACACATTTACTAATTCATTTTTTAACGCAAAGATATGAAACTGGAAGGCTTGATTATGAAAGCTATTTCATATCGAACTTAGTTTTCCATTTTACGATAGTTAAATAATCTATCCAATCCTAAACTATTTCGATCACGTGATCATCCGTTTTTCTCCTGCTTTTCCACCGGTTTTTCTGGTTTCGTCGAGAAATGTTCTAAAAATCGTCAACTTTGAAGGCTTGTTATGAAAGATCTATTGCGTTTGTTAAAAAAAAAAAAAAAAAAAAAAAAAAAAACAGAAAACTGAGTGCAATTAGACAGTTTCTGAATAACAACATATGCTAATTTCAATTCAAATTTCGATTCAAACTGCTTATTTTCCGATTTATTTTTTAATCCATTTTTGCTCTCAAATGCACCAAACTTTCAAAGTCTCTTCTTTTGAAAGTACATGAGGTGCCGTGATGGTTGATTCTTTGATAAATGCAGAAAATATTTCAAAAAAAACAATCAAAAACGACATTTCGATTTTTCCCAAGCGGTTCTGGGAACGAAAAAAAGGGTCATACTGATAAGGTAATTGTTTATAACTCAAATTCTAATGAACTGAGCACAGTAAAAAATGAAACCTATTTCAGGATGTTACCCAAAATCAAATAACACCCATAATAGCTTTCCTATTTCTAATTTGGGTTGTAATACACCTATTATGAGTTTCAGGCACATTAAGGGTCTCAGTATCCCCAAATGGCATAAAATCCAACCCAAAACAGGTCCTTCAGCGAACGTCATTTCTAAATAGACCTCGGTACGACTAATTGGCACTCCATGACACCTGATTTGGGCCGCCGCTGCTCCCAGTTCAATTTGATTTTGAAAAATGGCAACGAAGCTGCGCGCACGCGCCAGCGCCATGTTTTTCTGGAGACAACCTTCGAGTTGCTTAACCGCCACAGGATTTATTCAGGTATTTATTTGTTTGATACTTTATCTTAATATTAGTTCTCTAATTTTCGCCCTAACAAATGTTTAATTTTTATTTACACGTGATCCACTATAATGTAGATTTAAATTCGCTGCAACATTATTTGACTGTACGCGAACATATTTAACATTTTTAATTTACTTTATGTTAGGGATGGGACGAATATTCGGCCCTTTTGTCGAATATTCGGTTGGCCAAATATTGAAGGCTTGTTGACCGAATACTTGTAGCTGAATATTTAGAGATATCTTGCCGAATACTGCTAAAATCTCACCGAATAGTGAAAGATATCTTGCCAAATAAATTTCGGTTTTAAAAAATTTCATTCTTGCATTTTTTTTTTCTCTAATCCAAATTGGCTACTTCATTTATAAAGTCATTTTCACTCTTACTTACAAAATATAGATTTATTCAGATACTAAAAAATATACAGCCTTTCTGTATTTTCTATAAAAGTTAGTGATATTCTAGAAAATGCTGCCTAAGTTGAATATTTAATTGTACGGGAAATGTCATCATTAGAGAACGACATATTACAATTCAAGATATAAAAACACTGCCTTATTCTAAAACGCTCGAATATTTATTAATGTCTGCAAGTTCCATGCACATATAAAAAAGGCTCTTATGAAATTCATAACTTATTTTCTATAAAGTAAGAAATGAAAAAAATTTATTCACTAGGTGTGTCAACGAAGATTCATTTTCAAAATTAAATATAATATATCACCATTCCAATTACAACGGTACATCTGAAAGCAGAACTGGTGTCAAACTCGATGCACATTAGATGACACAACTTGCTTTATGAAGATGGTTTTATAAATATTTTAATATAAATTCTAAATACTCAACAAAATAATTTTTTCATTCTATAGTTTTTACATTTAAATAATTATTTGCATAATTATTGACTTAAATATGTAACATTATGTATATATTTTTAAGTTAATCTTCCTTCTTTCATGTTATCAATTTCTGTTTATCTTTTTAATGCTTGTTGAATAAGTGGAATATTGAAGTTGAATATTATATGTGCCGATTAAAATGTCAAAGATTTTGTTAACATATGCATTCTACTCTAAGCAGTTATGCTTTAACATAATTTGCAATTTAAAGCTTGGCATCTGATTTCAGAACAGTCTCATTCTTACAAATTTGCTTATCACTAGGGACACAAATTCTAATTCTTACAAACACAAACTAGATCAAATTTACTTCATTAAAGTTTATTTCAGAAAATGTCGTTGCGAGTTCTGAGAGAGAGAGAGATTAAAAATATTGTTGATTTTGGATGCAAGAAGTATCAATTGATAGTAAAAGTGAAGTACATTCTTCATATTTTAATGGAAATATTTTCCCATCTTGATTTACTGAAAATCAATTTGATCTACATTAGAATAAAGGATATAATGCAATTTCATAATTTTTTGTGTTAAAATAAGTTTTTCAAATTTAAAAATACACTTAAAAAAACATTTAAGAGTAATAATTATTAATGAGCTCCTATTTTTTAAATTATATACAATCAAAATTTATTTTTTTTATTGGAAAAAATTTTTTACTATTCGGCCGGCCGAATATTCAGTATTCGGCTATTCGGCCAAATCACTATTCGTCCCATCCCTACTTTATGTGCATAGGCATAGAAAGCGAAAAGATATATTTACAATATTTGTAAATAATGCCACGAATCTTGATTAAAACTTTAGGGTAGACCATCAAGGTAATGTAAAATCTATGCTTTTCTGGGGTAATTAAATCACTCTTATAATTTTCCAGTCAATGAATGTCTATCCAAGTTTTAATCTAGCTAATATTTTTTTATCCTTTTTCTTTGATGAAGAGAGGAAAGTATAATTCTTTCTTACGAATTTTGAGTAACAAAAATTTTGGTCAGTTCTTTGATTCGTGTATTGACAGGGTTTGACTGTATTGTGAAATTTGACAATCAGCAGACAGAAAAAAAACTCAATTCAGCATTCAATCATGAGAAAAAACAGCAAAATTCTTTATCGGTTGTTAAATGAAATCATTTATTGATTGGAAAATTCAAGTGATTGCGAGAAAATATTGCAATTTCTATATTATTGGACTCTAAACAAACCAGTTCAAAATATTTTTTTTTTAACACAGTACAAGTGTGCCCTTTTTTAAGAATAAAAAAGGGGCCTTTTTCCTTCTTGGAAAATTTCTGCCTGGTAGCCCTGTTTTTCTAGAGTCAACGCTAGATTTTAATGTTCACATTAAATTTTCCTTAGATAAAGATAATGTATAGTGGAAGATATAATCCTGAAAAAATCTTTCGTGTCAATTACCAAGAAACTGTCCACACTTGGGAAGGAGGGGGGGGGGGGGCAGACTTTTGTTTAGACCTTTAATCAGTAGAATTTTGTGGCATTTTCCTATGATTGATTAAATTTTGTGATTTTCTCCACACCCTTCTCAATCTTGATCAATTGACAAATTTCTTGGGTTTTTTTTAATGATTTTTACAACTTTTGTCATTTGTCGATTAAGTTTTGTGATATATCACTTCTGATATGCAAATTTTGTGTTTTCTTGTGAGCAATTGGAGAAACTTTTGATTTTTTTTTTCTCCGTATCAGCTGATGAGTGTCTTGCATTTTTCTCACATGTCCAGTAAAAAATAATGGAAAGACAGGCAGTAATGGAAACTGGGTATGTAAAATAATTAGAAATGCCTGCTGTTGTGCATAACTTAGTTGAAAAGGTTTACCAGGCACTGTATCCTGCGAAATTGGCCTATAGCAAGTTCAATTTCTTCCTTAACTGATTTTTGATTATTCTGTCAAACTTGTAGAGAAAACAAAAAGCATCTTTTTACAAAAAAAAAATTTTAATCATCCAAATTTAATTTTGACATTTCACCGATAATTATTATAAGCGTGTTATGCAATATATCATAACATCAGTGTACTATAGATATTGTAGATTAATTTTTTTCGGTACTTCTTAATTATGCCGTCGACCAGGGTTGCAGAAAATGTTTTCACACCCAACATTTTCCCCATTCCTTATGAAAATTTCACCAAGATTTTACGATATGTTATACTCATATGTAAATTCTGTATTACCACAGGTATAGAATTGTTGGTTTGATTGACTCTAATTTTTTGCTGCAAACCTGATTAATTGCATCTTTTTCACTGTGGGGCAGGTTGATTTTATTTTTCAGGTTTTTGGTTATATTTTAAAGTCATTCAAGGTTCTATTTAAAAATATATTTGATTAAGAAAATTACTTTTTTTTTTTTTTTTTTTTTTTTTTTTTGTAGGGTAATTCATTAAAAAAGAGCTTAGAAATTTGAAGGATCGCAATTGCATAATTACTCCGGAAGATCACTGTTGTTCTTAGTTCGAAAAAAAATTTAGATTTTTTGCCTCGCATATGAGTTGACCTGCCCCCACTTTGAAGCAAATTATTTTTTCAAAATTTCTTGACTTCAATGCTAGTATGTACGGTACATAACATTTTGAGAACAATTTTGGGAAAGTCGTCATACGGAACTTTTTATTTGTCAGGTTTTATTGTGTAATTCATTGCTAAAATCGAAATCAATTGCATATATTCCAGCAAAATTTCCCCCAAACTGCTAAAATTTCCTGCCGATCCTAGATCGAAGGATCGAACATATTCTGCACCCCTGCTGTCGACCAGTTTTTCGAAATTATACAAATGTAAAAATGTTGCCATTCTGAAATTTTAAGTTAGAAGAATTAATGAATTTAAATAAAAAAGTCATTGAATTAATCAATTAAATCATTAAAATATCTAAGTTATTAAAATATCGTTAAATTAGCTAATAAATTATTAAAATAGCATTAAGTTAGTCAATTAAAAATCAATTGATAACATAACAAACGCGTATATCATATTTGATGTCAATTGAATGTGACATTTGCGATGAATCATTGTTTGCATTTAATCTTAGAATTTGGCGACAGTAATCTGGTCGACAGGATAACTAAGAATTTTTTTTTTCTTTTTATAATGTACATTTGACAACATTTTTACTATATTAATAAACTCACATTAAAATAAATTAAAACTGTTAATTTTAAATGCTTAAAATTTCCCAATTTTTAATTTTTAAAAATATATTTATCTTTTAGTTTCAACAATGAATTTTTCTTGCAAGTCCTGCAAGCTACAATTTAAATATGAAAGAGATTTGCATTCTCATCTTAGAGATTTTCATCTCCACGATCATGGATTTTTTGTTGAGTGTAACCTTCAAGGTTGTCCGGGAAAATTCAAAACATTCAATGCTTTGTACATTCACCGACATAGAAAACACAGCGAATACAAGTCCATCTCATCGCACTACATATCCAACATAGATTTTGCAGATAATTCCCAAAATGTTGGTACAGATCACCATCACTTTCAACAAGACACAGAAAATTCTCCTTTCATAAATGAGCAAAACAATACAGACTGCACGCAGAACAACAAAGAACTACACATTGCAAAGTTTATTCTTTATTTAAGAGCCACAACAAATGTAACCACTTCCAATTTAAATGTTATTTTACAAAAGATGAAAGACCTCATTCAAAATGAAGTTAGCAATACAATAAGCAAAATTGACAATGCATTAAAAACAGAAAAATCACTTTCACTCTCGGATATAGTTGACACTGAAGAAATAATAGAAAGTTCAATTATGTGCTTTAAAAATTTGAATTCGGTTCACAAGCAAGATTCTTATTTTGCAAAAAATTTTCATATAAGTAAACCTGTAGCTATTAACCTCTCGAGGGCCATTGTTCCTGCTGGCAGGATAAATAACAGCATGCAATATAAAATTAAAGATTTATCCATGGTGTATATTCCCCTACCAGAAATTGTAAACAATATTTTCCAAAGTGACACAATGAAGAAAATAATCTCAGAAAAGATTACCAACAAAAGGAATGTTTTGTTGTCATTTCAAGATGGCTTACTTTTTCAGAAGTGTGCATTTTTAAAACAACATCCCAATGCACTGCAGTTCATTTTATATTATGATGAATTGGAAGTTTGCAACCCACTTGGTTCCAAAGCTGGAAATCAAAAATTGGGGATGTTTTATATGGTTTTTGGAAATATTTCTCCGAAGTATAGGTCCGCTCTGAAAATGATCAATCTTGTTGCAGTAGTTAAAGCTTCATATGTGAAATTGCATGGGATGGATCAAATTTTGGAACCAATAGTTCGAGATATTAGTTTATTTGAAAATGGATTTGCTTTACAGAATGGAAACAAAGTATTTGGTAGATTGATTGCTCTTACTGGTGATAATCTTGGTGTCCATGGCGTTGCTGGTTTGAAGGAAGGTTTTACTGCACTTCATTGTTGTAGATTTTGTATGGCTGAGTTAGATGATGTACGAAAATTATGTAAGGAAATAAAAGAATTAATTAGAACGGAAGAAAATCACGAAAAACAAATTGAGGAATTAAGTGCTGCATATGGAACAGATAAAAAAGAAGTAAGTAAAATGTATGGCATAAACAGGGGATCATTATTAAGCTCCTTAGAAAATTATCATGTTATTGATGGCATTCCACCCGATGTCATGCATGATGTTCTTGAGGGTGTTCTTCCTCTGACCATTAGATTATTTTTAAGTAAAATATTCACTGAAGACAAGCTAATATCACTAACAGAACTAAATCAAAGAATAGCCCAATTTGATTATGGATACTCAGAAATTCCCCAAAAACCATCATTAATAAAAAATTTAGATAGTTTACATCAGACAGCATCACAAATGTGGCTATTAGCACATATGTTACCATTAATTATTCAAGAATTTATTTGTAATGATTGTCCTTATTTCGAAAATTATTTAATACTATTAGAAGCTAGTAGCATTATATTGTCACCTTGTCCATCCAATACCATGATTGATTATCTGCAAGTATGTATTGAGGAATATTTAGAAACATTCCAAGCATTGTATGGAAAAACCTTAGTTCCCAAACAACATTTCTTAACGCATTATCCCAGTCTTCTGATGAAATATGGCCCCTTGATACATTTTTGGTCAATGAGGATGGAAGCTAAACACCAGTATTTTAAAGAAATTGTGCACAATATGAGGAACTATAAAAATATTCCCATGTCTTTAGCCACAAAGCATCAGTTATATCAAGCACATATTCTGCATAGCTCACTTGATGATAATAATATTCAATGTGGCCCAGTTAAACAAATAACTATACAATCATTGCCTTTTTCCTCAATCTTAGCTAATTTACATGATAAAATTATCTACACAATGCCATGGATATTGATTTATGGAACAAAATATGTATCAAAAAAATGCTTTATAATATTAAATTTTAAAAATGGAATCTACCAATTTGGTCAACTAGAAAGTATATTATATGTAAATAACAAGCCTTTGTTTGTCTGTTTTAAATCAAAAAGTGTTGAAAGAAATGTCGATTTATGTGCTTATGAAATTACAGTGGGTAAAGAGTTTGTTGTTGTAGACCCTCAAACATTAGATTTTCATATGATTTTTCATTTACATAAAGTCGGAGATAAAAATGTTATTATAATGAAACAAGCCTATGATAATTTGTATTAACATCCGCAGGTCGATCTTAAGATATTTTCATTTGAATATTTTTAAAATTTAATCTGTGTTTAAGACTGTCATTCATGCACAAGCATCCTATTTCCCT
The DNA here is from genome assembly GCA_964019185.1 of Maratus speculifer. Taxonomy (NCBI): domain Eukaryota; kingdom Metazoa; phylum Arthropoda; class Arachnida; order Araneae; family Salticidae; genus Maratus; species Maratus speculifer. The sequence goes on along the minus strand of OZ025303.1, from coordinate 5,914,749 downwards.
TGCAAGTGTTAATATATTCAATGCACACATAATTTTTAAATGCATTGGAAGAGTTATCAGATGTTACAAGTCAGTTTAATCATAAAAGATAATGTATTTATAGTTTTCTTTCTCTGAAATTTACCAATTTTTTTTTTTTTTTTTTTTTTTGTAAAAGTTTCTTACGTAACTGTGGTCTGGTACAATATCAACTACATGTGAACTACAGACAATTTCAACTGACTTTATGTAGCACAAAAACTGCATTTTAATTGAACATATATTAAGCTCATATTCTGGAAACTTACTTGGTGACAGCAATATTCATTGTGCCGAGTTCAAAACATTGTCCTTTTCCTCATTCTTAGGAGATTTAAACTAGAAAAGTACCTGTAACTAGCATATCTTGTACCAGCACAGTATCAACTAGCATGTGATATGAATTAGAGATGCATTCAACACATTAATTTTTTTTTGTCTTAATGTTTTAACTGTATTGAAAAAAATTCTGCTTTTTCGTGACATTTGATAAAAAAAATTTTATTCTGAAGGAAAATGACAATGGATCCACGAGGTGTCAAAAGAGGACGTTGTGAAGCTTGTGACTGCGAAAAATACGAGTACAATTCTGAAAAGGGGCCAGCATGTTTTTATTGCTTATGTCCCCCGACTAAACATACTAAATTAGGTATAGTATAGTTTTTTGAGCTCCTTTTTGTTAATTCAACTAATAAAAACTAAATTACTGTTAAAAACTACCTCAGCATTGTGATTAGTTTAAGTTCTGTAATTTGATATATTCTGCTTACAGCATTTCCTGCTGGTGCTGATGAAGTGATCGTCTCAGACGTCATTGTTACAAATTCAGTAAGTGTAATTTTCATTTTTGATACCAGGCTTTACAAACACATTTCCTATAAATTTGAAAAACGCTCCCTTTTATATAAACAGTAGACTCCCTCGAATCCGCACAGCTTGGGACCAGAGATTTTGCTGATTTTAGAATTTTGCAGATTTCTGGTCATTGCTGTGTTTATATTTCTAAAACAGTAATTTAAATGTAATTAACAATGAAATTGAAACTATTATGAAGGCTTACAATATATTAAAACATTAAAATAAGTAAAAACTAAAATAACTAATAAATCTGCAGATCAGGAGCCTCAACGTCAGCTTTGCACATATATATTTTAAACACACTTTGGATAATATTCAACTTCTTGGAAACTTTAATTTAAAATTTTCATAGTACTTAATTACTTATAAGAATAAAATAAGAATTAGAAATTTTCTTCAAAAGCGGCAAATTAAAAATTTAGTTATGTTAGGATATTCTGAAATTTTCATGATCTATTACTTTTTTTTTTTTTTTTAGTAGATTTCTTCAGGGGGTGGAGCCCCCCTGAACCCCCCATAGCATCATTTGATTTAAATTTGCCACTTTCTAATAATTGTGCTAATGGTTATTGTATATCTTGCATTTCCTTATACATTTTGATTTATAAGAATAAATAACAGTTTGGACAAATATTTTTCATTATCTCCATACTTCTACAAACCTGCCAACCACAAACACCTAAATCTGATGTATCAGGGAACTTTTGTAAGTGTAAACTCAGTAATCTAGAGTTTTACAATTTTGTTTCAGAAAAAAAAAATGTTTTGATTGCATTTTGTAGCAGTTATAGCAGGACAGACAAACATACAGAAGAATAGACTAACAGATGAAAAACAATAAATTTCGTGTCATCAAAGTAAGCCTTCACTGAAGTTTCGGCAATGGCGTTATTTTTCATGAGTTGTTGATATCCATGTTTCTTGTATTTTTAACGGCTACTATAAAATACCTGTTTTTGTTCAATTATGACGTCAAATTTTACCAATTGAAATATTTGTTAAAAATATAATTATTATTTTTTTTCTTTTACTTCTAATTATGCCCCCATTTTTGTCAGAAAAATTCTTATTAATGAAACAAATTTCCGTGTTTAATATTTAACAAAGTACTATTTTAATTTTATTTCTGACGTCATATTTATTTTTTCTTAGTTTGGTTTTTCGAATGGAAATTGCTCAATTGAAATTTATTGCAGTAATAACTTTAAAAATCTGACAAATGCATAGACGAAATTTCAAAACAATTTGAATAATTTAACTGGTAAATTTCAATATCCATTTATCATTGAATTCCATTAATGAAATGTGTCATTTTTTCTCAAGGAAAAAAAAATTGAAAATCATTAGATTTGCCATAGAAAAGCATTATTGCACAAAATAAAATATTCTTTATTTTTGGAACGAATGAATCAAATCTAACAAAAAACTATACTGCTTAATCCCAGTGCCTCACTAACATACCCACTTAATTTCAAGCCAATCGGATGTTATCCATTTATCATTGAATTCCATTAATGAAATGTGTCATTTTCTCTCCAGGAAAAAAAAAATTGAAAATCATTAGATTTGCCATAGAAAAGCATTATTGCGCAAAATAAAATATTCTTTATTTTTGGAACGAATGAATCAAATCTAACAAAAAACTATACTGCTTAATCCCAGTGCCTCACTAACATACCCACTTAATTTCAAGCCAATCGGATGTTATCCATTTATCATTGAATTCCATTAATGAAATGTGTCATTTTCTCTCCAGGAAAAAAAAAAATTGAAAATCATTAGATTTGCCATAGAAAAGCATTATTGCGCAAAATAAAATATTCTTTATTTTTGGAACGAATGAATCAAATCTAACAAAAAACTATACTGCTTAATCCCAGTGCCTCACTAACATACCCACTTAATTTCAAGCCAATCGGATGTTATCCATTTATCATTGAATTCCATTAATGAAATGTGTCATTTTCTCTCCAGGAAAAAAAAAAAAAATTGAAAATCATTAGATTTGCCATAGAAAAGCATTATTGCGCAAAATAAAATATTCTATATTTTTGGAATGAATGAATCAAATCTAACAAAAAACTATACTGCTTAATCCCAGTGCCTCACTAACATACCCACTTAATTTCAAGCCAATCGGATGTTATCCATTTATCATTGAATTCCATTAATGAAATGTGTCATTTTCTCTCCAGGAAAAAAAAAAAATTGAAAATCATTAGATTTGCCATAGAAAAGCATTATTGCGCAAAATAAAATATTCTATATTTTTGGAACGAATGAATCAAATCTAACAAAAAACTATACTGCTTAATCCCAGTGCCTCACTAACATACCCACTTAATTTCAAGCCAATCGGATGTTATCCATTTATCATTGAATTCCATTAATGAAATGTGTCATTTTCTCTCCAGGAAAAAAAAAAATTGAAAATCATTAGATTTGCCATAGAAAAGCATTATTGCGCAAAATAAAATATTCTTTATTTTTGGAACGAATGAATCAAATCTAACAAAAAACTATACTGCTTAATCCCAGTGCCTCACTAACATACCCACTTAATTTCAAGCCAATCGGATGTTATCCATTTATCATTGAATTCCATTAATGAAATGTGTCATTTTCTCTCCAGGAAAAAAAAAAAATTGAAAATCATTAGATTTGCCATAGAAAAGCATTATTGCGCAAAATAAAATATTCTATATTTTTGGAATGAATGAATCAAATCTAACAAAAAACTATACTGCTTAATCCCAGTGCCTCACTAACATACCCACTTAATTTCAAGCCAATCGGATGTTATCCATTTATCACTGAATTCCATTAATGAAATGTGTCATTTTCTCTCCAGGAAAAAAAAAAAATTGAAAATCATTAGATTTGCCATAGAAAAGCATTATTGCGCAAAATAAAATATTCTTTATTTTTGGAACGAATGAATCAAATCTAACAAAAAACTATACTGCTTAATCCCAGTGCCTCACTAACATACCCACTTAATTTCAAGCCAATCGGATGTTATCCATTTATCATTGAATTCCATTAATGAAATGTGTCATTTTCTCTCCAGGAAAAAAAAAAAATTGAAAATCATTAGATTTGCCATAGAAAAGCATTATTGCGCAAAATAAAATATTCTATATTTTTGGAATGAATGAATCAAATCTAACAAAAAACTATACTGCTTAATCCCAGTGCCTCACTAACATACCCACTTAATTTCAAGCCAATCGGATGTTATCCATTTATCATTGAATTCCATTAATGAAATGTGTCATTTTCTCTCCAGGAAAAAAAAAAAAAATTGAAAATCATTAGATTTGCCATAGAAAAGCATTATTGCGCAAAATAAAATATTCTATATTTTTGGAACGAATGAATCAAATCTAACAAAAAACTATACTGCTTAATCCCAGTGCCTCACTAACATACCCACTTAATTTCAAGCCAATCGGATGTTATCCATTTATCATTGAATTCCATTAATGAAATGTGTCATTTTCTCTCCAGGAAAAAAAAAAATTGAAAATCATTAGATTTGCCATAGAAAAGCATTATTGCGCAAAATAAAATATTCTTTATTTTTGGAACGAATGAATCAAATCTAACAAAAAACTATACTGCTTAATCCCAGTGCCTCACTAACATACCCACTTAATTTCAAGCCAATCGGATGTTATCCATTTATCATTGAATTCCATTAATGAAATGTGTCATTTTCTCTCCAGGAAAAAAAAAAAATTGAAAATCATTAGATTTGCCATAGAAAAGCATTATTGCGCAAAATAAAATATTCTATATTTTTGGAATGAATGAATCAAATCTAACAAAAAACTATACTGCTTAATCCCAGTGCCTCACTAACATACCCACTTAATTTCAAGCCAATCGGATGTTATCCATTTATCATTGAATTCCATTAATGAAATGTGTCATTTTCTCTCCAGGAAAAAAAAAAATTGAAAATCATTAGATTTGCCATAGAAAAGCATTATTGCGCAAAATAAAATATTCTTTATTTTTGGAACGAATGAATCAAATCTAACAAAAAACTATACTGCTTAATCCCAGTGCCTCACTAACATACCCACTTAATTTCAAGCCAATCGGATGTTATCCATTTATCATTGAATTCCATTAATGAAATGTGTCATTTTCTCTCCAGGAAAAAAAAAAAAATTGAAAATCATTAGATTTGCCATAGAAAAGCATTATTGCGCAAAATAAAATATTCTATATTTTTGGAACGAATGAATCAAATCTAACAAAAAACTATACTGCTTAATCCCAGTGCCTCACTAACATACCCACTTAATTTCAAGCCAATCGGATGTTATCCATTTATCATTGAATTCCATTAATGAAATGTGTCATTTTCTCTCCAGGAAAAAAAAAAAAATTGAAAATCATTAGATTTGCCATAGAAAAGCATTATTGCGCAAAATAAAATATTCTATATTTTTGGAATGAATGAATCAAATCTAACAAAAAACTATACTGCTTAATCCCAGTGCCTCACTAACATACCCACTTAATTTCAAGCCAATCGGATGTTATCCATTTATCATTGAATTCCATTAATGAAATGTGTCATTTTCTCTCCAGGAAAAAAAAAAAAATTGAAAATCATTAGATTTGCCATAGAAAAGCATTATTGCGCAAAATAAAATATTCTATATTTTTGGAACGAATGAATCAAATCTAACAAAAAACTATACTGCTTAATCCCAGTGCCTCACTAACATACCCACTTAATTTCAAGCCAATCGGATGTTATCCATTTATCATTGAATTCCATTAATGAAATGTGTCATTTTCTCTCCAGGAAAAAAAAAAATTGAAAATCATTAGATTTGCCATAGAAAAGCATTATTGCGCAAAATAAAATATTCTTTATTTTTGGAACGAATGAATCAAATCTAACAAAAAACTATACTGCTTAATCCCAGTGCCTCACTAACATACCCACTTAATTTCAAGCCAATCGGATGTTATCCATTTATCATTGAATTCCATTAATGAAATGTGTCATTTTCTCTCCAGGAAAAAAAAAAAATTGAAAATCATTAGATTTGCCATAGAAAAGCATTATTGCGCAAAATAAAATATTCTATATTTTTGGAATGAATGAATCAAATCTAACAAAAAACTATACTGCTTAATCCCAGTGCCTCACTAACATACCCACTTAATTTCAAGCCAATCGGATGTTATCCATTTATCATTGAATTCCATTAATGAAATGTGTCATTTTCTCTCCAGGAAAAAAAAAAATTGAAAATCATTAGATTTGCCATAGAAAAGCATTATTGCGCAAAATAAAATATTCTTTATTTTTGGAACGAATGAATCAAATCTAACAAAAAACTATACTGCTTAATCCCAGTGCCTCACTAACATACCCACTTAATTTCAAGCCAATCGGATGTTATCCATTTATCATTGAATTCCATTAATGAAATGTGTCATTTTCTCTCCAGGAAAAAAAAAAAAATTGAAAATCATTAGATTTGCCATAGAAAAGCATTATTGCGCAAAATAAAATATTCTATATTTTTGGAACGAATGAATCAAATCTAACAAAAAACTATACTGCTTAATCCCAGTGCCTCACTAACATACCCACTTAATTTCAAGCCAATCGGATGTTATCCATTTATCATTGAATTCCATTAATGAAATGTGTCATTTTCTCTCCAGGAAAAAAAAAAATTGAAAATCATTAGATTTGCCATAGAAAAGCATTATTGCGCAAAATAAAATATTCTTTATTTTTGGAACGAATGAATCAAATCTAACAAAAAACTATACTGCTTAATCCCAGTGCCTCACTAACATACCCACTTAATTTCAAGCCAATCGGATGTTATCCATTTATCATTGAATTCCATTAATGAAATGTGTCATTTTCTCTCCAGGAAAAAAAAAAAATTGAAAATCATTAGATTTGCCATAGAAAAGCATTATTGCGCAAAATAAAATATTCTATATTTTTGGAATGAATGAATCAAATCTAACAAAAAACTATACTGCTTAATCCCAGTGCCTCACTAACATACCCACTTAATTTCAAGCCAATCGGATGTTATCCATTTATCATTGAATTCCATTAATGAAATGTGTCATTTTCTCTCCAGGAAAAAAAAAAATTGAAAATCATTAGATTTGCCATAGAAAAGCATTATTGCGCAAAATAAAATATTCTATATTTTTGGAATGAATGAATCAAATCTAACAAAAAACTATGCAGCTTAATCCCAGTGCCTCACATGCCGGACTTTATTTTCAAATATAGTATCTTTTAGTTTGTTTACAAATTTCATTAATATATTCTTTGACATTTGTGTTTTTTTACTGATTTAGAAATAAAACTTTACCTTTCATGACTTTGACTACATCTGGATGGGATACCCCATCCAGATTGCTTTTTTTCAATATTTTCATTTTATTGCTTATTTTTGGCGCAGCATGTCCCTTAAGGGATTTTGCGCCATAAAACCCAACACAACCAACCAACCCAGTGCCTCACGAACATACCCACTTAATTTCAAGCCAATCAGATGTTTTTTGCGTTAGTTATCGTGGAACAGACAGACTGACTGACAGACGGAAACCAAAAAATTTGTGTCTCCAAAGTAAGCCTTCACTGACGTTTCAGCAATAAAATTATAGATAATTTTTAACATGATTAAAAAATTAAAAGCAAAGTTCAACTTAATAATCAGTAATGTATGATTAAATATTCATTAGAAAGGTAAAATGTTTTTTCCTAAATTATTCAATGAAACTTGCCTTATGAAGCTACATTTCTAATTCACATCAAAATAAAAAATTTATGAAGTTTTATTTCAGGTTTAGCCAGACTTAATAACCAAAAGTGCTTGATTAATACATAAATATATTTGGTAAGAAGATTATGATTACCAGTGATATTAGCAACTTGATTATCTTTCAGAAATAAATTATTTTTTCTTTTTGAAAACACATGAATTGAATAAACATTAACAAAAATTACAAATTAAAAATATATGGAATTGATATAAAATTAAAAAAATCAAAATTTGCACCTACATCTGAACTGAATATTTCATTGTTTACAACCGTAAATTATGTGTGGATTTTAGAGAGTTGCAGATTTTAGGAGTGCGAATAGTCTTTTTTTTTTTTTTTTTCATGTTCTACACTTTTATAATTTATAAACTTCTGTGCAACTTCTTTAATGCTAATATTTTACTTCTGAAGAGTGTTCAGAATTCAAAGGATTGAATTATAAAGTTTACTACCTTTGATTAATATTCTTTACAATATTTACGTCTGTAATTATTACATGTGCAAGTGTACCATAAAATTCCCATTGTAACCCTTCCCCCACCCCTATTTTGAAAAAAAAAAAAAATTAGCCAAATTTTGGGGGAGGATTTTTTTACAAAAGTTATTAAACCATTTTTATTGTTAATTTAGAATCAAGCCAAATACAGGGCTCAGAGTATTGCATATTTTGGTAAATTTCCATTTTAAAAAAGTTACTCCATTGCCCCACCCTCTCCCCCCCCCCCATTTAAAAAAATCTCTCCCAGTAAAAACCCCTAAACAAAATTAAAAAATAAAAAGGTTTTCTTTTCAATTTATTTAATACAACAATATTTAATCGATCATCTAAGCCCCCCTCCAAGGTGGGGGGAAACTCCTACACCGTTAGTCCCCTATGCTATTAAAGTATTTTATAGCTTAAATTATGCATATTTAATTTTTTATATTATTTCTAGGCCTATAATACTTTTAACTGAATTTAAGAGAGATTTGATATTTACGTGCTTAGATAACTGATAATTTTTTCAGGTTGTAACAGAGATGGATTTTAGCAGCTGTTCTAAAATTCAGACTGTCCAAGAGCCATCAACAGTTGCTGTCCAAGGGCCATCGAATGTAGTTCCTGGCCAAGGACTTCCAATTTCAATTAGCAGCACATTACAGGTAAAAAAAAAAAAAAAAAAAAAAAAACAGATCAGTGCATGTGTACTTTTGAAGTCACTGTTTATGCTTGATTTAAAAAAAACATTTTCACTAATGTACTTAATTTATTTTAGTCTATAGAGGGCAGTATAATTCCAAAAAAACTTCCCCCAGAACTTGAACAAGCATTGATTAAAAAGCAAGTTTCGATTAATCAACGAAACCAAATTATTAGAATTTTGGCAGATAGAGTTATGGCAGAAGACCTGCCATCATCATCCATAGACTTGGTGGCAGATGTTGCTGTAGAAAAATGGAGCCCGTTAAAATCCCCTTCTGGTAGAAAATCGGTAAGGTGCTTTTTTTTTTTTTTAATTATTGTAGAACTTCTGATATCTTGACATTTTATTCACATTTTTTGGTTTTGAAATAATTCTTAAACTTAACTTTCTTTTGTTTTCTTTTAACTTTTAATGGATGTATCTTCAAACTGAACTTTCAAAAATTTAATAATTTAAAATGGCTAATCTGACATCACTTTAACTCGTATAAAAAAAAAGTGAATTTTATGTTTTACATATATACATATCTTCTTAAGGATGTTCTCAAATGAATTGCAAAATCAGCGCAAAACATTTTTGCACATTTACTAACTCATTTTTAAACACAAAAGCACAAATTTTGCAGAATTGACTATTGAAGCGATTTAGAATCAATGTTTTTCCTGTTTTTGGATACATAAATTACTTATCCAGTTACAAGCGATTTTGGGTCACTTGATAACCAATTTTTCAGCTTCTTTTCAGCAGTATATGTATTTATAAATTAATGTGGAATATGTAAAATCTATTTAACAGTTAAAAAGGTCGTTGAAACCAAATGAATTAAGAAAAATTATTTTTTAAAGACATTTGTAAAAATTAGACAGTTGTAGTTTTCAAGGTTATTTGTAAAAGGAAAAAAACGCATACTATAAATTTATACCATTGTGCATAATGGTAACTGAAAAAAGTTTCTCTTCCTTGATACTATAAAATTTATTAATGGGGGGAGGGGGAGATGAGTGCAAGAAAAATTATTTTAATACCTAATTTGAAAAAAGATAATATGTATATATGGTAAAGTATTAACATATTTAAACATTATTCTTAAGATCATTGATAATTTGATAAAAAATAATCTTTTATCTTTTCAATATGTGCAGCTTTTTTTTTTTTTTTTCTTCTAGGGAGCACTAGCACAACAAATTAAGAGAAGACTCTCCAAAGTTCGTTCACATAGAAAAAGCAAAGAGCAACAGGAAATTAATAATGATGTTACTGAAGCTGATAGATTTAATATATCTGAAATGGAAGAGGAAATGAAGCTGAAAACTCCATCTAATACAAAATTGAAACAGTTTTTGACTGCCACGAGAAAAATCAGGAAGCAGGACAGCTCTGTTATGCCTGCTGAGGAGCTGTTAAAAAAATATCCTGCCTTGAAGAATAAAGATTTGGTTTGTGGCATCTTTTTTTAAATTAATTTAATTTAAAAGTATTTTTAATTGATCCTTACTGTATTGTTTAGCTTCTCTGGGAATTTACTCAACTTGTGGAAACATCCGAAATAGAAATGGAAGAGAGCTGGAAGGCTTTTTGTGATGCAATGGTAGACTACCTAGCAGAAACAGAGAGCTATGTTCTTTGCAGACGTGCTACTGGTATGCTTTTTATCATATCTCGGTGCGAAAGTGTGCAGATTTCACGGAGTATACATAATTGCAGATTTCCGCAAATTTCATCAAATGGTTGTGGACAAAAATCGTTTGCACTTTAATTGAAAAGTGGCCTACTGTGTCCAGAAATACACAGAATAATAGATTTCGTGCAATTGTTGTCCACAATATCACTCCTAAATCTATCCAGATTACTTTTATTTCTCATCGTTTGAAATAAAAAAAAAAAACAAATTCTCAAATTAGGTTGAATTGAAACATGGCAAAAAAGCTGTTCAGGGATGATTCTATGTAAGAAAAGAAAAAATCATTCCCAGCAAATTTTCTCGAAAGTTACAGCAGAGATGGTCCGAGGGAAGGGGGTTCCCTACCAGTGCTAATAGGGCTTTTTTTGGGGGGGGGGGACCTCTTTGACAAAATTTGCGATTTCTCCATGATTCTTTGAAAAAAAATTGCGATTTCTCTGCAATCTGTTGGAGAGATTTGTTTTTTCCGAACCTTTGATGAAATTTGTACCTTTCCTGCGATCCTTTGGCAAAATTAGTGTTCTTTTGATGATCCTATGGAAAATGCGGTTTCTTTTTTTTTTAATGCAATTTGCATTTTTCGCAATCCTTTTATAAAATTGACAATTTTTTTTTTATCCGATTAACGAATTTATTTCTTTTTGGCGACCATTTGTGAAAATTAGTTATTTTTTTGCATCCAAATATTCTGATTGTTAACAAATTTTTTTAAATTTTCAGAACCGAAAGCCTTAAGTTTTCTGGAAATTCAGAACAGAATCAACCGTGTATAATTGAATTAGATGTTAAAAACATTATTCCTTTTATAATTGTAAAAAAGAAAAAAAAATATTGCAAAATATAAAAAAAGGTTGAAAATAACATAATTGTAAAATTTTGAACTATTTTTGTAAGTGCAATGCTTGTGACAAATTTTTTTTTATGTATTTTCGGAGGTGCAGTGCTTACGGTGGGTGCGTCGCATACTCCCAGAATTACAAAATAAAAGTGTTCTTAAGAGTTCTGATTTTAATTATTTTATATAATGACCTGAAATCAATGCTGCCGTAATTAGTTGAGATAGGAGGTACCATACAGTATATTAAGTTTTTTAGGTTAAATTTAAAAAACAACAATGTTTAATTTTCAAGTATCTTTCATGTGTTTGTTTAAAATTCATGATTTTGCATATCTTTTTCAAATTGATTCATAAAATCTTGGTAAAGCTTGTTAATGGGCAAAGTCTGACGAAGGGGGTGAAAATCTGAGTAGGGTTCTGAAAATAAAAAAATCCCTGTAACTTCTTAAGAGTGTTCTCAAATGAATTGCTCAACAAACCTGAAACTTTCTGACACATTTACTAACTCATTTTTAAATATAAAAGCACAAATTTTGCTGAATTGACTGTTGAAGCGATTTGTAATCACAATCTTTCTTCCATTTTTGGGTACATAAATTACATATCCAGTTATAAGGGATTTTGGGTCATGTGATAACTGGTTTTCTCCTCTTTTTGACTGCTTTTTTTCGTTTCATCTGGCGGTTCAGTTCAAAATGTCAACTTTGTTGGTATTTTCTGAAACATCTTTTACGTTTATTGCTATTTCAAAGTTTTCTGACAATGCATGTCAGTTTTATGCATTTCTGACCTAAAAGGAATAACTTATGTCATAAAGTTGCCCCTTTGGATTTGAGAACTCCCTTAGTAGTGACACATATTGAAATTGGTTTAAAGTTTTTCAGAAGATGTAAATTCATGAATTTACAAGATATCAAATCCACTTAAATTTTTTCATGATTCATCTTAATATTTTCAACTTTTTTATTAACAAGTTTTTGATAAAACATCTCCTGCAGCAAAAGAAAACTAAATTAAAGGAAGATTTAAAAAAAAAAAATGTAAATTTTTCAATTCACAAGATAACAAATCTGTTTAAGTCTTTTATTAATTTTCTTGATAGTATCTACACTGATATTATCTATACTTATACTGAGAAGTTTTTTATAGAACCAATTCTTAAAGAGCCCCCCCCCCCCCCAAAAAAAAAGAAAAAAAAGAAAAATCTTATCTTTATCAATCTGCCACTAAGACAATCAAAACGCATCATTGGTTGAATAAAATTTTTAATAAAAGTCAGAATTCAAAATAATGTGTGGCTCATTTAATGAAATAATCACAACATGGTTTTAATAAAGTATAATGGAAATCAAAACTTTTCAAAAGTGTCCAGATAAAATTGTTAAACTGGGTTTTAACTCTAACTTAATGTACTTTTTGTTTGTGAAATTAGTACTTAACTTCGAAATATACCTGCACTTGTAAGCGAAGTTAGCAAAGATTTTAAGATTCCAATAAGAAAAAAAAAAAAGTTAAGAAAGGGTGGGAGGAATGGAAGTAGTCAGAAGTTTACCTTACTTAAGGGTTGCTTTTTACCAGGCCAAAAAAAAAAAAAAAAAAAAAAAAAAAGTTAACCTAAGGCTACAATAGATGCTCTTCAAATAGAATTTGCAGGTCTGGTATAACCTGAACCATGCAGGACTTAGCTACAGGGACATATTTTGGTAAACTGTACTGGCATTTGTACAAAACTACATTATGTAATAATTTGTAAGTGTTTGATTAAAATGTTTTAATTTTTAAGCATGATGAAAGTGTACTTTTCTTTTCTTCAAATAAAAATTATTCTCCATTAAAATAAATGTAATGTACATTCTCATAATAGTTACAAGTTTTAGATTTAATGATTATTCCTTAAAAATCACTGACTATTTTTGTGTAGTATTCTTTTACTTACAGGAATCGATGCAGGATTTCTTTCTAGGCCCATTTTGTAAAAATTAAAGTTATTTTTGTGAAAAGTACATTTTATAATGAAATCCAATTACTCAAATTTGAAGTATTAACAAACAATTACTTTTAAGTCTCTGCTAAAATTTTGCTTTCTAGTGAACTTGTTTTGTTTACAAAATGCACATTTAAACCTAACAAAATAAAAGTAATTAATGTAGAATGTTTTTATGAAATGTAATTTTGTGAAGGGACCCATCTTATTAAGAATAATTTTGTGAAAGGGGCCTGTTTTATTAAATTGATTTTTATGAAGGGGACTAGGACTGGGCGATACATCGATACATCGCGAAATATCGATTTAAATCGTAAATCGTCACACCGGTTTCCGGATCTTTCTTTTAGCGATGCATCGGGCCATACGATGTCTCATACCAGATCGATGATGAACGAGACCGATGTGTAAGACCGGTTTCACCTCCGATCTTCCAACGCTCGCATGAAGTATCATCACTCATACGGAGATCGCATCGATGATGAGAAAGACCGGTTTTCTCATACGATCTTCAAACCCTCTCATGAAACATTCCTAATACGGAGATAGCGGCGCGTAACGTAACTGGTTTCTGCTACGATGTCTCGTACACATCGGACGAGTGACCTATCGCAAGTAGAGAGTTCGCGATCGAACTTTTCCCCGCTCATTTAGATATCGGTGTCAGGGGCGTGCGAAGAAAAAACTGCACTCGGGGCAAAGCTTCAATTTGGCGCCCCCCCCCCTACGTTTCTAGTAATAGGGCAAAAAATAACGCTGATACTATAAGCTTGGAGCCCCCTAAATTTCCGCACCCAGGGCGACCGCCCCCTTCGCCCCCCCCCCTCCCTTTCGCACGGCGCTGATCGGTGTTGTCTAAATTGGATGACAATCAAATCACATTCTCGATTACAAGTCTGTTTTTTTTTTTTTTTTTTTTTTTTTTTTTTTTTTTTTATGATTAGCGGGCAGTATCTTGATCACGATGTGCATATGCGAAAATTCGGCGATGTCTTATGTCAAATGTACATTTTTCCAGTAAATTACTTTTGTTATTTCAAAGCTGTTGTAATCAATATAATAATTTAAATAGCAATTGACGCTGTTAGTTTTAGTAAGAAATACTTCCTTTTATTACTGCTTACGATTTTCTAAATATTACTTCATCTTTGGTAAGAAACTTCTAATTTAGCTATATTTTAATGATAATGATAATCAACATTCCCCCCCCCCCCCTCCTCGGATAAATGAAATGTCCCTTTCGGAAAACAAATTGAAATTTTGCATTTTCAACGATCAAAAAGTAAGATTTCCTTCCCGAAACTCTATAAAGCCCCCCCCCCCCCCCCCGGAGCCACTTAAGTCCATCCCGGAGAAAAGAGTCTGAATTCAACTGAACGATGTTCCGGTTCGTGAAATTATGACAAACATTGTTCCGGTTTAAAATATTTCAAAGAAATGCTCTTTTCTTTAATTCTATGCAATTGCTTTTCTTTTCTTTTTCTTTTTGAATTGCAAAAGAAAACATTATCAGTGGATGGAAAGCATATCTGATTCTCTTATCGTCGGACTTCTCTGAAATAAATAAACAAACCGCAGATCACACGTTTCCCCCCTTTGTTCTAACAGTGAGCTATTTTTGTAGGGACTATAATTTTCTCAGAACTTATTATATTTTAATGAAAAATTAATACGCAGCTTAATTCATTACGATTACAACTTGCTGAAAATTTGATAAAAATCGTCCAATTAGCAACAAAGATACCAATTATTTTTTAAATTGTAAGTAAAATAAGGGGATTTTGCTTTTGTTTCTTTTTGTTTTAATCATTATTTCTATTTGCTGCTCAAACAGTAAAGGAAGTACTTTGAAACTGACACAACGATTCTGTGCATTAATAATGGTTCTTTTGCAGTCTAATCTTATACAAGGAAGGGGGATCAATTTACAAATTATTTAAGTCATCGGTGCTTCAGTTTCGCTATGCGTCACGCCGATCGCCAGACATCGGTTCTCCCGATGTCTAATGCCGGTGTAAGACCGGTGTAGAAACCTGAAGAGGCATAACTCCTTTCATAACTCATGATTGCCGGTTCGTGGAAATCGGAACTTTCACATTTACAGTAAGGGAATGTGCGTGCATGCGCAGAAAAACGGCGATCTTTTGCGATAAAGCCGGTTCCAATCCAACTTACAATGAAGGTCTCCATACAGGAATATTCCGAAAAATCTGAAAAAAATACAGAATGTTCTTCCTATGAGGATATATACGTTTATAAAAAAAATTTCGGCGGAACCTCCGTACACTGTCCGTAAAAAATAATGAAAATTTCGTTATTTGGCGAAAAGCAATTAAAGAAAATAAATGAAAAGTAAATAATTAAATAAAATAAAATAAAATAAAATGAAAATAAAATTACGTCAAATGCATTTTAAAGGAAAAAAACCTTCATGTTCAACTTGTTTAGATAAATTAAACATCGTTGGCTTTGTCAGCTTTAGTTTGTTTTAAGTATAATTTCGTTATATTGATATTTATGTATATTTACATTCAAATTTAACCATCAAAATTTGAGATTTAACACTAAATTCAGATTTAAATTAATACTAACATAATCTTTTGAGAAGTAAATGTTAAATAATTGTAATTTTTTTTTCCTTTTTTTTCTTCTTCTTTCAGAAAAATAGTTGATGTATATAATTATAAATACATAATTTATTTTAGCCCATTTTTAAAATCCATGTGTTTGTTTTATGTAACATGTTTGTGTTATTTCATTTTTTTTTTTTTTTAAATATATAAATGATCTAAAATAGCAACAGAAATTCATGATTACAGTAGTAATCAGTGGCAGTCAATCTAATGCTCTACTGCAGATACTCTTAATTCCTCTCCCATAAAATAATTAAATAAAGTACATCATTAAATAAATGTATCAATTAAAAGAGTAAATTGATAATTTTGTTGGCAACTGAAAAATGAATAAACCATGCTACTACTTGTAACAGAAGTAACATCGCGATGCATCGGAATATCGTGATTTTACTCAGGCGATGCATCACGATGTAGAAATTGAGACATCACCCAGTCCTAAAGGGGACCATAGTAGGTCCCAAGTTTTTCCTGGATCAACCCCTGACTTAATCAGAAACTAAAACTGGTGAGCATTGCTAAATGGAAATATAGTAAAATCTAAGCCTGACTCTGTGTAAGGCTGAAATCTGTCCAACTCAGACATATTTTCAAGTCCTTGTGAACCCATATACATAGAGTGAAATTTGTCTAAGGTGGAGTGTTATCTACTACGAAAAATTTTCTCTGTCCCGAGCGATTTCGCCTCAGAGTTTACTGTAGTGATATTAAGAAATTACTTGAGTCAGGCGAAAACACTCGTTCGCTAATGTTAATGCAATTGCGGAAATTTTTGAAGATATCTTGCTTGCATTTCAATATTTTTAAACAATTTTTTTTGCATTGGATAGTCGAGATCGATCTATACATCGGCCCTTTTTTACTTTTTCGATTTTGTTTTTTGGACATTTAAATTTCAAAACCGCTTTTGGAAATAAAAGCATCCTCATAAAATTCCTGTAAACAAAAAGTAAAAAAGGGCTGGTGTATAGATCAATCTCACCTATCCAGCAAGATATCTTCAAAAATTTCCACCATTGGATTAACATTAGCAAACAGGTGTTTCCGCCTGACTCAAGTAGCCTCTTAAATAACTTGAAAACTGTCATACCTGGAAAAAATAAAAATATGAAAGAGATTTTGATTAAAGTGACAAAAACAGTCAAATCAATAGTTTTTTTCAAAAGTGGTAAGAAACCTAATAAAAAAAATGTTTTTCCAAAGATGGTAAAAACCATCAGGCAGTAAATACTGTTCAACCCTGCTATACTTTGATGATATTTTGTTTCTTTTTTAGATTTTATAACCATAAAGATTCTGCAGAAGCTGCCAAATATATTACAGTCAGGAAAAAGGACTAAAGAAAGTGTCAAATATGTGTTACAGATATTTGAGGTGATTAAATCTTTAAAAATTCATTATTAGCATTTTCTTTTACATCTTTTTTTTCAAACACATAAATTAAAAACAGATCAGTTTGCTTAAGAAGTGAAATACATGTCATCTTTCTTCCTTGAAAGTCAGCACATGTGTGGTTTAAAAGTCTCAGGAGCCATAATGTATTTCACCTTTTTAAGTAAACTGATATATAGAGTGAAATTTGCATTTCAAAAAACTATTACTTGTGAAAAATGACTTTTCTAAGAGACTAAATTTGAGATTTAATCTTTTCGACTTTAATTCACATTTTAAATAAAGAAAACTGACTTATGAAATAATTTTAAAGTGCAATAACTATACACAACATTTGGAATTTTTACTGGTAACCAACCAATCACATCATAGTGAAATAATTTCTCCAGTTTATTTATTTATTTTTTTTTCTGCGACTCATACATTTTAAAGTTTCATATTGTGTTTAACATGTTTTGTCTTGCTTAAAAGGTAAATTTTATGTGCGAAATGATTTTGCAAATCTTTATTTTTAGGGTTGTAAAGATCTTCTACTGTAGTTATCACTTTTTTATACTAATTAACAGTAATAAGATGTTAAAATTGACTTTTTTCATTTTTGTAGGAAAACACTACCATTGAAAGCACAATGCCTCAAAAAACTGATCCACCCAGGTTAATAGGAATTGGAAATGAAGAAAATTTATGCTTATACTGTTACGTGGATGGCATTCCTGTATTCACAACAAATGATGTAATGAAAGCTATGTTTTTACTTTTGGCAACATATTGGATTTTTAACATCCAATTTCCTGCAGAAAGTAGGCCATCTTTTTTGCTTTTAAGCAGAGTATTGTTGAAGGATAAATTTGACACAAAAATGTGGAGCAGTAGTTGGTCTGCTGAAGCAATTGAATTTGTAATTCTATTGTATGTTTCTCATAAAATAAAATTGCTGAATTCTTTTTTGTATGTATGTACTTTTTTTTTTTTTTTTTTTTTTTTGTACATGATTACAATATTTTCAGCTATATCTTGATTTGTTGTATACCATACTTCTTACTATACTTCATGTCAGTGTATGCGTAACAAAAGTTGTGTAGCTGGAACTAATTGGATTTACTAAATGAATTTTGAATTAAAAGGATATATATATATAATCAGCTAAATTAGCGATTACACCTAAAAGCATGAAGTTATTCAACATACAAGGTCATCACTAAGGTGGAAGCCTCTCTCCCTAAACATTCCTGACTATTGTTACTCGGTAAATTTACAAACTTAGTTTGCAAATTTGTTTCGAACTTTAATAAAAACTATTTTCTATTTCTGGTAGATAGCAAAAATTACAAGACTAATTGAGAATATTCTACATATATATTGCATTTTCTAATTATGGAAAATTGGCAAATTTTGAAATTTGACTTGGCAATTTAGGATTCTCTCCCCCATCAATAAAAAATCTTGGTGATGGCACTGTTGACATAAGTATACATTTATAAACTTTAGATCATCTATGAAGAGAAGTGATGAAATAGTTTTGACATTTCTATTGGCAATCAAGTCAGCAGGAGAAAACAAAGTTTGCCTTTTCAGACATCCCAAATTAAAGATTTCTGAAGTTAAGCTTCATTGATTTGTACTTTTAAATGCTAATCTGTTCAAAAGGTCATATGCTGAACATCTCTCTCCACTGTTCAACAAGTGCAGAATAAGTTATTATTTGAAAAAAAAAAAAAAAAAAAAGCTTATTGCAGCAAAAATTAAGTTGGATTCCTATTTCATTAAAAATATAGCCATCATGTAGTTTCTTTCTTTAATTGCGTACTGCAATTAAAAAAATTTAATCATATTCACTAATTTTCAGAAGATAGTAAGCATAAAAATTTTAAGTTGTTTTGCATAAGAAAGTTTGTTTTCGCTTTGTTGTACTATACCTTGTCACAAAATTATTGAATCTATGAATTCAAAAAGTGTATTGGCTCCATCAAAACAAATTTAATTTCTGAAACACAGTAATAGAGATAAATGAATCCTGAACAACCTGTTTTCAAATAACAATGTCTTTTCAATTGCTTATTATTCTGTTTAGGAGATCACTGTTTTTTCTTTCTTTTTTTAAGAAATGGGTATTTAATTTTTTCATTCATTCAGTTGTGACAAAAATATTGATGAAAGAAAAAAAAATGGTATATTAATTGTCAAATGAGCATAATTAATCTTATTTTATTTACAAATTTAAAAAGTTCTTTTACTTTATTATACCTGGATTTGAAATATAGTAACATTGCTCTGTGTGCTGAATTTATTGCATGCTTGGTTCTTAACACTAGAAAGATAAAGATGTTTTATCTACTGGAAAGTTTCATTTTAACCCCTACATACGAAAAATGCTGTTGATGATTTAATGTAATTGTCAACACGAATAAAACATAGACCAAGTGGCGATTGTACAGACCATCTCTCCATTTGAGAGCTGTTATTCCAAAATTAGACAGAATTTGATGAGCATATTAAACTGCAACTGCTTTGCCAAGTCATATCTTGGAAACCACTTGCAGACCCAATTTAATGGTTGATAGATTTACCTTTGTGTTTTCTTGCACTCAAAGTTATAAAAATATCGAGGACTGGAAGCAGGGAAGTCCAATGGTAAAATTACCGGTCAATCACTAGAAACAATTTTGTAGGATCTATCCACAAAGATATGATTTGGCAGACCAGTTGCATTTTAATATGTAAATCTTGTTTTAAGTAATCTTGTAATTTCAGCCCTCTCACCTCTATAAGATGATTGTCTGTGCAGCCGCTTTTTTGTCTAACATAATTATTCAAAGATGGCATTAGAATAAACGATAATGAACTCCAGTGTTATAATGCATGATTAACTAGATTCTATTTTAAGTATGGATAATGACAAAATACCTAATTATATTCTCATATAAAATATCACAACCAAGAATGCAATACATAAGTTATGCTTTTGATATTCAAAATGGCTCTACTCAGTTTTCCTACTGTTTAGTTTATTGCTTGCAGTGAGAATAATATTCTAAGAATTTGACCCCCCCCCCCCAAAAAAAAAAAAAAAAATAAAATAAAATAAAGTTAATGACAAAGCAATAAAATTTGATAGCATAACATATTTAATTTAATAGTTTAACAACTCATAAAAATGTTCTAAATTTGTTGCAAATCAAGCTCTTGTATACCAGAAGAGTTCCAAATCTGACAGAAAATTCCAAAAGTTGCTGAAGAAATTATTTATTATTGTTATCCCAATAATAATATATAATCATCTATCAATAACTGATATTCAGCTATTGTCTTATTTTAAATATGAATAATTTTTTGAAGTAATATTTTAACTTTAGAATTTGAAAGTAATGCTTTAATAAAATCAATAAGTATATAGAAAGTTCAAACGCTTGAGATGATTGTGCAATGTTCAAAATTATAGATAAGTGTGCAAAGAAAGATATTTAAATTTATCTAAATTGATTGTTGAGTACTAATGTGCCCTAAAAGACATTTAAAATTGTGGAAAACAGCTGTTGGCATAGACAAAATGGGTATTAAATAATCTCCAAAATGAATTGGTGATTGTATCCAGAATGGGTCTTTAAGCATTCAAATTTGGTATTAAACAGTGCCTAAAAAGGCTTGTCAGTGGTGTCAAGAATGGGTCTTAAGATACCCAAATTGGGTCTTGAACAATGCCTAAATTGGATTCTCAGTGGCGTCCAGAATGGGTCTTAAGATGTCTGAATTAGGTATTAAACACTGCCTAAAATAGATTCTCAGCGATGTCCAGAATGGGTTTTAATGTATCCAAATTGGGTATTAAACGCTGCCTAAAATTGATTCTCACTAGCATCCAGATTGGGTCTTAAAATACCCAAAATGGGTATTTAACAGTTCCCAAAATGGATACGCAGTGATAACCAAAACAGGCATGGATCATGACCCAATTTGGTATTAACCCAATTTGGGTTACCCCATACCCAACAATCTTTCAACCCAAATTGGGTTTTTTTTTTACCCATTTCAGGACTTTTTTTTTACTGTGAGCGTAAAAAGACATCACACGTCACTGAAGTGACATCCCTTCAAGAATCCCCTCAGCAAGTTTCATGTTTCTATTTTAAAAAATGTGTCTGGAATAGTATCGGAAAATTTTGAGCTGTTAAAAGTGAAAAATGCTTTTTCGGAATACACCCTTAAATGTTTTTTCTTTCCACGACAACCTTTTTATGTATTGCAAAGACAGCCCATAGAGATTCAAAAGCTATCAAAATAAGCGCAATTATTGACCCTTCCTTCACGGACTTATACGTTTTAAATTGAATCCAGAATCAGGAAAGTCTTTCCGAATTTTTAAACATTTCTCGATTCATAAGAGAGTGCTCCCCAATCACGATCGAAGCTAATTCGAAATCGAATTAAGTCTGAGCGTAATGTATTGGTAAGATCATTTAATTTTCCATTAATGAGATTGGCGGTGAAATTGGTTTTCGTGTTTATCGATGATTTTTTTTTTCCGCAAACCTCAGACTTTTTGCTCCCTCATGGCAAAAAGTTTTTTTTTCTTCCACTTTCTCTTTCTCATGCCTTTAATTTATTCAAAAGTTTTTATTTAGATTTGATAAAATGGCGCGTGGAACTGCAAGAGTTTATTTATTTCTATTTTTTTAGCGAGTCCACAGTCTAAAACTGAATGGCGGAATTGGAAGCTCTGCATGAAATTCTTCTTTTTTTCCTCCTTCAGACCTGGAATGGTCTAAGTCTGGACTTCATTCTAAAAATCTAATGATTCTGAACTTCATTCAAAATGAATCTGGGCTTCACTTAATGATATGGACTTCATTCAAAATGAATCTAACTTCACTTAATGATTCTGGACTTCATTCAAAACGATTCTGGATTTCACTTAATGATTCTGGAATTCATTCAAAATTAACCTGAACTTTTCACTTAATGATTCTGGACGTCACTTAATGATTCTGCAATTCATTCAAAATTAACCTGAACTTCACTTAATGATTCTGGACTTCATTGAAAATGAATCGGGACTTCACTTAATGATTCTGGTCTTCATTCAAAATGAATCTGAACTTCACTTAATGATTCTGGTCTTTATTCAAAATGAATCTGAACTTCAGTTAATTATTCTGGTCTTCATTCAAAACGATTCTGGACCTCATTAAAAATGAATGTGGAGTTCACTTAATGATTCTGTACTTCACTTAATGATTCTGGAATTCACTTAATGATTCTGGACTTCATTCAAAATGAATATGAAGTTCACTTAATGATTCTGGACTTCATTCAGAATGAATCCGAACTTCACTTCATGATTCTGAATTTCACTTAATGTTTTTGGACTTCACTTCAGTCAATTCTAGACTTAATTCAAAAACTTAATGTATTATTGGTAAATATTAGTTAAAAAGACTATTAAATGTTATCTTTTACGTATAATGAATATTTCTCTTTTTCACTGTAACCGTTTTATGTATTGTAAAGAGTGCTGTATTTCACAAGCTCTTCAAAATAAGTCGTTTTAAGTCCCAAATTGCCGATAAGAAAACACAAGCGAAATAGGCCGCCATCGGCGCACATTTATTGTTCCTTACCGAATTTTCCTTCTAAATTAAATCTGGAATCAGAAAAATCTTTCCTGATTTTAAAACATTTCTCGATTCACGAGAGAGAGCCTTCCATTAATGATCGAACTTAATTTGAAATCGAATTAAGTCTGAAGTTAAAGTATCGGTAAGATCACTTAATTTTCCATTAATGAGATTGGTGGTGCAATTGGTTTTCGCGTTTATCGATGATTTTTTTCGGAAACCCCCAGACTCCTGACTCTAAAATGGCACGTCTATTTTTTTATTTATTTATTTTATGTTTTTAATTAATTCAAAAGTTCTTTTTTAGTTTCGAGAAAAAAGCGCATGGAAATAAAAAAAAAGTTCATTTATTTGAATGTTATTTTTTCCAGCAGGCTAGGGGTTGGCCAGAGTCTCCATTTGCTTCTTTCATAAAAATGTATGGAAATTATCCCTGTCCTTTTTTTTAATATAAGTAACAATGGTACAGTCTAAAACAGAAATGAAAACTAGAAACAAAGCTTGGTATGTTTTCCTTTATTTTCATGTGTCGCTTATTTAATATTTTAATTTCATTTAAATACTATTACAACCTATATAAGGTACCCTGGGGTAATAACGCCACGTTAAGGTTCTACCAATTTTCACGGCTCAGTTTTAGTTTGTATTTTTCAAACAAATACATGATTTGATACAGCAACTCATTGACTATCTATATAAAAAAAAAATTATTTAACAGATATGTATTCATAAAATATAATGGCGTGATTTCTTGACCAATGCTATTCGGCGTTATTACCCACCTATACGGGTAATAACGCCATGTAAACAAAACTACGGAATAAGATGGAATAATTGCATGTAGATTGCCCAATTCTAAAAATACACACTCTACAAACTTAGAAATTGACAAATTGCATTCTAAGATATTGAAAATGTTCAATTTTTTTGTGAAAGTGTAAGAAAAATAAAGTTGTGGTGTGTGTGTGTGTGTGGGGGGGGGGGGGGGGGGTAAGGCAAAAGAATTCCAGACCGTGAGCTTCTTTTTGCTTAAAAAGGACCGCTTAAATAGAATTATTAGAAACATTGCACAGTTTTAACTGTGTTTATTTGAATCAGTATTTAGGATGTAGCTCGGCTACTGTAGGGAATCAACCAGGATATTAATGCCAAGGATTGGCGTTATTACCCCGTTATAGTTATTGCGCTGTACATTTTAAATTACAAATTATCTCGAGAAGACATCCAAAATCTTCAACAACATTTTCAAAGTCCATGAAATGTACTACAAATTTATGTAATTAACAAAGTATTTCCGGATAAAAAAAATAGTCTTCACATCACAAAACGTATCTCGCAAATTTTAGATCAAGCGTGAATTTTAGTTGCTTGTAAAAACAATAAGACTTAAAAACGAAATAAATTAACTTGAAGCTGTTTTTTGCAATTTATATGACTCAAAACCCTTCTGCGCAGAGCACATGGGTGTCATTTACCAGATTATTTCATAATTATGCAAAATATTAGCACTTGGCGTTATTACCCCACTTGGCGCTATTACCCCAGGGTACCTTATAAAGTATTTAATATGTAAATTATCACTTCCTTACTAAGCGTAGAACCAATATGGTGAACAATGTCCAAGCCGGTTATCGAACCCGTAACCCTTGGAATATGCTGAATTAAGTCCGTCATTGCGTCAGAAAGTTTCGTGCTAGTTGCATGATTCAATTAATTTGTACAAAATCATTTTTACCAAATCTTTTTAAGTGTGTATTTCGATTCAAACTGCTCATTTTCCGATTTATTTTTAAATTTATTTCTGCTCTCAAACGCACTAAACTGGAAGACTCTCTTATTTAAAAAGAACACAAAGTGCCGTGTTGGTCGATTGTTCGATAAATGCTCAAAATATTGTAAAAAATTCAGTCAAAGTGGGCCTTTTGATCAGAATTTTCCGAAGCGGGAGATCTGCGAACGAAAAAAAAGGGTCACTCTGAGAATATATTGTTTTATAAATCAAATTTTTAATGGATTGAGCTAAAAAGGAAATCACAAAGTCATCTTATTTTTCTCTTTAAAAATCCTCTCAGGTTTTTACTTTTAAAAAATGAGTCTAAAAATGTATCCGAAAATTTCAAGCTGTTGAGAGTAGATACAAATTGTAGGGTATACCCACTGCTTAGAGCGTATATCTTCTGTCATTTTTATGACTACACCACTGATAATGATAATTTCGGATTAAGCAACATTTGATTGCAAATAGAACTCTACGGTTCGTGCAGGAATTGGACACCTAAACCCTTCAAAACTATTCAAGGATTCGCTTTATCAGAAGGAACCTATATATTCAAAATTAAAATCATCATTCATTAAGTCTATCATTGCGTCAGAATTTCGCGCTTGTTGCAGCAGTTGAACTTGGGAACAACCTTAACCTGTTCGTGCAACTTGCGAACAATTAAGTGAACACACACAGGCACCAGAACTTTGAATTAAACGTCCAGCCAGACCGGGACTACCCAAGTCGAAGGAATGCGTAGTGTCTAAATAACACAAGAAAAAAAAACCAGCAACGCTTCCCGATTCTCCGAAAAAACTGTATACTCACTTCCAAATCACCTATCAACACCCTAGTTAGAAAAAAACACACACACGCACACATAGGCTGCACGCACATCGCAATTACTTTCAGTTTAACCGAATTCTTGGATGAGCCTTTTGTATAGGATCAATTTGCGGTTTCTTCATAATAGAACGTAGGGGGATGAACAAAAGAATCGGGAGATAAGCAGATCACCCTACTTAACATAAATATTCCTCTTTTGCCGGACAACCCGTCCCTTTCCTGCAAAAACTCATGAAACATCAAAAACACCGCCTCGCCGCAACAAAAAGAGCCGACGAGTAATCGCAAGAAATGGTATTGTCTGTTTAGGCCCATAGAGCAGAAGTAGTATAAGGGAAAAAAAAACGCAAAATACCATTCAGATAATGTTCTTGCAAGTAGGCGTGCATACTCAC
Source organism: Maratus speculifer (assembly GCA_964019185.1). NCBI lineage: Eukaryota > Metazoa > Arthropoda > Arachnida > Araneae > Salticidae > Maratus > Maratus speculifer. The sequence goes on along the minus strand of OZ025303.1, from coordinate 5,888,715 downwards.
GACGCTAGCACATAAATCTTCCCTCTTCAACCCCTCCAAAATTGCCAACACTGCGATATAAACGGGGGGGGGGGGGGCTCGATCCACATCTGACAACCTGTTATTATATCGTCTGCAACGTATACAGAGATGATAGCCCTAATGTAAACATCGTTGTCACGGTGTTTAGGAAAATAGGTGATGGTTCGGTCCTGATAAACTTGTAGTGGATAGATAGGGGGCTTCTCCATTCGACCTCCTGTCACGGGGGAGGGTCCATTAAAAGGGGGGGGGGCAAGAGCCTGTTCCTTAACGACTGTGCTGCAAAAAATGATCGTTTTTCGTAGGAAAGTGCCTGGAGAAATGACTTTTTTTTTTATGTGGTGCATGCGTGTGTGAGATTATGGTTTGCGAGGAGATATTATGGGAGGTCGATTCATGGGCGATTTGTGAAACACGTACAAACGGGAATGACCACTTAAGGGTGTATTTCGATTCCAACTGCTTATTTTCCGATTTATTTTTGACTTCATTTTTGCTCTCAAATGCACCAAACTTTCAAAATCGCGTATTTAGAAATGACACAAGGTGCATTGATTGTCGATTTTTTGGTAAATGTAGAAAGTATTGCAAAAAAATGCTGTAAAAATTGCCAATTTGAACGGAGATTTCCGAACCTGGAGATCTGGGAAGGAAAAAAAGATGGAATTGAGAAAATGATTATTTATCAATCAAATTCTAATGAATTCAGCGTAAAATGACCTCACACGGACCTTATACATCCCTGAAAAAATCACTCGAGAAAGTTTCATGTTTCTACTTTTAAAAATGAGTCTGAAAATGCATCGGAAAATTTCGAGCTGTTGAAGGAGGAAAAGCATTTTTTCGAATACAACCTTAAGGGTGTTCTCAAGTGCTATGTGCTCAATAAGCGGAAAACATTTTGACGCATTTACAAATTTATTTTTTAAGATACAAATGAGATACAAAATTGCAATGTCTGACCATAGAAGTGATTTGGAATCCAATTTTCTATTTTTTTATTAATAAATTACCTACCGCGTTATAAGCTTTTCTGATCCCGTGAAAAGGCGAATATGCTGTCATTTATTTCTTGCTCGAAACTATTAACAATAACCTTTAGCTGTTTATTTATTAAGAGAAATAGCAAAATTATTTACAAAATAATCCAAATAGAATATTTTTAAGACCAGAGTTTTGAGACGACATTTTTTTCGGTGCATGGACGCAAATGACATTGTAGAGAGTGCTGTAAATGTACAACTTCTGATCGCATTCAAAGTTCTCTGACAAGACTAAAGGAAAAAAAAAAGTTATGTTCCAACATGGTTCTGAAAGATTGGCTCTGACCAACCCAGGTCTGTGAAGGGAAAGAATAAAATTAATAATAATAACCTCGTGCAGAACATCGAATTTTACCATTCGGTTTTTAGATATAAAGCCGCAAAAAAAGAAAAAATAATAATAATAATAAAAAAATAATAATAATAAAAAATAAATTAAAAAAATAAATAAAGATAAATTAAGGGGCTGTGCTACTGCTAATATAATGTTATCAACATTTTGGTAATTTTTGACCCCCTCCCAATAGATCATATGTTATCATCTCTCGAACTCCCCCCCCCCCCTCCCATCCTTAGTAATGATATCGTTTTAAAAGTGTAACAATTTCTTATTTTTAGAATATTGTTCTTTTGTTTGGAGTAATATACAAAACTATCTAAATTTATTTTTCGCATACTTTATCGATTCAAATGAAGAGAAGTTAATAAAATGTCACTTTATTCAAGTAAAATTATAAAAAATAGTTACTAATTCAAAATATTTTACAGTAGCTTTTTGTTAAGGGTGTATTCCGATCCAAACTGCCTTTTTTCAGATTTATTTTTAGATTCATTTTTGCTCTCAAACGCACCAAACTTTCAAAATATCTTATTTAGAAACTACAGAAGGTGCCGTGATTGTCGATTCCTTGATAAATGCTGAAAACTTTGCAAAAAATGCTATCAAAAACGGCGTTTTGGACCCAATTTTCCGAAGCGGGAGATATGGGGACGAAAAATAAGGTCTTACTGATAAGGTAAATGTTTATAAATCAAATTCTAATGAATTGAGCGTAAAATGACATCACACGGCACCTCATACGTCCCTTCAAGAATCCCCTCAGCAAGTTTCATGTGTTCTCTACTTTTTAAAAAATGTGTCTGAAATTGTATCGGAAAAATTTGAGTTGTTGAGAGTGGAAAATCATTTTTTCGAATACACCCTTAAATAATGCATTCAACAGAAATAAAGTCTTTTTTAACATGTCCCCTGAACGGAGGAAGGATGGGGAGCAAGGGCAGATAAAATTTTTATCAACAAAACAATCTTTCTCTATTATTTATTCGTAAACACAACCTTCATTTCAAATATACTTCACATATGGTTTCTTGAACCGTGATTATGCATGCATACATATATGAAGATGCGCAGGAATGCCAAACGTCGGGGGAATACCATATTTTAAAATTAGATAATTTTACGATAATTTAGTGATTTTAATAATAACGTTGTATTTTCATAAAAATAGATAACAGACTAGATAAAGATAATATGCTATTTTGAACAAAAGACCATTGACAATTAAAAAGAGACAATTTTGCTTGAATCAAAAATAACATCGATATCAAACTGCAACTCCCCCCTCCCCCTAGAGATGTCTTACGATATCATGTGTCAGACCCTCCGTCCCCCTAAAATAATACCGATATAAAGCCGAGTCTCTCTATAACGAAACTCCATACATCGAATTTCTCTATATAATGAATTTTTAGTAGGAACGGTCCCCTTTTCGCATGATTACATTAAAAACAGTCTCTATATAGCGAAATATCTATCTCCATATAACGAATTTTTTCATAAATTGATCTTAATTTATTCAGTTTTAAAAAAAGTTTCGAAATCATATGAAATCGATTTTCCATCACTTATTTTTGATTTATCGTTTAGTTCTGAATTTTATTATTATTATTATTATTATTATTATTATTATTATTATTATTATTATTATTATTATTATTATTATTATTGTTATTTTTCTCCTTGTTCTTTAAATCTAACGAATTCATCCCACCTCCCACACATCTTTCCACATCCTTCTCAAAACAGAGACAATTGAATTGTTACACATATAAGAGAGGAATCAATGAGAGGCCTTCAAATGGAGGAAAATCTTTACAATTTTTTTCATTCCTTGCTAAAATTTGAGCTTTTTTTTTTTTTTTTTTTTTTTTTTTTTTTTTTTTTTTTTTTGAGAGAGAGAGAGCATAACAATTTTAAAACAACAAAAAATTACAGATTTCTTCGTCTGAAATTAATGCAAGTCTTCCTTATTTGATTTTCGTTAAGCTTTCAAATAAATGTTTGTTCTCTTTCTTGAAACAGCTTAAATAATTAAGAAATAAAATGTTAGGTTAATATTCACATTTAAGCATTTCAAATTCTTAATTAAAAAGATCAAAAATAATATTTGTTTTAAATTTACACATAAAATACGATTTTTAACATCATTCTCTATACATCGAATTTCTCTTTATAACGAATTTTTTTACTGGAACGATGGATTTCGTTATATAGAGACTCGACTGTATTTACAATCCATAAACTCTTGCAGTTCCACGCTCCATTTTATCAAATCTAAATAAAATCTTTTGAATTAATTAAAGGCATAAGAGAGAGAAAATGGAAGGAAAAAAATCTCCTTGCTATCCGGGAATAAAAAGTCTGGGATTTCCGAAAAAAAAAAAAAAAATCATTGATAAACACGAAAACCAATTTCACCGCCAATCTCATAAATTGGAAAGTTAAGTGATCTTACCAATACTTTGCGTTCAGACTTAATTCGATTTTGAATTAAAGTTCGATCGTAAATGGGAAGCATTCTCTCGTGAATCCATAAATGGTTTATAATCCGGAAAGACTTTCCTGCTTCCGGATTTAATTTAGAAGGAAAATTCGACAAGGATAAATAAATATACGTGAATTACAGACTATCACGCTTGTGTTTTCTTATGTGTATTTTGGATTTTAAAACTACTTATTTTGAAGAGCCTGTGAATTTCAATTTTCTTTACAATATGTATAACTGTTACAGTAAAAAGAGAAATTATTTATTAGATGATATATGTAACATTTAATAGTCTTTTTAACACTTGAAATAATGCATTAGGTTTTTATATTAAGTGAAGAACAGAAACATTAAGTGAAATCCAGAATCTTGAAGTGAGTCCTGAATAATTTTGAATAAGGTCTAGAATCATTTTGAAAGAAGTCCAGAATCTTGAAATGAGTCCTGAATCATGTTAAATAAGGTCCAGAATCAATGTTCTCGCTGACATTTTACCAAAGTTAGTAATTTGGCTAATTAAAAATAAAAAAACATTCGCCAAACGAAAAAAGTACTAGCCAAATAAATTCGCCGTGTAGCAAAAAAAAAAAAAAAAAAATCCTTTAATGTTTCTTTTTTTAAAAAAAATATATTATAAAAAAAACCCTAAGTTTTTATTATTGCGACAACGATTGTTATTAATCTAATTTCAGCTATCTGTTACAAATATATTATAAAACTAGTTGGATGTGTCAATCAAGAAACTTTCTTCTATCTCATAAATACATGATATATATATATATATATATATATATATATATATATATATATAAAAAAAACGTGGTGACTTTAAAGTTACTTATTATCGAATTTCCTCGAACATTTGAGCTAGCCTAATGAGATTCTGGTATCCGAAAAGCCTAAAACGCAAAATGTAATTAATATTCTGAGAAAATGAGCTTAGTAGTGCCTCTTGGTGGGTAATTTATACTAAAACCTAATAAGCATCTATTGATGTCAAGACATAACAGAATCTGAAATTTGATGGAATTTCGTCCATTAGTTCTTGAGATATAATTATAACAAAAAATTTGCAAAACGTAGCACAGCAACACCATATTTTGGACAATTTATGCCAAAATGTAAAAAAGCGTCTAATTATGTTATGGTGTAAAAGAATCTGAAGTTTGATGAAATTCTGTGCATTAGTTCTTGAGATATATCTAGTTTAAAAAAAAACGTGTAAAATATAGCACAGCAGCACCATCAGTTGAAGGATTTATAACAAAACGTAATCATCGTGTAATTATGTTATATGTCATTTTGTAACAAAATCTGAAGTTTGATGAAATTCTGTGCGTTGGTTGTTAAGATATAGCTATCGGAAAAATCGTGCAAAATGCAACATAGCTGTACCACCTGTTGTAAGGTTAATACCAAAATGTAATCAGCGTCTAATTATGTTATATATTCTAGTGTAAAAGAAACTAAAATTTGATGAAGTTCTCTGCATTAGTTCTTGAGATATAGCTATCGCAAAAATCGTGCAAAATGAAGCACAGCAGCGCCACCTATAGGGAAGTTCACACCAAAACCTTATCAGCAACTATGTATCTCAAGGTATCGCGGAATCTGAAGTTTGGTGAAATTCTGTGCATTAGTTCTTGAGATATAGCTGTCATAAAAATCATGAAAAACGTGGCATAGCAGCGCCACCTGCTGGCCAATTTACACCAAAACTTAATCAGCGTCTATGTATATCAAGGGGTAACAGAATCTGAAGTTTGGTGTAATTCTGTTCATTAGTTCTTGAGATATAGCAATCTTGAAAATCATGAAAAACGTAGTATAGCAGCGCCACCTGCAGGCCAATTTTCACCAAAAACCAATAGGCACTAATTCATATCAAGGTCTAACTGAATATAAAATTTTATTAAATTTCGAGCATTAGTTCTTGAGATAGAGCGCCCACAAATTTTTTGTCACATACAGACAGACAGACTCACAGACAGACACACAGACTCACAGACAGACGGACAGACTCACAGACAGACATTTTCTAAAAATAGTCAAAACGTATTCAGGACCTTCTAAAACGTATAAATCCGTCGAAAACCGGAAGTCGAAAATTTTCATGAATCCAATACTTTCTTCTTGTAAAGATAGAAGAAAGTAAAAATGTATATAGTAAAAATATGCATATATGCATATGAATGGAAAATGAAAAGGGAAAGAAAGAAAAAGTAAAAATTGAGCACTAGCAATTTGGCGAATTTAATCGCTTGTTTACTAACCAAATGAAGAATTTAGTCGCAATTTGGCGCAATGGCGAGCGACAGCCAGAACCCTGTCCAGAATATTTTGTAAGAAGTCTAGAATCCTTAAGTGAAATCCAGAATTATTTTGAATAAGATTCAGAATGATTTCGAAAGAAGTCCAGAATCCTTAAGTGAAGCCCAGAATCATTTTGAATAAAGTCCAGAATCATTTTCAAAGCAGTCCAGAAGCATTAAGTGATGTCCCGAATCATTAAGTAAAGTCCAGAATCATTTTGAAAGAAGTCCAGAATCATTAAATGAAGTCCAGAATTATTAAATGAAGTCCAGAATAATTTTGAATAAGGTCCAGAATCATGTTGAAAGAAGTCCAAAATCCTTTAGTGAAGTCCAGAATCATTTTGAATAAGGTCCAAAATCATTTTGAAAGAAGTCCAGAATCCTTAAGTGAAGTCCAGAATCATTTTGAAAGAAGTCCAGAATCATTAAATGAAGTCCAGAATCATTTTGAATAAGGTCCAGAATCATTTTGAAAGAAGTCCAGAATCATTTTGAACAAAGTCCAGAATTATTTTGAAAGAGCCCAGAATCATTTTGAATAAGGTCCAGAATCATTAAGTGATGTCCCGAATCATTAAGCAAAGTCCAGAATCATTTTGAATAAAGTCCGGAATCCCTTGTACCTATCATACAACCTTCCCATGACGTTTCAGACCATGGGTTGCAATTCAATTCTGAATCCTTTTGATGTCCTTAAAATCTGTCAAAACATTTCTGGAACACCTGTATATATGTCTCACAAAGTAGACAATTTGGATTTAAGGATTGCTCTTTATAGGCTTCCATGTAACAAAATTACAGTAGAATTTATTTATTAACTTTTTTTTTTTAAATTATTATTTCACATCCAACATCGCTCACTTCCGCCTTGCCTGGAGCCATTAAAAATGGATGGCTCCATAAAAGTGCTAAGTTAACCATCGACATGGCAATCAAAGAACGAAAGGAAAAAAATATATAACCTTATACTATGACCCGCAGATTCTGATGAATCTCGCCCCCATCGTTAAGCGGGGTTTGTTTATTTTATTTCGTGAGGCTTCGTGATTCACGCGTTACCTGATTTCGTCGAATCCGTGACCCCGATCGAGGCAGTGACTTTTCGTGAAAATTGATTTTGGCACGATATGCGAGAGGAAAGGAATCGGCTTCAAGTATTTTTTCCGTATCCACTTCGATGTAATGCTACTTTGATCATTTTTCTTTGGCTTAACTCTATAGCAGAATGAAAATAAGTTTAAGGGTGTATTCAAAAACGCTTTTTCATCTTCAACAGCTCGAAATTTTCCGATACAATTTCTGACACATTTTTTAAAAGTAGAGACATGAAACTTGCTGGGGTGATTTTTGAAGTGATGTAGAAGATGCCGTGTGATGTAATTTTTCGCTGAATTAATTAGAATTTGAGTAATAAACAATTACGTTACCAGTATGAAAAAAAAACAGCTCGAATTTTTCTGATATAATTTCAGACACATTTTTAAAAGTAGAAACATGAAAATGATTGAGGGGATTTTGGAAGAGACGTATAAAGCGCCGTGGGATGTCATTTTTCTCTCAATTCATTAGGGTTTCATTTATAAACAATTGTTATCTCAGATCGATCATTTTTTCGTTGCCAGATCTCCAGATTCAGAAATTTCTGCTGAAATGGACAACTTTGACAGCATTTTTCGTAATGTTTTCTACTTTAATCAAAAAATTGACCATCACGGCACCTTGTGTAGTTTCTATTTAAGATATTTTGAAAGATTGATACATTTGAGAGCGAAAAGGAATTTAAAAATAAATCTGAAAATAAGCGGTTTTGATTGGATCGAAAAAACGCTTTTCCACCTTTCAACGGCTCGAAATTCAGTTACATTTTTAAAAGTAGAAACATGAAACTGGCTGAGGGGTTTTGGAAGAGATGATGTAGAAGGTATCGTTTGATGTCATTTTGTGCTCAATCCAATTGAATTTGATTTATGAACAATTCTTTCCTGAGTAGGACCCTTTTTTTCGTTCCCAGATCTCCCGCTTCGGAAAAATCGGTTCAAAAGGCCGTTTTTGATTGCCTTTTTTGCAACATTTACTGCCTTTATCAAAGAATCGACCATTACGGCACCTTGTGTAGTTACTAAATGAGACAATCTGCCAGTTGGATGCATTTGAGAGCAAAAATAAATTTGAAAATAAATAGGAAAATAAGCAGTTTGAATCGAAATACACCCTTAAGGGTGTTCTTAAATCAAAAAGGCCAACTTTGTGACATAAGTTTTAATTTATTTTTGTTCGGAAATGGATGGAACTAGCAGGTGTTATTGTTCTGAAACTGTCGAATAGTAAAAACTGTGACTATGTCTCAGTTTTTAGTTTTTTTTGCAGACACAATAGGTATTTCAGAACATGCCGTCAAAGTTGGCTTTTTGAACTACATTTCCCGATGAAATCCGATCGACGAAAGGGAGAAAGAAGCCTGATCACGTAAACTAAATTGCTCAAAACTGGATGGGTAATTGAATTATCTTAAAATGGAAAACAAAGTTCGAATCGAAATCGATTCCATATAACTAAGGACTTTATAATTACTAATTTTATATCTTTCCGTTGAAAAGTAAGTTTGTAAATGTGTCAAAAAGTTTTGCGTTTGTTGAGAAAAGTAGCCCTTAAAAATAAAAACGATTTTAGAACAGGCCAAATCATCTGAATAATTTCAAACGGGATCGGTTATCGCATTGCCAGTATCCATAACTTCGCTAACTTAGCGAGTGAAGAGTTGCAAATTAAAGCGACGATAAACACAAAAAAGACTGACGCACCCTGGAACCCAGAGGGATCTATCTGTCAGGCATCAGCGTAATTAATTTCCACGGCTGAGGTGGTGGTACACAAACTGTTAACCGCGCGATGAACGACGAGCTTTTGTTTATGGGCTGATAAAGCGAGGACCGAGATATCCATCTTGGGTCCGGTATCTGCACTTTTTTAATTTACAGAAATATCGGTCTCGGTAAAATAGGCCTGAAATGGGATATTATCAGACGGGATGCGTCATATTTACAGAAATATGCCTGCAAATCATTTCCCAACAAGTTTATGAAATTTTAAGGCTGTTTTCAAAATAATATTTTTTTTACGCTCAACAATGTATGCAAAAATGTAGTATTCGGAAAAACGCTTTTTCACCTTCAACAGCTAGAAATTTCTCAAGCTATTTTCAACAGCTCATTAACAAAATCTTGGCTAGTTCCTCTTCAAGACGGAATGGCCGAGGATTAGCGAGTGCCAGACCTCTCGAGTTATTTCGAGATGAGTTACGAGTCCGAAATAGATCGAGACCTCCCCTGATGTACATTTCAACACTATAACAAAGAGAGTCTATATTAGAATATGTTTTGCAATATTTCTGCAGTAAATAAGTTTTGCGCGATGGTAATGAATCAAAAAATAATGAGAATCTGCTTGAAAAAAAAAAAAAAAAAAAAAAAAAAAAAAATAGATTTGAAACGCACTGAGCAATGGTTGCAGCCTTAAAAGAATCAGACGGCAAAAGCTTGACGCAAAGGGTATATGCTAAATTAATGAATGTTATGCCTAAAGTAGACGCTGTATAGCTTTATTTAAGAAACAGGCCATATACGATTTTTTTTTTTTAATCTAAAAAGTATACTGCGTATGCCTCCGTATACCCTCCACTACACTCCTGACATTCAGTATCTATCCACTTATATCAGTATTGAATTCAGACACTTTTCTTCGGGAGGGATTTTGTTGCTCCGGGGGGGGGGGGAAATTATAGAGTACAGAGAAAGAAATGGCAATTTTTAACCATTAAAAACTCAAAATTTCAAATTTTTCGGGGGGGGGGATATTTCCTCGGTTTGGAAAGGAATGCCCCCCCCGGGCAAACCCCCTGAATTCAACACTGATTTATATACCTTCACCTCACTGTACAACTACCCCACTATTACTTATTTATCACACTACATTAGTAAAAATATCATATTAATTCAATTTTTCTAAGTAAGCGAAAATAATGTCCAAACCGGTACTCAAATCCAGAACCTTCGCTTCAAAAAAAAAAAAAAAAAAAAAAAAAAGGCGATTTTACGAATATTCTACTGGCAATTGGTACGCCAGTACAATTCACTGTTTTTTCTGATCACCCTGTAAAACTTTCCACATAGTCGTGTTTATTGGACCACCTCGGATCGGCCCAATGTTTACCCAACCTGACAACAAATCGAAAGGAGTCTGCAAAGTGTTCCTGACGACATCGCTTCTGGTTGAAAAAAAAGTGAATAATTGGGCAGAAAATGCCACGATCCGTCATAATTATCCACTTTCTCGGGGGGTAACTGTTTACATTGGTGACCGATGTGTATCATGTGTCGTTGCTCATGAAAGCTCATCAACTGTGAACATAGAAAAAAAAATGGCTGCAGAAAAAAAAGGACCGTGCTTTCGTCCGTCGTCGACGAGCCAATTGGTTGCGAGAAACAAAAGCGCGTCTCGTTGCCGCTATTGGTTTTAATTCTTCTGGCATTTTCTTGTTTCATTGATGACTGCCGCGTGTCCATCGTCACTTTAAGGGTGTATTTCGATCCAAAGTGCCTATTTTCCGATTTATTTTTAGATTCACTTTTTCTCTCAAATGCACCGAACTTTCAAATTTTCTTATTTAGAAACTACACAAAGTGCCGTAAATGTCGATTTTTTGATAAATGTAGAAAATGTTGCCAAAAAATGCTGTCAAAAACGGCGTTTTGGACCAAATTTTCCGGAGCGGGAGGTCTGCGAACGAAAAAAAAAAGAGCATCCTGACAAAATAATTGCTTATAAATCAAATTCTAACTAACTCGGCGAAAAATTACTTCACTCGGCATCTTCTACATCACTTCCAAAATAACCCCAGCAAGTTTCATGTTTCTACTTTTAAAAATGAGTCTGAAAATGTATCGGAAAATTTCGAGCTGTTGAAGGTGGAAAAGTGTTTTTTCGAATACACCCTTAAGGGTGTATTCGATAAAACGCTTTTCACGCAAATTTGAATCGAAATACACCCTTAAAAAATAAGAATAATTTTAGAACAGGTCTAATCATCTGAATAATTTCAAAAAGGAGTTGGTTATCGCGTTGCCAGTATCCATAAACTTCGCTAACTTAGCGAGTGACGAGTTGCAAATTCAGGCGATGATAAACACAAAAAAGAGTGACGCACTCTCGAACCTCGAGGGATCTGTCAGGCATCGACGTAATTAATTTCCTCGGCTGAGGTGGTGGTATACAAACTGTTAACCGCGCGATGAGCGACGAGCTTTTGTTTATGGGCTGATAAAGCGAGGACCGAGATATCCATCTTGGGCCGTTATCTGCACTTTTTCAATTTGCAGAAATTATTGGTCTCGGTGAAATAGGCCTGAAATGGGATATTATCAGACGGGATGAGTCATTTTTGCAGAAATATGCCTGTAAATCATTTCCCAACAAGTTTTGAAATTTTAAGTATATTTCAGTAAATTTTGGTAAATTTTAAGGGTGTATTCGAAAAAACGCTTTTCCATCTCCAACAGCTCGATTCAATTTCAGACACATTTTTAAACGTAGAAACAGGAAACTTGTTGAGGGGATTCTTGAAGGGACGTAAGAGGTGCCGTGTGATGTCTTTTTACGCTCCATTCATTAGAATTTGAGTTATAAACAATTACCTTATCAGTAGGACCCTTTTTTTCGTTCCCTGAACTCCCACTTGGGAAAAATCGGTTCGAAATGCCGTTTTTGACTGCTTTTTTTTGCAATATTTTCCATATTTATTAAAGAATCGACAATTACGGCACCTTGTGTTCTTTCGAAATAAGAGATTTTGAAAGTTTGGTGCATTTGAGAGTCATAATGAATGTAAAAATAAATCGGAAAATAAGCAGTTTGAATCGAAATACACCCTTAAGTAAAATTTGGTACACTGTTTAATTCCATGTAAAAGCCACATCCGTCATTACATTCAGAGAACTCAATCGTTCTCATACACTTATCAAAGTTCTTCGAATAATAACAATAAAATCAGGTGATATTTTCATTTTCTTAATTTACGCACAGCGCGTTCTATTAGTTTCACTTCATTTCATTTTACAACAGGTATATTAGGAGAAATATTTCTCCACCCTTAACAGCTCGAAATCTTCCAATATATTTTCAGACTTATTTTTAAAAATAAAGACTTGAAACTTGTCGAGGAGATGTTTGAAGAGACGTAGAAGGTGCCGTGTGATTTCATTTTTCGCTCAGTTCATTAGAATTGGGTTTATAGACCTTAGTTACCTTCTCAGTAGGACCCTTTTTTTCGCTCCAAGATCTCCCGCTTCGGAAAATTCGGTTCAAAACGCTGTTTTTGACAGATTTTTTTTGAATATTTTCTGCATTTATCAAAAAATTGACAATCATGGCACCTTGAGTAGTTTCTTAATAACAAAAAAATAAGAGATATTGAAACCAGACAAATTTAAAAGAAAATGTAGACAAATTAAAGACACTGAAAAATGGGTAGTGGGTGGATGGGGCGATGAAACTAGCGATCGTCCCTGCCTATATCCCGATTATATTTGCCAAATTGTGTGGACCAAATGGACAACAACTTCTAAAAATTAACATCTCAACAGTGTATTCGAAAAAACGCTTTTCTACCTTCAACAGCTCGAAATTTTCTGATACAATTTCAGACACATTTTTAAAAGGAGAAACATGAAACCTGCTGAGTGGATTTTTGCAGAGACGTATGAGGTGCCGTGTGATGTCAATTTGCGCTCAATTTATTAGAATTTGATTTATAAACAATTTCCTTCTCAGTATTATCTTTTTTTTCGTTCCCAGATCTCCCGTTTCGAAAAATTTGGATCAAAAGGCCAACTTTGACTGCATTTTTTGTGATATTTTCTATATTTATGAAAAAAACAAAATGACCGACACGGCACCTTATAAAGTTTCTAAATAAGAGAATCTGCGAGTTGGATGCGTTTGACAGCAAAAGTGAATTAAAAAATAAATTGGAAAATAAGCAGTTTGAATCGAAATACAACGTTAAGGGTGTATTCGAAAAAACGCTTTTCCACCTTCAACAGCTCGAAATTTTCCGATACAATTTCAGACACATTTTTAAAAGTAGAGACACAGCAAACTGGCTGAGGGGATTCTTGAAGGGACGTATGAGGTGCCGTGTGATGTCTTTTTACGCTCCATTCATTAGAATTTGAGTTATAAACAATTACCTTCTCAGCAGGACCCTTTTTTTCGTTCCTTGAACTCCCGCTAGGGGGAAATCGGTTCGAAATGCCGTTTTTGATTGCTTTTTTTGCAATATTTTCCGCATCTATCAAAGAATCGACGATCACGGCACCTTGTGTACTTTCCAAATAAGAGATTTTGAAAGTTTGGTGTATTGGAGAGCAAAAATGAATTCAAAAATAAATCGGAAAATAAACAGTTTGAATCGTAATACACTCTTAACTGGCACGTTTGGCTGTGCTTAACAACCACTTTCAACAGAAGAGGCATAAAGACGTCTTTGAAATGCATCGGGAATTCACACTTTTATTTCGACACTCAAAAAAAAAAAAAGAGGCATTCTTTCCAACTACTTACAACACCGTTGACAAGATATTTTACGTTATGCGTTCTCATCGCTAACAGCTCATTAACAAAATCTTGGCTACTTCCTCTTCAAGACGGAATGGCCGAAGAATAGCGAGTGCCAGATCTCTCGAGTTATTTCGAGATGAGTTACGAGTCTCGAATAGATTGTGGAAAAAATGGCGAGACCTCCCCTGTAGATTTCATTCGACACTCCGGTGATTAACTTGTAAACACTATAACAAAGAAAATCTTTATTAGACTGTGTTTTAGAATATTTCTGCAGTAAATAACTTTTACGCGATGGCAATGCATCAAAAAAACTAGTCGTTGGAGGGAGGGGGGGGCACCGTTATACTTACCCGTCAAGGATACGCATAATACAAAATATGAAAATTAAACCCATGTAAACTATTTATAAAATGCATCGCAGTTCCAAAATAAATTTTAAACGCATATTTAAATGGTTTTAATATACATAGTATTAATGAATTGCCCCATCATGGATATGTATATGAAAATAAAACATGTGAAAACTATTTATACAGTGCATTGCAATTCATAAACAAAATTTATATATTGTTAATATTACATAGTAATGCTATATTAAAGTACTGCCGATGCGCCAATTTCGACAAATTATATAAAACGCCAAAATATCCAAGCAGTACTGGATGGCGTAAAAGAAACATCCTTACAACTCCAAAAATAATAATCATATTAACTAACAGTTTACTGCGTCGGATTAAACGTCTCATTTCCAATTAAAATATATCTTTCAATTGAAATTTGAATGAAATACAAGAAAAATCGAAGAATGCGGAAAACAGCATTACACATACCTCGGCAACTAATACTAACCCGATTGACTTCGTTCTTTATCGAAAATTTGTGTTATTTTTTTGCCTTTTACATACACTTCTTAAAATAAAACATTTCGAAAATTTTTATATACCTTTCATCAGAACGAGTATTTCGAGAGTCCGAAAAAAATAGTTCCGGATAATCGAGGTTATTGATATTAAATAGGCTTCGTCCCATTCGTACATACTAAGCACATACAAAGTTTCAAGTCTCTATCTCAATTTGTTCGGGAGATAGAGCGTTTACAGACAGACAGACGGACGGCAATTTTTTTTTCTAAAAATATGTTTTTTGGAACCTTTAAGGGTGTATTCGAAAAAACGCTCTTCCACCTTCAACAGTTCAAAATTTTCCGATACAATTTCAAACACATTTTTAAAAGTAGAAACATGAAACTTGCTAAGGGGAATCTTGAAGGGACGTATGAGGTGCCGTGGGATGTCTTTTTCGCTCAATTCATTAGAATTTGACTTATAAACAATTATCTTCTCAGCAGGACCCTTTTTTTCGTTCCCTGAACTCCCGCTTGGGAAAAATCGGTTCGAAATGCCGTTTTTGATTGCTTTTTTTTTGCAATATTTTCTACATTTATCAAAGAATCGACCATTACGGCACCTTGGGTACTTTCCAAATAAGATATTTTGAAAGTTTGGTGTATTTGAGAGCAAAAATGAATTTAAAAATAAATCGGAAAATAAACAGTTTGAATCGAAATACACCCTTAATATCTGAAACGTGTAAGTCAGCGTAAAAATTTTTTCGATTTTCTAAACGATTGCAAGACTTGCCCTATACTATGTATGATGGGTAAGTAATAATATGACAACCTGCTTGAAAAAATAGATTTGAAACGCACTGAAAAAAGTGGTTTCTCAAAAGTGAGTAAAAAATACTCAATTTTAAGGCTGTGTTCCGATCAAAACCGCTTATTTTGAGATTTATTTTTAAATTCAGTTTTGCTCTCAAACGCACCAAACTGACAAAATCTCTTATTTGGAAAGTACATAATGTGCCGTGATGATCAAACCTTTGATAAATGTAGAAAATGTTGCAAAAAATGCTGTCAAATTTGGCCATTTGAACAGAAATTTCCGAAGCTGGAGACATGGGAACGAAAAAATGATCGAACTGAGGCAGTAATTATTTATAAATCAAATTCTAATGAATTCAGCGAAAAACGACATCACACAGCATCTTGTACATCACTTCTAAAATCACCTCAGCAAGATTCATGTTTTTAATTCCAAAAAAGAATCGGAAAATGTATCGGAAAATTTCGAGCTGTTGAAAGTGAAAAATTATTTTTCGGAATACACCCTTAGATTTTTCTGAGTAAGCGCGCATGGAGAGCTTCCTTGTAAGATGAACCTTTGGTTACATTCGGGATCACCCTGTAAATCTTTCCACTTAGTCGTGTTCATTAGACCACCCTGAATGGGCGCAGTGTTTACGCAACCCGACAATGAATCGAAAGGAGTCTGAAAAGTGTTCTTGACGACATCGCTTCTGGTTGAAAAAAAGTGAATAATTGGGCAGAAAATGCCACGATCCGACACAATTATCCACTTTCTCGGGGGACTAACTGTTTACATTGAAGCCGACGTGTATCATGAGTCGTTGCTCACGAAAGCTCATTAACTGAGAACATAAAACATGGCAGGCTGAAAAAAAAAGGACCGTTCTGTCCGTCATCGACGGGCCAATTGGTTGCGAGAAACAAAAGCGAGTCTCCTTGCGTTGAAATTCTGGGAAAAATGCGAAATGCAGAATTATTCACTATGAAAAAGAAAACGAAAAACGGGAGATAACAGGCTACTATCCGTCATAATTATCTAATGTTTACACGAACTATACATGACGCATTCCTAATAAAAGCTCATTATTTCACATCTTGCAGCTAAAAGCGTTCATCGTCCATCGTCAGCGAGCAAATTTGTTCCAAGAAACAAAAGCAGTCTGAAGATGTCGGTATAATTTTTTCTGGAATATTTCTCTTTTGTTAGCCTGCCGCATGTATTTCGTCACTTTAAAAAAAACGCCAATTAAAACGGGAAAGAGATTAAAAAATTGCGAGAGATAGCGCTTTGTGTTAAAGGCTTTTTTAGCTAAAAAGCGCGCACGCTGCTGCTGTTGAAAGCCCATTTGGCACGTGTGATTTTCGCCATACGTTCGCTACATAGTTCGCCTGAAAATGGCACCTATCAAATTGGGTGTATCGAACTGAGGGAATCGAATCTGCAGAATGATGAAAGATGGCGGACAGATTGGAGAGAACTTTAAACAAGAATATCTCTATCAGGAATTAAGCCTAAATTATGAAACCTTTTCGAACACTTTTAGAATTCTACAATAAATCTTCATAGTTTAATAATGTGAAAAAAAGTTTTTAAAATAAATAAACAAATGTGTATTTAAAAGACATAACGCAATTTAAACGTTTAATTGACAAATTTTCAACTACATTGATGGGGGTAAAAATCCATCACCAAGAAAAAAAATATTGTAGAGTAATGAAATATGAACAATGCATTTGTCTAGTTAACATGTTTAATTGATTTGATCCTCAAGATCACAGACTAGTTTAAGCTTAATATAATGCATTCCAAATATGAAATGCTGTTACACTAATAAATGTATGAAATGTATGAATGTATATGTGTCGATATGTGTATGAATGTATGTAATAAATGTATGAATGTATAATAAATAATGCTGTTACACCCGGTCCTATAAGTAATATTTAGTAAATTTTTACTACTACTCTAACAAGTAATACAAAAAAAGTCCCATTTCTCTGCGATTAAAACTAACCAGTAATAGCTGTTTAAAGTTGAAGCATCTGTTTTGCTGCAAATTAGGGGTCAGTCACAAATTTATTGAAAAAAAAAAAAAAAAAAAAAAAACCTCAAGATATAAAATTTAACGTTAAACATTGAGAGTAAAATAATTTTTACAGTATTATTTTTAAATTTATGTTGATGATTACATATTAAAGCAAAATTTGTACTAAATTATAAGTAAAAAAATAACAGAAAGTTTGTTAATTTAAATTATGAAAAGCAACAGTCACAATTCGTTACAAAATTCTATTAGATTACTTAACCTAACAGAATTTGGTGTAGTCCTATAAAATAAATAAATAGTACGCACCTAAAATTGCATTAATATTACATTGTCACTGGATATAAATAAGTGTGCAAATTGAACTTCGATCGGATACTTGGAATACTCATATCGAATGCAAGCCTGCAAACGCACATGCATTCTGTCATACAAAGTCTCGAATGTCACTTTGTTGTATGGAGTTTCATGCTTGTACTGACACAATAAGTACTACTGTGTCAACAGTGGGACAGTCAGTGCTGGCTATGGATGATGTTGGAGTTTTCATTCAATGATATCATATATATGCTTAATTGGAGACAAATATATTTCGGAGATCGCTAGCCTCAGAGCTCCACCCACCCACTGACCGTCTTTCAATATCTTTAATTTGTCTAATTTTAATGTTAAATTTGTCCGGTTTCAATTGTGCTTTTTTTTTCCTTTTCTATTTAGAGTCCGAGGTGTTCTGGACGAAAAGTAAACAATTTTGACGCTATCCGTGGTCGCCTACTTCGCACAAGAGACTAGGACTGTTCGGGTCATAGGTAGGGGTCGCCGACGAAAATTGGCCACTCACCGAGGCGGTCGCCGGTAGGCGACCACGGACATACATCTTTTCCCAAATATGATTCTACATTTCTGAACCAACTTCAAACAACTTATTTGTATATATATAATATATGTGATCTCGCAGGCCAAGACAACATGTCAACACTCTGCAGAGCGCGTTACGTTACAACAACAGTATGAGGGCCAGCGTTAGCCTGCTGACCCCCCACCCCCCACATTGAATGCTGTTTATGAATGGAACCACTACTGGTTAAATTACCAGATTGACATACAAATTTGCACTCAGTGTGTTTGAGATAACCACAAGAGTGCTCCTGCTGTCATAGGAAATTGTTCCGCAGACCATGACTCGATGTATACGTCCAGTATGTTTATGCCTCATACAGTATGGTTGCAAGCGTTCCCCTGGCCCCCTTCTAACCAACACGCGGCCATCACTGGCATCAAGGCAGAACTTGTTTTCATTAGAAAGCACAACAAATCTCCACTCCATCTTCCAGTGAGATCTGGCTTGACACCAGTGGCATTGTAAACGACAATGCTTGGAGTTATTGGAATGCACGCTTTAGAGCTCCTGACTCGGATCTGTCTTTCAAACAGTTCTTTGTGTCCCTGTAGTACAAACTGCAGCTCGAATTTGTGTCGCAGACTCAGTACGATACGCCTTTGCCTAAGTTCAACAGAATCCAGGAACTCCTTTCTTCATCTCACTTCCTCGGTTTACAATGGACCATATTCTTCCGTTTGGTTCGAGGCTACGGAAATTCGTCTGCTTGGGAATAACGTTCTTAATCGCGCCATTGAAAAGCATTGTGACAAGAAAATTTATGCTTATATTTTATTTGTATATGAAGTTTTAGACTTTTTCAGAGACAAGTATGAGTTATATAGGAATTCTTTTCCCTATTTTAAAAGCAATTAATTGCATGCACATTTTTCATTTTATTTATAAAATAAAAATTTTATTTTTTAATTAATAAGTATGTATGGAGTTTAATTAGTACGTATATGAATTTTTATAGAAAATAATTCGTACAGAATAAATTTGCAGTATTTTACACATGCATTTATCTATATTTATGCTTGCACCAAATGTTGCAAAAACGAAAACAATGCGCTACCAGCCGCTCTTTTACCCACATGATTCCCACTGTGACGTCACGAGAATACTGTCCATAGAAAACGGGGGAGATAACAATGGTTCAGGAGGTAACTATCTCAACCATACTGAAGGGAAGAGTCCCTGTCCTGCAGTTGGATGGATGTTGAACTGGAAAAGTCATTATACATCAAACACGCCGACTTCTAACCGCAAAATATAGTTGTGTGAAGCCTGATGCTGAATACGGTTGCATTCTCTTTCAATAGAGCCATGTGGACAACCGGAACCCGGATTTCTTGAGAGATTTACAAGTTTTAGGGGTCAGAGATTCCAAAAAGCATGCAAAAAGTCAGTCTGTCCGTGTATCCGTGTGTACGTCTGTCCATATGTCGCCATTCTAACATCAAAAAGTGTATGAAGTTATGCATAAGAATTGAGCCAAATTTTTTGTCAATGTTTTTGGCTGTGGCAAGAAGGCCCTCCTTCAATTTTGTAATAGGAACGGAAAAGGGCGCTGCAATCGCGATTTTTGTACCATTTTCAACATTATACCACCGAAAAAATTATGAAGTTATGCGAAGAATTGAACCAAATATTTTATGCAATTGTTTGGCTAGGCCAGCAGGTCTTCTCTGAATTAAAAAAACAAAAAAATCCGCCGGAAGGGGGTAGCAGCAATGTCTGTGCCATTTTCAATATTGTAGCACCAAAATGTGTATGAGGTTATGCATAGAGTTGGGCCAAATGTTTTGTGTTAGTGTTTGGCAATGGTTAGCAGGCCCTCCCTCAATTTGAAAAAATCCGCCGGAAGGGGGCGCTATAAATGCGATGCCTGTGTCATTTTCTTTATTGTGCCATCAAAAAGTATATGAAGTTCCACATTGAACTGAACTAAACTTTTTGTATAAGATTATTTTGGGGTATGGCAAGCAAGTCCTCCCTGAATTTCAAAAAATATCCGTCGGAAGGAGGCGCTATAATAGCGATGTATGTGTCATTTTTATTATTGTACCATCAAAAAGTATATGAAGTTCCACATTGAACTGAACTAAATTTTTTGTGTAAGTTTTTTTTTGGGATATGGCAAGCAGGTTCTCCCTGAATTTTTTTTTAAAAAAGAAAGAAATCCGACGGAAGGGGGCACTATAATTGCGAAGCCTGTGTCATTTTCATTATTGTGCCATCAAAAAATATATGAAGTTCCACATTGAACTGAACTCTTTTTGTGTAAGATATTATTTTGGGGTATGGCAAGCAAGTCCTCCCTGAATTTCAAAAAATATCTGTCGGAAGGAGGCGCTATAATTACGATGTATGTGTCATTTTTATTATTCTACCATCAAAAAGCATATGAAGTTCCACATTGAACTGAACTAAATTTTTTGTGTAAGATATTATGTTGGGGTATGGCAATCAAGTCCTCCCTGAATTTCAAAAAATATCCGTCGGAAGGAGGCGCTATAATTGCGATGTATGTGTCATTTTTATTATTGTACCATCAAAAAGTATATGAGGTTACACATTGAATTGAACTAAATTTTTTGTGTAAGATTATTTTGGGGCATGGCAAGCAGGTCCTCCCTAAATTTGACAAAAATCTGCCAGCTATTTTCATTATTGTACCATCGAAAAGTATATAAAGCTCTCTAAAATAGAACCAAATTTTTGTGTATGTTTTTGGCAACGCCCAGCAGATCTTGAATTTGGAAATATTCTGTGGGAAAGGACAATTGTGATAGTGCTTTTTGTATCATTTTCTAGATTCTTTGTCGTTTTATTGACCATCGTGTCATATAGAGACGGGAACTCGCGTTCTGCTAATCCGGTTATTTTCAAATAGCTGATGAGAACAGAATAAAGAAAAACTATAGATTTTAATAAATATCATGATCCACATTAACTTTTTTCTCTACTCTGATTAATTAACTGAAGCAGAAATTTATGATGAAAATCAAACTTGGTATAGTATTGACTTAATAATGTTATAGTATGAACATGTATAACTACTTTTTGAAATATTACTATGTACGTACACTCTCAAAAACACTTCCGTCTTTTCACAGAAAATGTACTGGCAGCACTGTTGCCAGAAATTGTCTGTAGATTGACGATTTTCCGTTTATTTTTTTTCTCCGTCAAAAGAGGGAAAATATCCGTCACTTGAAAAAAGTTTGGAGAAATTCAATGCGGAAGAAGGTGGGATCAAACTCACGACCCCAGCATTACAAGGCGAGCGCTTTTCCTCAGCGCTACGGTTGCTCATGAAAATTGTGCTTTAAAATAGAAGTGTTCATTTCATATGGGTGGGGTTTGGTGTATTTCGTTAAAAAGTTTTTAATTTTGCAGTTAATCTCGGAAAAATTTCATCTTTAATGAAACTGTGGCTGGGTTTTATTTTTACGTTTAGTATTAATAAAGTATAAGAATGTGAATTTTAAATATATTACGTAGATTGTTAGAGAAAAAACGGATGTTCTATTTTTATTCGATAAGATTTTTTTTAATAATATCATTTTTTTTTTTTTTTTTGGCATTTTTTTAAATTAAAACATTTTTTAAATGTGTTCACTTAAAGTATATTTTATATGCGAATATTTATCATAGAAATAACTTAGTATATTGAACTTTATTCAACTTATCCAACTTTGAATAACAGATTGTGAGAATTTTTGAACGAATAAAGAAAGTAATTGTTATTTATTTTTAAATTCGAAAACATTTTTGTCTTTTAAAACTAAATTAGACATTTTAATCGATAGAATATTTTTGTTTTTCATTTTAAAAATAAATTCGAATTTATTACTAAGAGACCCAATGCGCATGCGTGCTAGATATAAACGGAATCTTTTTCTCATTTTTCGACTTTCGTAATGAACTCACAGAACAAATACGTTTTCTGGGAGAACAGAAGTTATTTGTGAAAAATAACGATAACTTAGTGTGAATATTGACGAATTTTTCTGACAGTGAATGAGATATAAAAATGTTTTGGGACTGGCACGTCCAAATAGTTTTCGTTTTCAGCTCGGTTTTTTCTGGAAATTCAATTCAAAATTCTTACGTTGGAAGATATTTTAAAATATATTCTGCTTTTACTATTTAAAAATCCACTCATTTTATAGTTTCTGAACGAGTGAACCTGCCAGTGGAATACGCTTGAAAGCCAAAATGATTTTAGAAATGAATCGGAAAATAAGCAGTTTAGTTTTGAGTACAGCACTAAAAATTCTATTACAGTCGAGTCTCTATATAACGAAATCCACCGTTCCAGTAAAAAATTCGTTATATAGAGAAATTCGATGTATAGAGAATGGTGTTAAAAATCGTATTTAATGTGTGAAATTTGAACAAATATTATTTTTGATCTTTTGAATTAAGAATTTGAAATGTTTAAAAGTAAATATTAACCTAACATTTTATTTCTTAATTATTTAACCTGTTTCAAGAAATAGAACAGACATTTATTTGAAAGCTTAATGAAAATAAAATAAGGAAGATTTGCATTAATTTCAGACGAAGAAATCAGTGATTTTTTGTTGTTTTGATTTTTAAATTGTTACGCTCTAAAAAAATGCTCAAATTTTAGCAAGGAATGAAAAATTGTCGTTAACATTTTCCTCCATTTGAAAGCCTCTCTTATGTTCCTCTCATTGATTCCTCTCTTTCATGTGCATCAATCCAATTGACTCTGTTTTGAGATGGTGTGGAAAGGTGTGGGGGAGATGGGATGAATTCGTTGGATTTAAAGAACAAGGAGAGAAGTAATCTAAAAAAAACAAACTCAGCACAGACGATAAATCAAAAATAAGTGATGAAAAATTGATTCCATATGATTTCGAAGCCTTTTAAAACTGAGTAAATTAAGACCAATTTATGAAAAAATTCGTTATATGGAGATCGATAATTTGCTATATAGAGACTGTTTTTAATGTAATCATGCGAAAAGGGAACCGTTCCTACTAAAAATTCGTTATATAGAGAAATTCGATGTATGGAGTTTCGATATAGAGAGACTCGACTGTATATAGAGTTGCTCCTTTGGATTTGAGAACATGCCTGGTAAAAATTTCCTGTTTTAGTTGATTTGAAAAAAAAAAAAAAAAAAAAAAAAAAAGTTAGTTTCAGCACTTTAATAACTGTTTACTCATTAATAACTCCATTGTCGACTTGTTTCATCGCGGGAGATTGTATTTTCGCCCAATCATATCCAAACTCGTAACTCATCTCGAAATAACTCGGGAGTTCTGGCACTCGCTTTTCCTCGGCCACTCCGTTTTGAAGAGGAAGTAGCCAAGATTTTGTTAATGGGCTGCTAAAAAGCAGAGTGATTGCGAGAACATCTCATGAGTGGTGTTGTAAGAAGTTGGCAAGGGCGCCTTCAAGAGTGTGAAACCACGAACAACTTCTGCAAAGACATTTTTAGTTCACTTCCGTTGGAAGAACAGGATAAAGAAAAAGAATAGTTATGAAGTATGGTGGCGCTAAAAATGTGACATTAAAATCCGCTATGCCTAGGCAAATCTACGTGCTTTTAATAAGAGTGTACAGAAGAACCGCGTTAAGGGTGTATTTCGATTCAAACTGCTTATTTTCCGATTTATTTTTGAATTCACTTTTGCTCTCAAACTCATCGAACTCGCAGATTCTCTTTAGAAAGTGCACAAGGTGCGGTAATTGTCGATTCTTTGATAAATGCAGAAAATATTGCATAAAAAGCAATCAAAAACGGCATTTTGAACCGATTTTTCCAAAACGAGCTATTGGTGAACGAAAAAAAGGGTCATACTGAGAAAGTAATTGCTTATAAATCAAATTCTAATGAACTGAGCGTAAAAAGACATCACACGGCACCTTCTACATCTCTTCAAAAATCCCCTCAGCAAGTTTCATGTTTCTACTCTTAAAAATGTGTCTGAAATTTGTCGAAAAATGTATCGGAAAGATTCGAGCTGTTGAAGGTGGAAAAGCGTTTTTTACAATACACCCTTAAGGGTGTATTTCGATTCAAACTGCTCATTTTCCGATTTATTTTTTAATTCACTTTTGCTGTCAAATGCACCAAACTTTCAGAATCTCTTATTTGGAAAGAACACAAGGTGCCGTGATTGTCGATTCTTTGATAAATGCAGAAAATATTGCAAAAAATGCAATCAAAAACGGCATTTCGAACCGATTTTTCCGAAGCAGTACATCTAGGAACGAAAAAGAGGGTCATACTGATAAGGTAATTGCTTATAAATCAAATTCTAATGAATTGAGCGTAAAATGACATCACATGGCACCTCATACATCCCTTCAAGAATCCCCTTCAGCAAGTTTCATGTGTTCCTACTTTTAAAAATGTGTCTGAAATTGTATCGGAAAATTTCGAGCTGTCGAAGGTGGATCTTTGTATTCGTCTTTATAGGGGACTGTGAAAACAGTTCATGTTAAAACTAATTCACGTTAAGCGTTTCATGTTAACGAGGTTTGACTGTATTCGAAAAAATGATTTTAACCTCAACAGCTGGAAATTTTTCAATACATTTTTAGATTCATTTTTAAAAGTAGGAACATGACAGTGGCTGAGGTGATTTTTGAAGACATGTGTAAGATGCCGTGTGATTTCAATTTTAGCTCCATTCATTAGAATTTGATTTATAAACAATTACCTTCTCAGTAGGACCCTTTTATTTTCGTTCCCATGTCTCCCGCCTCGAAAATTCGGGTCAAATCGCCGTTTTTTATATTTTATTGCAATTTTTTCTGCCTTTCTCAAAACATTGACAGACACTTTATATAGTTTTTAAATAAGAGAATCTGCGAGTTGGATGCGTTTGACAGCAAAAGTTAATTCAAAAATAAATCGGAAAATAAGCAATTTGGATTGGAATACACCCTTAAGGGGTATTTCGATTCAAACTGCTTATTTTCCGATTTATTTTTGAATTCATTTTTCCTCTCAAATGCACCAAACTTTCAAATTATCTTATTTAGAAAGTACACAAGGTGCCGTAATTATCGATTTTCTGATAAATACAGAAAATATTGCAAAAAAAAAAAAAAAAAAAAAAAAAAAAAAAAAAGCAATCAAAAACAGCATTTTACACCGAATTTTCCGAAGCGGGAGCTCTGCGAACGAAAAAAAGGGTCATACTGAGAAGATAAATGTTTATAAATCAAATTCTAACGAATGGAGCGTAAAAAGACATCACACGGTACCTTATACGTCTCTTCAAAAATCCCCTCAGCAAGTTTCAGGTTTCTACTCTTAAAAATGTGTCTGAAATTGTATCGGAAAATTTCGAGCTCTTGAAGATGGAAAACCGTTTTTTCGAATACACCCTTAAGGGTGTTCTTAAATCAAAAAGGGCAACTTTGTGACACTTGCATTAATTTATTCAGAAACTGCCTAATTGCACTCATTCTTTTGATTTTTAAAAACACAATAGATTTTTCCTAACAAGCCTTCAAAGTTGACACTTTTGAGCCTATTTCCCGACGAAAGCAGAAAAACCGGTCGAAAAGGAGGAGAAAAACGGGTGATTGCGTCATCGAAATAGCTTATAACTCGATAAGTAATTTAATTATCATAAAATGGAAAAATAAGTTAAATTCGAAATCGCTTGCATAGTCAGGCATTAAAATTTCATATCTTTCTATTAAAAAATGAATTTGTAAATGTGTCAAAACGTTTTTCGCTTGTTGAGCGGATCAGTTATGAATACCCTTAAGAAGACAGAAGAAAACTTTTAGTGATGCAGTTTTTATTCATAACACAAAGAAATGCTACTTTAGAATGCTTAAACATAATTTTTTTTAATTTTTTAACATAAACATAATTTAAACATAATTTTTTTTATTTAATAAAATTTCTGACAAAGCATATAAGATAAAGCTCTCAAAGTTGGGGTCTTAAGTCTTAATAAGTGAAATGTGGAATTGAGAATAGCAGATACCAAGGATGACGATAACACTCTCAAACCCAGGGATCTGTCAGACATCGGAGTCATTAATTTACTCGGTTGAGGTGGTGGTATACAAACTGTTAACCGCAGAGCCCGATCAAGCTGAAGTTGGGCCCAGGGCCTGTTAAAAAATTGGGCCCCCCCTACCTACCCATTTTCGGCAACACTTTCACAAAAAAGACGTGTTTTTTGACGAGTTGACAAAGTTGCTGGGGTGAAAAGTGCCTAGGTTAAAAGCTTCTGAAAATTTTATTGCGTCATTCAGAATATTTAAATTATACATTTCATGTTTTATAAAACAACTTTATTTGAAAGGTATTTGATTAAGGAAAAAAAATCAGTCACATAATTTGTGGGCCCCTGAAATTGGTGGGCCCAGGGCCAAGGCCCCGGAGGCCCGTGCATTAATCAGGCCCTGGTTAACCGTGCGATAAAGGACGAATGAGAGAACTTTTGTTTATGTGCTGATAAAACTAGATTCAAGTATAACATCTTGGTCTCTATCTGCACTTTCGGTGGAGAAATATCTATTTCGGATAGATTTGAGTCTATAACGTCATTTTTTGAAAGAATTCCTTTAGAAATTTCAACGAGGAATTATTTATGTACGCAAGGAATAGGTTGAGAAAAGCTTTACGTAACGTCATTTATGGTGTGCAAATTAAATAAAGCAATGTATGGGCTGAAACAGGCAGCTAGTGCCTGGCAGCTAAAAATAAGTCGAACTCTCAAAAACATGGGATTTAATCAATGTACATCAGATCTATGCTTGTTCAAACGAAACAGAAACAAAAAGGCGTCGTATGTTATAGTTCAGTAGACGATATTTTAGTATGAAGAAAGAAACACGATATAGAAGAAATATACAAAAGGTTACACAACAGAACAAAATTTAAAGAACAAAATGCTATGTCTGTGTGTGTGAGTCTGCGATGGCTAGCAAAATCTGTAGCATGTACAAGGCTCAAATTTTTTTTAGAGTAGCCGAAAGTCTGTCCTGATGTACCTGATATTCAAAATTTCAAAATTTTAATTATTAACTGAGTAATTAATTAAAATCTAGCACTCACTCTCATTAAAATTCGCCTTTTTCTGCTTTTTTCAATTCGTTTTCTTACTGTTGATTGGTTGTTTAAAACATTCGCATTAAAAAAGCTGAGACAGAATTAAGGGTGTGTTCGAAAAAACGCTTTTCCACCTTCAACAGCCCGAAACTTTCCTATACAATTTCAGACACATTTTTAAACGTAGAAACAGGAAACTTGCTGAGGGGATTTTTGAACAGACGTATCAGGTGCCGTGAGATATCATTCTTCGCCCAATTCATTGGAATTTGATTTATAAACAATTACCTTCTCAGTAGGACCTTTTTTTTCGTCCACAGGTCTCCCGCTTGGGAAAAATCTGTTAAAAATGCCGTTTTTGGTTGCTTTTTTTGCAATATTTTCTGCATTTATCAAAGAATCGACGATTACGGCACCTTGTGTACATTCTGAATTAGACAATTTGCAAGTTTGGTGTGTTTGAGAGCAAAAATGAATTTAAAAATAAATCGGAAAACAAGCAGTTTGAATCGAAATACACCCTTAATGAAATCAATTTGAGTTTAACATCTCAAAATTGCTTGTTTTTCCCGAAAACTTTTAAAATCCATAGACCGGCAAACTATCGGTTAAAATGAAGTTTTTTAATCACAACTGTTGTACATCAGATTGTTGGCACTTCGTAGATTAGGATGTATGTGTTGTTTAGCTGTGTTGCAGCTATGCAGCTGTGTTGCATTAGCTGTGTTGCAGCAAAATATATATCTATATGTACACGAAGCTTTTCAAAGACTTTTTTTTTAATCATTGATTAAATTTAAATGTGTTCTATTGAATTTAAGATTGTATTATGGCTTTAATTTGTTTTTAAAACAAAAATAAAATTACTGTTTGGAGTACAATTGTTCGAATCGGCAGACAATATACACCTTTATAAATTATGAAATAGCAAAATGAATTAAATATGAGACATAGTCACTATAAGAATAGTAGCAAAATTGTTTACAACCGCAATGTTTAGGCTTATTAACACATAACCCAATCTCAACCCGAAAAGAAAAAAAAAAGAAATAAAACAGACCATACATCTAATCCGAGCAAGACAAAAATTCCATGAGCATAAACCCAACCAGAATCTGAAAATTCCATTTGAAAAAACTATGGATTCGTTATCTGACCCGAACCAAATCTAAATCCCACAAATATATTCAAATGAAGCAAAACCCGATTTGAACAAAAAAAAAAATAATTTTCGTGGACATGCAACCCAATCCGAAACTAAAAAATTCCTTTAAAAAACCCAAAATATGACCCGGACGAAATTTTAAACCGATAAAAATATTCCAAAGAACCATAACCCGATCCGAGCAAAATAATAATAATAATAATAATAATTTCCGTGGGAATAAACCCGGCTCGAACCAAAAAAAATTCCATTCGAAAAAACTTTAAATTTGATCCAAACCACCTGAATCCGACCAAAATATTCGGAAGAACTATAACCAGATTCGAATAAGACAAAACAATTTTCGTGGACATGAGCCCGATCCGAACCTAAAAATTCCATTTGAAATAATGCCTAAAATTTGAGTCGAAGCAAATCTGAACCTGACAAAAGTATTCCAAAGAACCGTAACCAAATCTGAACAAGACAAAAAATTTCCATGGACATGAACTTAATCCGAACCTAAAAAAATTGTTTGAAAAAATCTCGAAATCTGAACTGAACCAATCAGAACCTGACGAAAATATTTTAGTGAAGCATATCTTTATCCGAATAAGACAGAATAATTTTCGTGGACACACAACCCGAAACTGGACATAAAATATTAGAAAAAAAAAAACCCGAAGTCTGAATCCAAATCTGAACCAGACAAAAATATTCCAAAAAACCAAAACCGAATCCGAGCAAGGCAAAATAATTTCCGTGGAGATGAATTCGACCCGAACCTTAAAAATTAATTTGAAAAAATACCTGACATCTGAATCGAGCCAAATCTGAACCCGACGAAAATATTCCAAAGAATAATAACCAGATTCGAATAAGGCAAAATAATTTCCATGGACATGAACACAATCCGACTCTAAAAAATATGTTAAGGAAAATCCTGAAATCTTAGCCGAACCACATATGAACCTGACAAAAATATTTCAATGAAGTATAACCTGATTCGAATAAGGCAAAATAATTTCCATGGAGACACAAACCGACCCAAACTTAAAAATTCCATTTCAAAAAAAAAAAAAAAAAAAAAAAAAAAAAAACCTCGAAATCTGAACCCGACAAAACTAGTTCAAAGAATCATATTCGGATCTCAGCAATGCAAAATAATTTCCTCGGACATGAATCCGACCCAAACCATAGATATCAATTTGAAAAAATACCTGAAATCTGAAACGAACCAAATTTGAACCCAACGAAAGTATCACAAAGAATCATAACCAGATTCGAACAAGACAAAATAATTTCCATGGAAACTAAACATCGAATCTAAAAAAGTGTAAAGAAAAATCCTGAAATCTGAACCTGGCAAAAATATTCCAGTGAAGTATAACCTGATACGAAGAAGGCAAAATAATTTCCGTGGAATTAAAACCCGATCCGAACCTAAAACATCCAGTTGAAAAAAAAAATCCGAAATCTGAATTGAACCAAATCTGAACGTGAGAAAAATATTCCAAAGAACCATAAACGGATCCGAACAAGATAAAAAAAAAATTCCTTGACATGAACCAATGCCAACCTAAAAAGTTTCTTTGAAATGACTCCAATGAATGCGGATTATTTTAATTTGAATCCCAAAAGCAAACTAATGAGCAACAATACCCATTATCGACAAGCAGTGGGAACAATCTCTATACATTTCAACACTCACCAAAACGGATATCTCGACCTGTGTAAATATATTAAGGGTGTATTTCGATTCAAACTGCTTATTTTACGATTTATTTTTGACTTCATTTTTACTCTCATATGCATCAAACTGGCAAATTATCTTATTTAGAAAGTACACAAGGTGCCGTAATCGTCAATTCTTTGATAAATGCAGAAAATATTGCAAAAAAAGCAATCAAAAACGGCATTTTGAACAGATTTTCCCCTAGCGGGAGATCTGTGAACGAAAAAAGGGGGTCATACTAAGAAGATAATTGTTTATAAATCAAATTCTAATAAATTGAGTGTAAAAAGACATCACACGGCACCTCATACGTCCCTTCAAGAATCCCCTCAGCAAGTTTCATGTCTCTTTTTTTTCAAATGTGCCTGAAATTGTATCGGAAAATTTCGAGCTGTTGAAGGTGGAAAAGCGTTTTTTCGAATACACCCTTAAGAAGAAGAATCGAGAATCCTAGAGAAGTAGATTGGTTTGCTATAGAAAAACTTATAAATTATATGAAAACCACTAAAGATCTTAAATTAATAATCCACAAAAATAAAGCATCCGTATTGACAGCATACTGCGATGCTGATTGGGCGTTCGATAAAGTTGATAGGAAATCGATGACTGCAAATATATTTAAATTAGGAAACAGTTTAATTTCATGGTCCGGCAGAAAACAAACAAGTGTGGCAATTTCATCTACTGAAGCAGAATACGTTTCTGTTTCAAACACTTGTCAAGAAGTGGAGTGGCTACTCGTACTGTTAAATGATTTATATCTACCACAAACATTGCCAATTGGTTGCGGGCACATACAAAGTTTTTTTGCGGTTTGCAGGCGGCGCATTTTAAGTCCGCAGGCGCGTCTGATGTTAATGAGCTTTCCAGTTGAACTTCAATCCAAGAGTAGCACGGGACTCTTTCCCTTCAGTAGGGTTTAAGATAGTGATCTCCCTGACCATTGTATCTCCCTCGTTTTGTATTGACAGTAAACTGCAAGTGGAGAGTAACAAAAGGGAGTTCCAGGAAAAAAGTTTAACTTTAGTGTAGTTATGTTTGTTTAGTCCTTATTGTATGAATAAGTTAATCTTTCGTGCATAAAAGATGTCGAAAAACAACAACAACAACAACAACAACAAAAACACTTATCTGGAAGTGAGTGTCAAATATCATAATGTCAAAAACTTAATCCAGAATGAAACTATTTCACTACACTATTGTTCTTCAAAGCAAACCATTGCAGATATTCTAGCAAAACGGGTTTTGACCCTGAAATTCCCTACGCATTCCTAGCCCCATGGTGGTCCCCTGCGTCTATTATCAGGCAATATTCCCAAAAAACGCTTGCAGCAATAAATTAAACGGCTTGTTTATATCGCGCAGAGTCGTACATCTTTCGCGAGACACAATCTCTCTTATCATTCTCCTCATATATACACATATCCTCAAGAGACGCAAGTGGTATCCTTTATCCCTTAACAAAGCCTTATACTAAGCCTTATTCCTTTATCGGGGGGCCCCCACTCAACACCTCTGGAACATTCGCCTTTCAACAAGGGGGCCCCCCTCATTCTGCTATGGGCCCTAATATTTCCTTCCTCGCGTCACTTTATTCTGATTTAGTTGTAAACAAAACTTGAAACTCTTGCGAGATCGTTGATACTCAGCTTTAGTGACGAAAGGTTGTGCGTTTGGGGGGTGATAAAAGGTCGGTGTGTTTAGAGATTGTGAACGCAATAAATCTGTCTGGTGTTTGGAATTCTGTGAAAAATATCAAGAACCTTTAAGGGTGCTCATTTTTATTATTATTTCGTTGTCTCAACAATAACTGAAATTTTCTCACATACTCATGAAGTCATTTTTGTAATGACTAACTCTTGGAAAAAAAAATAAGGGTGTATTCGAAAAAACACTTTTCCACCTTCAACAGCTCAAAATTTTCCGATACATTTTCGGACATATTTTTGAAAGTAGAAACATGAAACTTGCTGAGGGGATTCTTGAAGGGACGTATCAGGTGCCCTGCGATGTCTTTTTACGCTCAGTTCATTAGAATTTGATTTATAAACAATTACCTTATCAGTATGACCCTTTTTTTCGTTCTTACATCTCCAGCTCGGGAAAAATCGGTTCGAAATGCCGTTTTTGATTGCTTTTTTTGCAATATTTTCTGCATTTATCAAAGAATCGACCATCACGGCACCTCGTGTCCTTTCCAAATAAGAGATTTTGAAAGTTTGGTGTATTTGAGAGCAAAAATGAATTCAAAAATAAATCGGAAAATAAGCAGTTTGAATCGAAATATACCCTTAATAATAACTACTTATTGTTAGTCTTGCATCGGGTCGGTTAACCCGAGGGCAGAGTTCGGTTTGAAGAGTAAAAAATTGCAAATAGTAGTTGCGTGAATAGTTTAACTATATCGCCGAATATTTGCTGGTAACTTTAGGCAAAATTCGAAACCTATTTCGATAAAAATAAGGTAACGAACTTGACAAAAAGTGAGGTACAAAAGATTTCTGTTAATCTCTTAAAGAAAATATCTCTTGTAATAATTTTTTTTCATTATATAGAACATTAACAGTTCATATTTAAAATAATAAAAAAATTTTATTTAAAAAAGTTAGCTCAAATTAAAAACATAAAACCTGGAATGGGACAGGCATTTTTGCTTAGAATCAAAATTTTTAAAAATTTATATCTCAAAGAATTTTATTGATTTTTTTAACTTTTCATGTAAGAAATCTTCAACATAGTCTTCTTTGGCTACTGCATAGCTCAAATCGAACTTTAAACATTAATTTACGTTTGAATTTTCTTCTTTTTACTCTTGGACAGCATACACTGTAAAACAAAATTCAAGAGGTTACTAAAAATTTCTTAGTAAATTTGTATTCCACAGAATTTTTTAGTAACCATTACAAACTTTTTTTTTTTGCAAGTGAAACAAGCATTTCTTTTGTAAACTGAACAAAAGAATTTTTTGTATAATTAACTTAAAAATTTTTAGTATGAGCCACCAAGCAAATTTTAGTAATAGCTCCAAAATTATTTTTAATAATCATTACGTGCGCCCGAAAGGCAGGAGCTTCCTTCGAGCTGCATCCAGACTTTTGGAGCGGAAGATTTTCGGCAAAACTGTAATGGAGGGCAGCACCAAACATTGTTACTGCGCCGTCAGGATATTCAAAATCCCTTTATTAACGAGTACTTACACCGCATACATTCGGGGCGTATTTGGCAGTGGCCAGTATCGAACCCGGGACCTTTTAGCCTGGAGTCCGTTACCATAACCACTATGCTATCAAGGCCACACCAACTGAGTTTTAGTAAGAGCTATTAAAAATATAAAACTATTAACTCTTATTCGTTGCTAAATTTTTTCTAGTAATTCTTACAGATTTTCTAGTAACCGACTAAGATTACTAAAAATTTTAGTAATTACAAGGATCACTAAAGTTTTTTTAGTAGATCGACCCCCCCCCTTTTTTTTTTACAGTGTATGTAAGCGAAATTTGAAAATGACTCGTATGCTTTTTCAATGTTTTCAAAGCAATTTCTTTTTATTTTATTTTACTGTCTCCACGATGATGAGAATTTAGATCACTATCTTTTTTTTAAAAAAACTCTACTGTATATATAAAATTCCTCTAATATCAGAATTAATATAAAACGTCATTTAAAAAATTTCTAGAATTCTTTTACAGATTAGAGTCCCAAAAAAAAAAAAAAAAAAAAAAAAAAAAAAAAAAAAAAAAACCTTTCCAACTCGGTCATTCCCAGGTTATCAATTTCCTACGAAAAAATTCCTGTCCGCCTTAAACACAGGGGAGGAGGGGGGGGGGGGGCAAAGCATTACTCCCGTTTGCTTTGCTATGATTAAACTTTGACTTCTGCATAACTGACTCAAACCACTTGCTATACAAAGTGTAATCTGAAACCCGTCGAAAGTTTACACTCCGAGGCGCCAAGTTCGCCAAGCGGCCGGGTCAAAGGTTAGCCAAACGAGCTATCGTCTGCTGTCAACCACGTGTCCTGGCTCTTTGCAGTTCACACTTTTTAATGAGCGGGGTGAGATCACCTCTTCACCCCGTGTTCGTTATAAGCGAGCCTGCTTCGCGATATCGAGTGTATAGACCGAGATAAGCGAGGCTATCAGAGTGGTGTTGACAACCGATTTGCTGGAGATTCTCGTCTTCGTTTTTTTTAGTTTAGGTTTTTTTTTTTTTTTTTTTTTTTTTTACTGTCGGTTGTGGAAGAAAGCTGAATTAGATACTGGCCAGATACAGTGAACCATCAAAATAAACTTTTTTAAAATGTAATTTGCAAATGATTTTTTTTTTTTTTTACAGTTTTTTGAGCGTTGTGCATATAAGTAAAATTGCAAGGTTGTTTTCTCTCCATTTTGCTTTAATGGTGTATTCGAAAAAACGCTTTCCACCTTCAATAGCTCAAAATTTTCCGATACAATTCCAGACTCATTTTTAAAAGTAGAAACATGAAACTTGCTGGGATGATTTTTGAAGTGATGTATAAGATGCCGTGTGATGTCATTTTTCGCTGAATTAACTAGAATCTGATTTATAAACTATTGTTTTTTCAGTTCGATCATTTTCTCGTCCCCAGATCTCCAGGTTTGGAAATTTCTGTTCAAATTGGCAACTTTGACAGCATTTTTTGCAATATTTTCTACGTTTACCAAAAAAATTACCCTTACGGCACCTTGTGTAGTTTCTAATTAAGGGATTTTGAAAGTTTGGCGCATTTGAGAGGAAAAATGGATTTAAAAATAAATCGGAAAATAGGCAGTTTGAATCGGAATGCACCCTTAAATAAATGCTTATATTGCTGTTGAACTTGGAGCTTAGCGAACGGAATATTACGTTTCAAACACTTAGACGGTTAATAACACTGAAAACACCCAAACACAAAAATAAAAACATTTCGGAATACTTTTTTACCCCAAATTCACAACACATGAATGTGTTGTGGAGCGTTTCTTGTGTCGTGATTGTGTTTTTAATAGGCTGCAAAAGGATTGCTCTCTAGAAATGTGTTCTTAATAGATTGCGAAATATTGTATTTTAGAAATATTTTCTAAACAGGTTGCGAAATATTGTATTTTAGAAATGTTTTCTAAAAGTATTTTTTTTGCATTGAAATAGTGATGTAAATATTGATGACGAAAATACAACATACAATATAAATTTGGCTCATCAGTAAAAAAGATCCTAAAAACTTTAATTTAATTAGCAATTTTTATGTCATCTAAAATGTAGTTTTCTAAAGGTCTTAATTTAAATTCAGGAAGGAGACAAGATATAGTTGAACCCATAGGTTTGTCTGTTTGTAATACTTGTTGTTAAATATAATTACTGTCAATTATTAGGTTTAAACCTGTCTTTAAAGAAACTTTCATATTATTATTCAAGTTCTCCTGTTAATCTATTTCATCATTGTATTACTTCTTTTACATTGATGGAGGGAAATAATGAAACTATGTCAAAACTTGTTGAAAGAGTTTTATTATTGATTTCCAAATTACCTATATTTTGAAGGAAGCTGTTACTGGAATTTATGGAGTACAGTAGACTCCCTCAAATCCGCACAGCTTGGGACCAGAGGTTTTGCGGATTTTAGAATTTTGCGAATTTCTGGTCATTGCTTTTTTACATTTTTTTAAAAGTAATTTGAATGTAATTAATAATGAAATCAAAAGTATAATGAATGGTTACAATATGCTAAAATTTTAAAATAAGTAATAAACTAAAATAATAAAAATTTAGATAGTTTTTAAAATGATAAAAATACTAAAAGCAAAGGTCAAATTAATAAACAATGTACAATTAAATATTCATTATAAAGATGAAATGTGTTTTTCCAAAATTTTTCAAAAAAAACTTGCTTTAAAAAGGTACATTACTGATTCACATCAAGATCATAAAATAATGAAGCTTTATTTCAGGTTTAGCCAGACTTAATAACTAAAAAAGCTTGATTAATAGATAAATATATTTGGTAAGATTGTGATTACCAGTGATATCAGCATTATCTTTATTTTTCAGAAATAAACTGAATGTTTCATTGCTTACATCCATAAAATATTTGCGGATTTTAGAGAGTTGCGGATTTGAGGGAGTCTACTGTATATGGATTCTGGGAGGATTGACTTTAGAAATATAACAAATGCTTTTACGAAAAAAGTAGAAAGTTCCATCATATCTTGAAACTATTGGCGCCATTGGTAAATTATTGTTATGATCCTTGTGTCTGCTGGGAATGAGACCTGTAGGATTTCATCTAATTAAATTCTTCAGAATGGCCTGATAATATGAGCATTTTTTTAACAATATTTTCTGCATCCATCACAAAATCGATCAACACGACACATGTCGTTTATGGATGTATTTCGATTTAAACTACTTATTTTCCGATTTATTTTTGATTTCATTTTTGCTCTCATAAGCATCAAACTCGCAAATTGCCTTATTTAGAAAGTACACAAGGTGCCGTGATTGTCGATTCTTTGATAAATGCAGAAAATAGTGCAAAAGAAGCAATCAGAAACGGCATTTTGAACAGATTTTCCCCTAGCGGGAGATCTGTGAACGAAAAAAAGGGCATACTGAGAAGATAATTGTTTATAAATCAAATTCTAATGAATTGAGTGTAAAAATACATCACACGGCACCTTGTACATCTCTCCCAAAATACCCTCAGCAAGTTTCATGTTTCTACCTTTAAAAATGTGCTTGAAATTGTATCGGAAAATTTCGAGCTGTTGAAGGTGGAAAAGCGTTTTTTCGAATACACCCTTAAAGGTAAACAGTGGACATTTATGAAATAAACATTTCTGAAATCAGGCGAGCTTTTATCGACTGAAAATAATGATCGCTTTCGATAAGGGACGTAATAGAGACGAACTCTTATCCTTCTGTGATCTGAAAGCGTATAAACATTGTTAGTACTTCTTACTGACAGATTATTAACAGAATAGCTGCTATAAAGCATCCGATAAAATAAACAGAAATGGCGGCGTTCAATTAGAACATACGACGCTGAGAGGATCACAAATGAAGCTATTTTTTTTTTTTTTACTATGCGAAAGGTCAATCTATTAACATGAATCGGTTCATGTTTACGGTATAAATATTGATAATTTTGTTCGGTGTTTTTTCTCTTTTTCCAAGTTGAAGAGGATAATTCCAGAATATTTTTGCAAATGAAGTACACGTGTTAAAATTTGAGAAATCGTCGTTGTCTGTCTCATTAAAAAGCTTTTGCGTTGCGCCTGTCTATATATGACATGGTTTTCGGTCTGAGCAATTTGTTCGAAATCCTAATAATTATACATTCTCAGAAATAAAACTCTCACTTTTGACGATACAGTGAAGCTATATTTCGTCGTTTTTGACGATCATTTTGAATCAAAATCACGTGACTTTTAGCGAAACGTAAACCCTCAAATATTTGACGAAACTGTTGTCTGCGAATCATGGCCAGATTCAATGCACTTTAAAGAAACAGTTGCGGTAATCAGTTTGTCAAAGGGCGCACTATTGTATTTCCACAAATCTTGCGATTTTAGCAAGCAGATATTTGGTTGTTTACGTCAGTCCTGTAATAATTTATTTTAAAACTGTACTTTTTAGCGCTTTTTAGAAAGTAATGAAATATAGGCATTTATTGTTCCTGCATCAGTTAATTTTTTAGCGGTTAAAGTTTTTAGGAATGTTTATTTATTTATTTATTTATTTTTTTATTGTTGCTGTTGATATTAGATATGGTTTAATTCAAAAAGAATAAATTTGTTGTGTTTTGCGAAATTGTTTAAAAAGAAAAATCGGTTACTTACATTTCAAAATTCTAGGATCTCTTTTTCATTCAAGAAATATATTCTTTTTTTTTCAATCAAATTATCCTCCTCAGCCTGATGTCGCCTGGAGGCGACACTCAAAAACGCCCTTTAAATTAATTTAAATATTTCTAGAATTGTTAAAATTAAATCTAGACCTTTTTAATAGATGTATACATGCTAGATGCTCCGATATAAGGATCGATGTATCTTTGAATATGTTTTATAATAATTTTAAACAGGTTTTTGTAGTGCCACGTAAAATTTGTCTCAGGACTGAGCAGGTTAAAATATACATAATTCATTTGTCTCCCTTTTATAAACAGTTGTGGTAAAATCTTAGCCTTATCTTATAAATTATCTTATAGCATATAAAAAACTTTTCAATATGCACTTAAAAATTCGTTATTTCCATGCAACAAATTAACCAGACCATATTTTAATCATTCATTGAGCAAAGAAAATTTCGATAATAAATATATTAAATAAGACATATTATAAATATTCGTTAACCATAAGAAAAACCACA
Source organism: Maratus speculifer (assembly GCA_964019185.1). Lineage (NCBI taxonomy): Eukaryota > Metazoa > Arthropoda > Arachnida > Araneae > Salticidae > Maratus > Maratus speculifer. Next base: position 5,850,009 of record OZ025303.1, on the reverse strand, counting down.
ACAATAAATTAGCCTTATTTATTAAAACCTATAAGATATATTTAACAACATCGATAAAGATTACAAACTACTTTATAAAACTATAAACACGCAGTAGAATCCATTATTTGCCTTTAGAAACAAAGCTACTCGAGGACTCTGTGGTAGAGGTCTGCACGGGCCGAAATTTCGAGGCCCGGGCCCGGCCCGAATGTTAAAATTACGGCCCGGGCCCGGTCTGGCCCGAACGAAAGAAATATTGGCCCGACCCGGCCCGGCCCGAACGAAAAAAATAATGGCCCGACCCGGCCCGGCCCGAAAGTTAAAATTTCGGCCCGAGCTCGGCCCGGTCCGGAAAAAAGTTAAAAATTCGGCCCGAACCCGGCCCGGCTCGAGTGAATTTCTACAGAACATTGATCTTTAATCTTATGGAAGCGTTCTGACCAAAAGAAATTATATTAGTCTTTTTTTTCCATGTTTATAATCTCCATTTATGCAGAAGTGCCGTAGGCTGCGATATTTATGCTTTTAAATGAATCTTTGTTTGTTGTATGTAAATGTTTCAGTTATCACTAGTACTATTAATCCATATTCCCTGTAATGGAGACAAAAAATCGAAAAAGCGGTACATGGTAAAATTTCCAAAGACGAAATCGCTTTGGAATGAAAAAAAAAAATGCATTCCCTTCTTAGCAGATGTAAATGTTTAATATATTTTTTCTCCCGTATTGTTGTATTCATTTTGCATGGATGAACATTTTTAAAAAAACTTTCAGTTTTCAGTTTTTTTTTTTTTTTTTTTTTTTTTTTTTTTTTTTTTTTTTTTTTTGTGTGTGTGTGTGTGTGTGTGTGTTTAATTCTATTTTAAAACGCCTAGTAATCTACGATTTTTTAAAAGGAATAAATTCTAATGTTTAATTGTAGAATAATGACGGCTAAAAAATATATGCTTTTTTTGCAGAAATTTTTGGACAAAGCCAAATATTACTGATTTATAAAAAGTCGAGAAAAGGAAAAAAAAAACGATAAGCTCAACATCATCGACCCAGACAGCAGAAAAATGAAGATTATACTCCTTAGAGTTCCGCAAGACGTCACAAAAGAAGATCTTGAAAGAGAATTAAAGTATCACAAATATTTCACTGAAGATGAATTCTCAATAATAAAATCTATGGTTACTAAAAATAAAACACATCAAAATTGGGTGATAGAAGCCTCAGCTAAAGATTGCAGATACCTTAAACGCCTGAAAGCTATTCAAATCTTCATAGACAAAATAAGAATTGAATTCTACATCAAAATGCTACGCTGCACAAATTGCCAAGCTTTCAACCATCATATAACATCGAGATGCAAATATCAAACAGTCTGTGCCAAATGTACAGGCCCACATCTAACGCAAGACTGTGACAAAAATTTTACATGCTGTATAAACTGTCAAAGGGAACAGTACGACGACACGAATCACGAGGCCTTCTCTCTCAAATGTCCTGTCTTCTTAGAAGAGAGAGCCGAAAGATTACGTAACTACTATCGACCATTTCAACATGCACCAGATCTTTCTCAACAGTTTCCATCATTGGAGGAATCTCATGAGCGAAATAACTTTCGTACAGCACCTTCAATCGACTCCATTATTTCACAAGACATGGAATATTCCAGTAAGACTAAATACAGCCGTCCAGAACATAACTTAGATCGTGTCTCAAGACGAAACTATAACACTATCACCTCAACACCAAAGCCTCAAAGAGAGATCCGTACCGTCAAGTTCAGGACAGTTTACTATAACAACAAACATAATCAACAAAGGGAGGGGAATCCTCCCAATTATCGATAGATTGCAGAAAAAGGCACCTCCGAATTAAAACAAGAATCAAACAACAACACTAACTCTCAAAGAATAAGAGCAGAAGCTATAGGAAGATTCAATAGGAACTGATTATTTTGGTCCATGAAAACTAGGAAGAATGAAATCAGTCTCGGCTTCGTACGGAAAAAAAAAGTTAGGCCCGGCCCGATACTCCAGCAAAAAAAATTAAGGCCCGAGCCCAGCCCGGCCCGAAAAGATTAGTGACTAGGCCCGGCCCGGCCCGAAAGGATTAGTGACTAGGCCCGGCTCTGCCGGGCCGGCCCGAGTCTTCAGAAGTAAGGCCTGAGCCCGGCCCGTGCAGACCTCTACTCTGTGGCATGGTAGGTAAGACAGCGGACTACCCTTCCGAAGGTTGTTAGTTCGAATCCCCTTGATGACGGTTTTTTCCCTTTGACAAAAATTACAATTTCGGGTGCTTCTAAATTTTTCGATAGATGGCATCACCAGCGCTGTTTTGAGGAAACTTTTTAAGAAATTTGTATCGTCAAATCAGCAAAGAAACTAATTTCGTCTTTCTGACGAAATATTCACTCGGAGCATTTCCCAGGAAACGGTTTCATCAAAAACGAAGAAAATTTCCTGAAATCTGAGTATCTATTTCTGAGAGTGTAGAATGAGTCTAGTATAGGGTAAGTCTTGATTGGGTCAAAGTAGGACTTGCAATCGTTTTGAAACATTGAGATTTTTTTTTTTTTTTTTTTTTTTTTTTTTTTTGATGGTTTGACACTTATTTACTTACCCATCATACGTAGTATGGGTATGGGATAAGGGGCCTTCCATAAATGATGTCACGTGTTTTCCCCATATTTTTGACTCCCTCCCCCCCCCCTTTGTCACAAAGTGTACATTTCATGATACCCCCTCTGCCCCCCTCTTGTCACATGTCAACTATATTACGTAAACATATACTTGTAGTTCATAAGCAAAGCACTACGTTTTAGATCATCTATACTTATATTATGCTAACGTATGTGGCACAGAAATCAAGATTATTTGTTAATTGTTTAATGGCAACATCCAAATGAAACTCATCTTATGGATTACTATGCAATAGCCCTTTGGTAAGATTTATGCTGCGGTAAATTGGTTTTATTTATGTTTTACTCCTTCGCTGCAATTATGGAGCTTCAAAATATCATTATTTTTTTTTCTGCTCTTTTTACTTAAGGGTATATTCCGATTCAAACTGCCTATTTTCCGATTTATTTTTAAACTCATTTTTGTTCTCAAATGCACCTAACTTTAAAAATCCCTTATTTAGAAACTACACAAGGTGCCGTGAGGGTCGATTTTTTGGTAAACCCAGAAAATGTTGCAAAAAATGCTGTCAAAGTTGACAAATTGAACAGAAATTTCCGAACTTGGAGATCTGGGAACGAAAAAATGATCGAACTGAAAAAACAATTGTTTATAAATCAAATTCTAGTTAATTCAGAGAAAAATTACATCACACGGCATCTTATACATAACTTCAAAAATCGCCCCAGCAAGTTTCATGTTTCTACTTTGAAAAATGTGTCTGGAATTGTATCGGAAAATTTTGAGCTGTTGAAGGTGAAAAATCTTTTTTTCGGAATACACCCTTAAAGAAAAATAAATAAAAGTCATGAATTTTAAACTTTTCAGTTTCAAATTAAAGTTATGTATTATAAATGACATGAGTGAAAGAATGATATTATTATATTTTAAATAATTAATTAAATACGAAAAAATGACACGGGTACAATATTTGGCGAACCGGGGTAGCATAAAAAATACTTAGTTGTTAATATATGAGCACAAATGTCATATATGCACCACATTGGTGCATTATTTTTCTGATGCCAATTTGGCGAAAATTTCGTTTTCAAATTCCAGTTACATACATATTTGTAAACTAATTTCTATTATTTCAAAAGGGAAATAATAATTAAAAAAAAGTTTAAATAATAATTACGGAATAAAGCAATTTATATCATTTTAAAAAAGAAAGTAAAAGCAAACAGACAGGCCTTTTTACTGCAGTCGTTCCAATGAGGTGCGTATATGACATCTCTGTCTATTTCTCTAGCAGAATCTTCTGATTTGGCAAAAAATTGAGCAATTAAACTAAATTATGATTAAGAGCAATGTGATTTAATGCTTAGTATATACATTCAAAAAAGACCAAACTGGTCGCCAAGGGCGGCTAGTAACACAAAATTTGCATAAAGAACGAAGTCGAACGGATCATGAGTTGCCGAGATATTTGTTATCCTATTTTCCACACTCTTCGATTTTTTACGACCCTGTATTTCATTCAAGTTTCGATTCAAAGATGTATTTTAATTGGATATGAGACACTTCATCCGACGCAGTTAACTGTTAATTAATTGATTTATCATTTTTGGAGCTATAAGGATGTTTCTTTCAGTTCGGCACTACTTGAGAAGTTTCGCGCAATGCTATATAATTTTTCAAAATGAGTTCAACAGCAAGTCATTCATAGAGCATTACTATGCATTACAAATATTCAAATATATGTTTAAATTTTATTTTGGAATTGCAATGCATTGTTTAAATAGTTTACACGCGTTTTATTTTCATAGTTCATATGCATTTCCATGTTGGACAAGTATTACGGTGGTCCCCAACGACTAAGTTTACACACTGAAAAAAATTCAAACTAGTCGTTGGCGGGGAGGGGGGGGGGGGGCACCGTAATACTTACCCATCATGAAAAGAAAACGCATGTAAACTACTTGTAAAATGCATCGCAATTCGAAATAAAATTTAAACGCATATTTAAATAGTTTTAATATACATAGTAATGCTTTATTAATGAATTGCTGATGAGCCAATTTCAAGAAATTACGTAAAACGCCAAAATATTCAAGTAGTACCGGATTGCGTAAAAGAAACATCCTTACAACTCCAAAAATAATAATCATATTAAGTAACAGTTTACTGCATCGGATTAAGCGTCTCATTTACAACTAAAATATATCTTTCAATTGAAATTTGAATGAAATACAGGGTCATGAAAAATCGAAGAATGCGTAAAATGGGATTACACATATCTCGGCAACTCATAATCCGATCGACTTTGTTCTTTACGCAAAATTTGTGTTATTTTATTGCCTTTTACGTCCACTCTTTAAAATAAAAAAATTCGAAATTTTTTATGTACCTTTCATCAGAATGAATTTTTCGAGAGTCCGAAAAAAATAGTTCCGGATTATCGAGGTTATTGATATCAAATAGGCTTCGTCCCACTTTTATATACTAAATATATACAAAGTTTCAAGTCTCTATCTCAATTTGTTCGGGAAATAGAGCGGTTACAGACAGAGAGATAGACACACAGACGGACGGACGGCAAATTTTTTTTTCTAAAAATATGTTTTTCGGAATCTCCAGTATCTGAAACGTGTAAATCTGTCAAAAAAAATTTTTTGATGTTTCAAAACGATTGCAGTACTTACCCTATACTACGTATGATGGGTACACTATAAAAAAAAAATCCAGAGGTTACTAAAAATTTTTTAGTAAATTTGTATTCCACAGAATTTTTTAGTAACCATTACAAACTTTTTTTTTCCAAGTGAAACAATCATTTCTTTTGTAAACTGAACAAAAGAATTTTTTGTATAACTAACTTTAAAATTTTTAGTATGAGCCACCAAGCAAATTTTAGTAATAGCTCCAAAGTTATTTTTAATAACTATTACGTGCGCCCGAAGGGCAGGAGGTTCCTTCGAGCTGCATCCAGACTTCTGAAGCGGAAGATTTTCGGCAAAACTGCAATAGATGACAGCACCAAACATTGCTAACTGCTCCGACAGGATTTTCATAATTATTTTACTAACGAGTATTTACACTACATACATTCGGGGCGTATTTGGCGGCGACCAGTATCAAACCCGGGACCTTTTAGCCTGGAGTCCGTTACTATAACCACTATGCTATCAAGGCCACACCAAGTGAGTTTTAGTAATAGTTATTAAAAATATAAAACTATTAACTCTCTTCATTGCTAACTTTTTTCTAGTAATTCTTACAGATTTTCTTGTAACCGACTAAGATTACTAAAATTTTTTTAGTAATTACAAGGATCCCTAAAGTTTTTTTAGTAGATCGACCCTTTTTTTTTTACAGTGTAAGTAAAATGAGTAAATCAATGTACTCATATCGAACTCAGGATGCTTGGATAAAAAATTTGGATTTCATTGCTTTCTCAATTTTGAAACAGCACATGTTATTAAATCAAACAAACGATCATTTTGTATCTTGTATTGGTTTATTTCAGTCAAGGTGGCATAAACGATGCTTATTAATGTAAATATTAAATTACGTGCAATATTTTAAAATAAATTAAAAGTACTTGCAAATAATGTTCTTGTTACAAAAATATTCTATTTAAACATCTCGCTAATAATTTTGCTATTTTTCTTCATAAAAAATCAATTAAATATTTATTTTTAATCATTTTGAACAATAAATAAATGCCAGTATATTTTTACTTTAATTTGTGAGTTTAGGGGGTAGTTTATAAGGTTTCATATATTTGAACACAACCACGGAATCAAAAAATGAGTACATGTGTTTCTTAGTTTCGAGTACATTTGGATCGGTGCTATTTTGAGTACGTGAAGTACTTAAAAATGAGTACTTTTTACTCAAGTTTGAGAACCCATTTTTTTTTTCTTTCAGTGCATTAACTATAACCATAAGAATAATTATTTACGTTTAAAGGTTTTTTTTAACTAATATGATAACGCATATTTCCACACCTCGTTATCACATGTGATACATTCATATCGTTTTTAAGCTAAATTTCGGGTTACGCTTCGGCATTTTGACTTTTATCTAAACGGCAAATAACGACATGGTTGAATTCTTATCGCATCTCGAAGCGTAAACATTGTTAAACACTTTTCATTGACAGATTTTTAACAGCATCACTGTGAAAATCCAACGCGATGAAATAAATAAACAAAATCAATGGCAGCATTCAAACTGGGGACAGAGCAGTTTTGGATAGATGAAACTAAAAAAAAAAAAAAAAAGGAAAAGATAAGCTATTTTATCATTAGTTTCTCTGATTAGATTTAATTATGTCATGAAAATACTACCTTTCTTTATTAAGGGGTTCTCAACTGCTCTGCACAATATACATTGCGAAATTAATTTTTTAACAAAAACATATGAAATTGCAAGGCTTGACAATGGAAGAGATTTCTAATCGAACTTGGTTTTTGATTTTATGATCATTCAATCACCTACCGAGTTATAAGCGATTTCGATCACGTGATGACTCATTTTTCTACTACATTTCGACCGGTTTTTCTGCTTTCGTTGGGAATTGCAATTCAAAACGCCGACTTTGACAACTTGTTTAAAAAAATCTATGGCATTTGCAAAAAAAGCGGGAAAATGAGGGCGATTAGACAGTTTCTGAACAACAACACCTGCTAGTTTCATGCATTTCCGAACAAAAATAAATTAAAACTTATGTCATAAAAAATTGCCCTTTTTGATTTAAGGGTGTCTTTCGATTCAAACTGCTTATTTTCCGATTTATTTTCAAATTCATTTTTGCTCTCATATGCATCAAACTGGCAAATTGTCTTATTCAGAAAGTACTCAAGGTGCTGTAATCGTAGATTCTTTGGCAAATGCAGAAAATATTGCAAAAAAAAAAAACAATCAAAAACGGCAATTTTAACCGATTTTCCCGATGCGGGAGATTTTTGGACGCAAAAAAGTGTCATACTGAGAAGATAATTGCATATAAATCAAATTCTAATGAATTGAGCGTAAAATGACATCACGCGGCACCTTGTACGTCTCTTAAAAAATCACCTCAGCAAGTTTCATGTTTCTCCTTTTAAAAATGTGTCTGAAATGGTATCAGAAAATTTCGAGCTGCTGAAGGTGGAAAAGCGTTTTTTCGAATACACCTTTAAGAACACCCTTAAGAACTCTGCAAATTATAAGCAAAAAACTTGGAAAATTTTGAGACTGTTTTAATAAAAACTTTAATTTCTCTACGAGTATTCATGCTATCCGCATAAAAATGAACACAGTGTATAACAATAAGCCACTTAATCAGAATCTACAGTTTGAGCGCTTTTGTTATATTAGTTTTGACAGGATTATTCAAAAAATATTCGTTCTTTTTCGATTTGTTTACGGTCCCCTATGGAGTTTTGAGAGAATATCTTCACGGAAATATATGACTTGTACTATTATGTTTACACCCTAAGAGTTTTAGGATAATGCCTCTTGTATTTTCCTAGATATTTAACAAAATGTCAAAAATCGCAAGTGGCCGGTCACCTTTGGTCATATGGTGTATTTCTACAATTCGTTATCACATCTGATACATGATTATTAATATTTTTTCCCTTTTTAGGTTAAACTTAGCGTTAACGCTTCGGCATTACGACTGTTATCAATACGGAAAATAACGACACGGTTGAATTCTTATCGCATCTCGAAGCGTAAACATTGTTAACATTTCTCATTGACAGATTTTTAACAGGATCACTGTAAAAATCGAACACGATGAAATAAAGAAACAGAATCAAGGCGGCATTCAATTGGGGACAGAGCAATTTCGGATAGATGAAAAAAAAAAAAAAAAAAAAAAAAAAAGATAAGCTATTTTATCACACGTCTCTCCGATTAGATTTAATTATCTCATGAAAATAGTTCCTTTCTTCGCAACAAGAGACTTTTGTGAAATTTTTAATATTTTGTCAACGGTTTAAAAAAAAACAGAAATTTGTATTTTATTAAATCGAGAAAATGCTTCGATTAAACAAGAAAAATTTTACAGTAAAATTTTACTGGAGTGGATAAACAAGGTTTGGTTTGGTTTATTTTATGACGACCGATTATCAACACGTGGGATAATGGACCGAAAGGGGAGGGGTGCCCTCCGTGCGGGTCTTTCTAAGGGAACCTAACCCGTATTTACGCAAGGAAATCCAAGGTTCGGAGAAAACCACTGAAAACTCCGAACGATTAAGCCGACGGCCGCGATTGGGTTCGAACTCATCACCTGCCGTCTACCAGTTAAGAGGATAAATAAGGATTCTTAAGCTTTTTTATGGCATGTATGTACGTGTCGCTCGTCGTCAAGGGGTTAAGGGTGGTATTCGAAAAACGCTTTTCCACCTTCAACAGCTCGAAATTTTCCGATACAATTTCACACACATTTTTCAAGGTAGAAACATGAAACTTTCTGAGGGGATTTTGGAAGAGACATAGAAGGTGCCGTGTGATGTCTTTTTATGCTCAATTCATTAGAATTTGAGTTATAAGCAATTACCTTATCAATATGACCATCTTTTTCGCTCCCAGATCTACCGCTTGGGAAAAATCAGTTCGAAATGCCGTTTTTGATTGCTTTTTTTTGCAATATTTTCTGCATTTATCAAAGAATCGGCAATCACGGCACCTCGTGGACTTTTTAAATAAGAGATTTTGAAATTTTGGTGCATTTGAGAGCAAAAATGAGCTCAAAAATAAATCGGAAAAAAAGCAGTTTGAATCGAAATACACCCTTAAGTAATCTGCGGCAATATAAGTATCGCTAAAACATTAACTACAAATGGACATTTTGATCATATGAATAATAAAATTTTCATTTACACTGTAAAAAAAAATCAAGAGGTTACTAAAATTTTTTTAGTAAATTTGTATTCTACAGAATTTTTTAGTAACCATTACAAACTCTTTTTTTGCAAGTGAAACAAACATTTCTTTTGTAAATTGAACAAAAGAATTTTTTGTATAACTAACTTAAAACTTTTTAGTATGAGCCACCAAGCAAATTTTAGTAATAGCTCCAAAATTATTTTTAGTAACCATTACGTGTGCCCGAAGGGCAGGGGCTTCCTTCGAGCTGTATCCAGTGAGTAAAAAGGCAGACTTCTGAAACGGAAGATTTGCGGCAGAGCCGCAATAGATGGCAGCACCAAACATTGCTACCTGCTCTATTTTGACATGTGTCTAAAGTGGAGGGAAAGTTCAGAGACATTACCCATGGTAACTGCTACGACAGGATTTTCATAATCCCATTATTTAACAAGTACTTACATTGCATACATTCGGTGCATATTTGGTGGCGGCCAGGATCGAACCCAGGTACTTTCAGCCTGGTGTTCGGTGTTATGACCACTAGGCTATCACGGCCACACCAAGTGAGGTTTAGTAATAGCTATTAAAAATATAAAACTATTAAGGGTGTATTCCGATTCAAACTGCCTATTTTCCGATTTATTTTTAAACTCATTTTTGCTCTCAAATGCACCAAACTTTCAAAATCCCTTATTTAGAAACTACACAAGGTGCCGTGAGGGTAGATTTTTTGATAAATGCAAGAAAATATTGCAAAAAATGCTGTCGAAGTTGACAATTTGAACAGAAATTTCCGAATTTGGAGATATGGGAACGAAAAAATGATCGAACTGAAAAAACAATTGTTTATAAATCAAATTCTAATTAATTCAGAGGAAGAAAATTACATCACACGGCATCTTATACATCACTCCAAAAATCGCCCCAGCAAGTTTTATGTTTCTACTTTAAAAAATGTGTCTGGAATTGTATCGGAAAATTTTGAGCTGTTGAAGGTGAAAAATCTTTTTTCGAAATACACTCTTAACTCTATTCGTTACTAGCTTTTTTCTAGTAATTCTTACAGATTCCTTGTAACCGAGTAAGATTACTAAAAATTTTTTAGTAATTACAAGGATCACTAAAATATTTTTAGTTTTACAGTGTACTATACAAACAAAACTTTTCGTTAAAAATTAGACACATTTTATGAAATTGGAACACAGGCGTATGAAGCTTTTTGACTTATCAACAGACATAAGGATCTAAGACTGTGAATATATGCGAGGGAATAGCACAAGAGGGAATCTCCTGACCCCTTTACTCTAATTGCATCTCCCTTTATCTACATCATCCCCCAAACGCCACTGCTTCCTTTTCAACTCAGGCTGAAAATATTCCCTGTCGTACGACCCTATGAAATATGGATCCCTTGTCCCAAAACTTTCATGCCAAAATTTCACATATGATGGATAGGACCTGGAAAAATCTTCTGCTCCGAGTCACGTGACGTCATCGATCCACTACTCCCCCCCCCCCTTTTGTTTCTCCAGGGAATTTTATCCTGAATTTATGATGAAGAGAGTTAAGAATGGAAATACGTACTGCAGTTAACAGAGCTTGATTAAGTTGGCTGTATAGAGATAGATCGCCACTGGGAGTTTTCGCGACTGAACTGCGAAAGAAGGCAAACTTGGCGACGACACAAAAAGGAGTTAGGCTGCATTCAGACTGCAATACTTTTTGCGGTTAGCAGGCGGCGAGTTTTATGTCCGCATTCGGCGTGATATTTTTAAGGGTTGTATTCGAGAAAACGCTCTTCCACCTTCAACAGCTCGAAATTTTCCGATACAATTTCAGACACATTTTTAAGAGCAGAACACATGAAACTTGCTGAAGGGGATTCTTGAAGGGACGTATGAGGTGCCGTGTGATGTCTTTTTACGCTCAGTTCATTAGAATTTGATTTATAAACAATTACCTTATCAGTATGGCCCTTTTTTTCGTTCTCAGATCTCTCGCTTCTGAAAAATCCGTTCAAATTGGCAACTTTGGCAGCCTTTTTTGCAATATTTTCTACATTTGTCAAGGAATCGACCATTACGGCAACTTGAGTACTTTCTCAATAATACAATTTGCCAGTTTAATGCATATGAGGGCAAAAATGAATTCAAAAATAAATCGGAAAATAAGCAGTTTGAATCGAAATACACCCTTAATGACTTTTGTGGTTCAACTTCAATCCATTTGTAGGACAGGAATCTTTCCCTGACCATTGTATCTGCCCCCTTTCCTATTGTCTGTAAACCGCAAGTGGGGAGAAAAGAAGGGAGTTCCAAGAAATCAGTTGAACTTCGAAGTAAATCTGTTTTGGCCTTTAGTTTCAGTTTGTGCCCGCGATGTCATGGTTTCAGAAAGAGTTAAGGGTGTATTTCGATTCAAACTGCTTGTTTTCCGATTTATTTTTTAATTCACTTTTGCTCCCAAACGCATGAAACTCGCAGATTCTCTTATTTAGAAAGTGCACGAGGTGCCGTAAAGGTCAATTCTTTGCTAAGTGTACAAAATATTGCAAAAAAAGCAATCAAAAACGGCAGTTTGAACCGATTTTTCCGAAGTGGGAGTTTTGGGAACGAAAAAAAGGGTCTTCCAGAGAAGTTAATTGCTTATAAATCAAATTCTAATGAAGGGAGCGTAAAAAGACTTTACTCGGCACCTCATACGTCCCTTCAAGGATCCCCTGAGCCAGTTTCATGTGTCTCTACTTTTAAAAATGTGTCTGAAATTGTATCGGAAAATTTCGAGCTGTTGGAGAAGGTGAAAAAGCGTTTTTCCGAACACACCCTTAAGACATGAGCAATAGGTCTTTTAGGTAACTTTGTTAGTCTTCTGTTTTCATTTTTTTGGGAAAAAAAGTGTAGATGTCACAAATAACTATGTTGAAAACAGTTATGCAATTCAACAGAAAACTGGCAGCCAGAACACCGATAATTTATTTTTTATTTAGATTAACAATCTCTATTTATTACAGTTAAGTTCCAAGACAGTTGATCTAATTTCAGCAGATTTTGCCCGTAAACTTGCAATAAGTACACTCTTTAATACGTTCTTGAAATAACGAAATTGTACTGGCAGCAGCGCTACCAGGATATTTTCATAATTTGAAGAATCTCCGTTTCTCTTTTCTTTGTTATACGAGATAAAATATTTGACAATAAAAAAAATTTGAAAAAAAAAAAAAAAAAAAAAAACTAAAGGTTTGAGTTTGCTGGCACAGTCCTCACAACAAAGTTTATTATTATTTTTTATATATTTCAACCCTTATTGATTTACTAAATAGTTAAAGAATGCATAGGCAAGTGAAATAATCAATTCACCTTTCAATAGCACAGCATGTGGTCATCTATATCTGCGAATTGAAGTCTAGTTCCTTTATTTAGACTGATTTGATGCTGAAGTGTTTCTGTTTAATAAATTTAAAAGATTACGTAAATATTAAAATATATAAAATAAATCTTGATTATGTATACAGGATTACAATAAAAAAATTTTCATCGATTGGGGTAGAATATGAGAACATTTATGTAGATTCCCATACATAGTTTTTTCTAAAATCCTGTAATTAAAATTTGCATGTCCACTATGCAAGAGATATACGCTCCTAATAACCAGTACGCGTCTTAGCGAAATCGCAAAGTTCAATAAAAGTCATTACTCATCAATTTGCAGTGTCTTTTCAATTCGTATGCAGGAGAGAAAGTTTTTACCTTCAGTTAAACTGCTACAGGATTATTGTCCTTTTAATCCTTCCGTTTGGTGGCGTCACCTACAAGTCTGAAATAAGAGTTAAAGGGTTGTTCGGAGAGAAGCAGATGAAACATGGAATCACTGGTTACTGACAAAAATACTGACCTTGGAGTCAAACCAGTTATCTTACTGTTGTGAGCCGAGTATCTTAACTGTTCGGCTATAGTTGTTCGCTAGTGTACAGTTTAAAGTATATAATTATTTCCTTCAGATGGATACGGTTTGATTAATTTATTCAGAAAGATGAGGATCTCCTTTTTAGAATAAAAAATATTCTGTCGGAATGTTTTATTTTTGATGTGTTATTAAATCTCGTTTGCGTACCCATAATGCTTTGCAATCTTACAGTCCTTTTACCTCTGTTTAATTTTGCTTCCGCTAGTTTGGAAAGAGTTCGAACATGATGTTCCACTTACTAGCCAATAACATAGTTGGATATGCCTCTTCTCCTCCCCCGGATATCGTTTATTGGGTGTTAAACGCTTATGATCAGCCTTAGCTAATCGAATTCTTTTGAGTGTCCCTGTCAATGAACCATGAATCGTAAATACTTCCCATGCAATATCAAACATGCTTTGGTGACCCTCAATAATCAGTTGTATAAAAATCCGAGTCTATTGACGGGAGTTAGAGCGTGAACAGACGGACAGACAAATCGAAAGCATAAAGCACTTTTCAATTTTGTTGCAAAGTGTTAAAAATGAGTCTGAAATATGCAGTTTAGATTTGAGTACACTCTTAGGGGTGTATTCGAAAAAATATTTTTCCACGCTCAACAGCTCGAAATTTTCCGGTACATTTTCAGACTCATTTTTAAAGGTAAAGACATGAAACTTGTGAAGTGATTTTTGAAGAGATGCCTAAGAGGCCGCATGATTTTCTTTTTCGCTCCATTTATTAGAATTTGTTTCATAAACAATTATGTTTTCCGTTCGATCTTTTTTTTCGTTCCCAGATCTCCTACTTTGGAAAATTCTGTTCAAAACGCCATCTTTGACAGTCTTCTTTTGCAATATTTTCTGCATTTATCAAAACATTGACCAACACGGCACCTCGAGTAGTTTCTAAGTAAGAGAATTGGCTAGTTGGGTGCGTTTGAGAGCAGAACTGAGATTAAAAATAAATCAGAAAATAAGCAGTTTGGAATGTAGTCAGGGCCTGATTAAGCCTCGGCCCTGGGCCCACTAATTTCAGGGGCCCACAAATTATGTGGCTGATTTTTTTTTTCTTTAATCAAATATTTTTAAGGGTGTATTCGAAAAAACGCTCTTCCCCCTTCAACAGCTCGAAATTTTCCGATACAATTTCAGACACATTTTTAAAGGTAGAAACATGAAACTTGCTGAGAAAATTCTGGGCAGGACGTATGAGGTGCCGTGTGATGTCTTTTTACGCTCAATTTATTAGAATTTGAGTTATAAACCTTAATAGTATGGCCCTTTTCTTCGTTCCCAGATCGCCCGCTTGGGAAAAATCTCTTCGAAATGCCGTTTTTGATTGCCTTTTTTGCAATATTTTCTGCATTTATCAAAGAATCGACAATCACTGCACCTTGTGTATTTTCTAAACAAGTCAATTTGCCAGTTTGATGCATTTGAAAGCAAAAACAAATTTAAAAATAAATCGGAAAATAAGGAGTTTGAATCGAAATACACCCTTTAGAGTGCATTCCGATTCAAACTGCCAAACTTCCGACTCAAAGTTTGCAAAAAGATACTTCTGTCAATCAATTTATTACTTTTTTTCTATAACTATGCAGTTAATATTTTTTCTTAAGGGTGTATTCCGATTCAAACTGCCTATTTTCCGATTTATTTTTAAACTCATTTTTGCTCTCAAATGCACCAAACTTTCAAAATCCCTTATTTAGAAACTACACAAGGTGCCGTAAGGGTAATTTTTTTTTGGTAAACATAGAAAATATTGCAAAAAAGGCTGTCAAAGTTGCCAATTTGAACAGAAATTTCCGAACCTGGAGATCTGGGTACGAAAAAATGATCGAACTGAGAAAACAATTGTTTATAAATCAAATTCTAATTAATTCAGCGAAAAATGACATCACACGGCATCTTATACATCACTTCAAAAATCATCCCAGCAAGTTTCATGTTTTTACTTTTAAAAATGAATCTGGAATTGAATTGGAAAATTTTGAGCTGTTGAAGGTGAAAAATCTTTTTTTCCGAATACACCCTTAAACCGCAATTTTTATGATTTTGAATAAGACGAGTTTTGAAAAAGACGTCCTCATTAATTTTGCAACATAAACTGAGGATCATAGATGTTTGTGAATTATACCATTAACTATTTGAGAAAGTGGATGGTAGTTCATTTTCTTGATTATTCTTGAAAGTTAATTTTTTTTCGTAAACTTGAAACTTTCACTCAAACTATTATGTCAACTCATCAAATAAACCAACTTATTTTTCTAAAAGTGGTCCCGCGAATGAGGAGATAGTTGGGGGGGGGGCAACTTTCTAACAGGCCCTGGGGCCAACTTCAGCTTCATCGGGCTCTGATTGGAGTACACTCTTGAAAACCGAGACAAACTACATTGAGGTGATAATGAATAATCCTCGATTTCTGCACATGCGTAATAACCAGGGCTGCGGAGTCGGTGGGAAAAATGGCCGACTCCAACTCCGACTCCGACTCCGGAATTTTTAACGACTTCGACTCCGACTCCGACTCCAACTCCGACTCCGGAAATTTTAACGACTCCGACTCCGACTCCTGGCTAGCTAATATACTAATGTTGATGCTGGTTAAAGTTATGAGGGAACAAAAGAAAAATAAGGCAAAAAGTCATTATTTCGGTATTCAGTTCTTAGAGCTTTGAAAAAAAAATATTTTCCGTTTTACAAATTCTTTAATTTTACGTACCACAAACCTGAAAAATTAAATTACTGAATCTAAAAGAGATAACAAAACGGATATTTTACTATTTCGGATCCGTGGCCTCGAAAAGGGGAAATCTGTACAATATTTATGTTACCTAGTGCTCTCCAGAGCAGAAAAATTTCAATGGAAAGGAAAAAAAAATAGTCAGATGTGTTAATCTTAGAGCTTTCTTCTATATCACACATGTACTTCCTGAAAAATGCAGCATAGCAGCGCCACCTCTTATGTGATTTACACCAAATCTTGTCAACAAGTTATATCAACTTCTAACTGAAATTGAAGTTTAGTGAAAATCAGTACATTAATTTCTAAGAAAGGGCTATTGCTGAAATTTTAAAACTCTGCATAACAGCGCTTCATGTTGAGTGATATACATCAAAAACGAATCAGGACCAATTTCTATCAGATACTAACTGAACCTAAAGTTTAATGAACTTCCATGCATTAGTGATTGAGCCAAGCTATTTCAAAATCGTAAATAAATCAGCGCTACCATATCAGCGCTACCTGAAGGGCGATTTACACCAAACACTAAACTATACTAATCTAGATTACAAACTAATTAAATATAAAGTTTGGTGAAAATTCGAGCATTTGTTTTTGAGATAGCGCTGTTGCAACATCATGAACAATGCAGTATAGCAGCGCCACCTATTGAGCGATTTGCACCAAAAAATTGCAGCACTTAATTATATCAAGGACTAACTGAATCTAAAGTTTTATAAAAATCCGTGCATTAATTTTTAAGATATAGCTACTGTGGAAATTGTGAATAATGCAGCATACCAAAGCCACCTGTCGAGTGATATACACCAAAAATTAATCAGATACAGTTTCTATCAAGATCTAACAAAATCTAAATTTTGTGAAATTCCATTCATTAGTTCTTGAGATAGAGCGCTCCAAAATTTTTGCCGCATGCGGACTCACGAAGTGACAGACACTGACAGACATTTTCGAAAAACTATCAAATCATGTTCAGTTCAGGATCTTCTAAAACGTATAAATCTATCGAATGCCGGAAATCGAAATTTTTCAAGAATCCAATACTTTATTCTTGTAAAGATAGAAGAAAATAAAATTGAAGATGGAAATTTTACTATTTCGCAAATAAAATAGGATCTACTAGAGCTTTTAATTAAAAACAGTTTTCATCTCCTGTGTACGCTGGGCAGTTTATTGGGATTCTTTAACTTGGGTTGGCAATCCAAAAATAACAATAAGAATTCCTTCTATGATTTTAAAATTACATTTTATTGGTTTAATTTCACTTCAAACTGTCTAAGAAAAAAGCCGGAGTCGGAGTCGGGTTGTTTTTTACGACTCCGACTCCGACTCCTTTTTCTCAAAAATGGGCCCGACTCCGACTCCGACTCCACGACTCCGACTCCGTCTCCGCAGCCCTGGTAATAACTACCTCCATCACAGACTTGCATCCCTTCGTGCGATTATATCCCACAAAATGACTGCGAAAAACCAACATCACATCCACCATTTTCTATCAAAAATGTCCGATAACCATCTCAATAACTGAGGGATAGCTTCGATAGCGATCTATAATAACCTTCGATCGCATTTAATGGCGGTTCGAAGCCATCTTTTCAATAAAGTGTGAAAATTTACACTTCCTGTCTGAACTCGATTACACCTATTTCTCGCATTTATGGTAATTGTGTTTGTCTAAGCTCTCTCGAGAACGATTTGTGGTTATTACAGTTATGGGGGGAGGGGGGAGTGCTATTATCTCGATATCTCATCTATCAAATGGAATGGAGTTTTGAGATTTTACGAGGTGCCATTTTCTTTTGCATGTGCGAATGAGGGGCCAAGAGAAGGGAGAGTAGATTCGTAGCTATAATTATGCAGTGGAACTTCCCTTTAAAGGTGTATTCGGAAAAATAATTTTTTACCTTCAACAGCTCAAAATTGTCCGATACATTTTCAGACACATTTTTAAAGGTAAAGGTGTGAAACATGCTGAGCTGACTTTTGAAGAGACGAATAAGGTGCCGTGTAATTTCATTCTTCGCTCAATCCATTATAATTGGATTTATAAACAATTATGTTCGCAGCGTGACCCTTTTTAGGTAGATTTCGTATGAAATACTACCTATTGCATTCTCTCCCATGTTGGAATTTCTGAAAATTTTTTGCAGATCTACACCGATCATGACTCCCAGAACCCAAAAGTACCACCAGTAAAAAAGATTATCTATCTATCTGTCTATCTATCTATCTATCTATCTATATATATATATTTCACTTTCTTCTAGACACGATAACTTCTATAATTATACTCAGATCTTCTTCAAACTTTTACATAAAATCAAGGGGTTATCTCATCTCAGTCGAGTTCGTTAATGGGCAAAATCGGACCAAGGGGGTGGAAATAGAGAGGGTTTTTGTAAAAACAGAAAAAACGCGATAACTTCTTAATTAAAATAGATATCGAATCAGTTTAAAGTTTATATTACTTCTAAAAATGGGCTAAAAGTTTATGCATGATAAATTTTTGATAAAATTAAAAATGGGGTCAAGGGGAAAAAAAACAGGGTTTTTGGGAGAAAAAAAATCATAACTTCCGCAATTCTCAAGATATCAAATCCAAATATATTTTGTATAAATGCTCTTAACTTTATCTAAAACTTTTGTGCTTACAAGTTTTTGATAGGACTAACTTTTACCGATGAAAAAAATTAAAAACGAAAAGAAAAAGGGGGTGGAAAAAGAAAAAAAAATTATAACTTACTCAATTCTTAAGCAATCAAATCTAATTAAATTTATTTTACATCTTCTCAATAATATTTACAACTTTTATACTAACAAGTTTTTCATAGGACCAATTCTTATTGCAGAAATAAATTAAACAAAAATAGGAGTTGGAGAAAAAAATCTCAAATCCAAACTGCTTATATTGTGACTCATTTTTAAATTCATTTTTAATTTTAAACGCATCGAAATGGCAAATCCTCATTATTAGACACTATATAATGTAACGTATTGGCCAGGTCCTTGGTAATGGCAGAATATATTTCAAAAAAGGCTGCCAAAAAGGGTATTTTGAACAGAATTTCCCGAAGTGGTCGTGATTGGAAAATTGCAAAAATAAAACAAATTGTGTTTTTTCCGAGTCATTTTTAAATCCATTTTCGTTCTCAAATGCATCCAATTTATAAGTCCTCTTATTTAGGAACTATATAATGTGACGGATTGCATAGTTTTTTGATAAAAGCAGAATATATTCCAAAAAAGGCTGCCAAAATGGGCACTTCGCACAAAATTTCCCAAAGCGATCATGAAAGATTTGAGGATGTATTCAAATAACAAATTGGTTATTTTATGACTCATTTTTAAATTCAATTTCTCTCTCAAATGCGTTAAGTTGACAGTTTTTTGTTATTTAGGAACTATATAATGTACGTATTCGTCGATTTTTTTTATAAAGGCTAAATATATTTTTATAAAAACCCGTCAAAGTGGTCACTTTGCAAAAAATTTTCCAAAGCGATCAGGATTAAAGAAATGAGGATGTATTCTAATAACAAATTGGTTATTTTATGACTTATTTCTAAATTCAAGTGTACTCTCAAACGCATTCAATTGACAGTTATTTGTTATTTAGAAACTGTGTAATGTGCCGTATTGGTCAGTTTTTTGATAAAGGCTAAATATATATTTGAAAAAAGCTGTCAAATTGGGAACTTCGCACAAAATTTCCCGAAGCGATCTTGATGAAAGAATTGTGGATGCATTCAAATAACAGATTAGTTGCTTTATGACTCATTTTTAAATTCAATTTTACTCTCAAACGCATTCAATCGGCCGTTTTTTGCTATTTAGGAACTGTGTAATGTACCGTATTGATCGATTTTTTAATAAAGTCAGAATATTTTTAAAAATATGTTGTCAAAATGGGCATTTGAGCCGAAATTCACTTAAGTTGATTTTAATAAAACAACTTCTTACAGAAAAATGAAAATAAAAAAGTTTTCAAAAGTGGCCAAATATAATTGTTAAATTGGGTTTATTTGTAATCATATTCTATTTTTTGTTGTTGAAATGAAAACTCTTCGAAATCTACCTCCGCCTATAGGCCAAGCCGACAGGGATTTTTTTCGTTCGCAGATCTCCCGCTTCGGAAAATTTGGTCCAAAAGGCCCTTTTTTGACAGATTTTTTTTTTTTTTTTTTTTTTTCTTTTGCACATTTTCTGCATTTATCAAAGAATCGACAATTACGGCAGCTTGTTTGGTTTCTAAAGAAGAGATTTTGAAAGTTTGGTGCATTTGCGAACAAAAATGAATTTAAAAATAAATCTGAAAATAAGCAGTTTGGATCGAAATACACCCTTAAGAGTGTATTTCCATTCAAACTGCTTATTTTCAGATTTATTTTAAAATTTATTTTTGCTCTCAAATGCATCCGACATGCAAATTGTCTTATTCAGAAAGTTACACAAAGTGCCGAGAGAGTCGATTCTTTGATAAAGGCAAAAAATTCAGTCAAAATGGACCTTTTGATCCGATTTTTCCCAAGCGGGAGATCTGGGAACGAAAAAAACTGTCTTACTGAGAAGCTAAATGTTTCTAAATCCAATTCTAATGAATGGAGCGTAAAATGACATCACACGGCACCTTCTACTTCTCTTCGAAAATCCCCTCAGCCACTGAAAATGTATCGGAGAATTTCGAGCTGTTGAAGGTCGAAAAGGGTTTTTTCTCGAATACACCATTAAAATTAGAATACAGGAAACTAGCTGAGAGTATTTTTAAAGAGACGTATAAGGTGCCGTGTGATATCATTTTACGCTCAATTCACTAGAATTGGATTTATAAACAATTATCTTCTCAGTATGACCCTTTTTTTCGTTCCCAGATCTCCCGCTTCGGAAAAATCGGCTCAAAATGACGTTTTTGATTGCTTTTTTTTCTGCAATATCTTCTGCCTTTATCGAATAATCGGTCCTCACGGCACTTTGTGTATACTTTCTCAATAAGACAATTTGCCAGTTGGATGCATTTGCGAACAAAAATAAATCTAAAAATAAATCGGAAAATAAGCAGTTTGAATCGAAATACAACCCTTAAGGGTGGTTTGTAAATAAGTTATGCAATTTTTACGTTGAATTTTATTCAGTTTTCTACGAAATGCTAGTAGAATATAGACAAAAAGATATACAGAGTTACGCAAAGATCTAGATACATGGTTGCCTTTGGATGATAATATCTGGAAATCTGTTTGAGTATTTCCGTTTGAATTAAATTTTAGCAAAATACTTTTGAGTATATTAAAGTTTTTTGATAAACTACGGCGCTGAACAAAAGCATTCAAGTATGTTTCCATCTATTAATATAAATTGTTGAAAGGGGTATATTTCGATAAAGGGTGTATTTCGATTCAAACTGCTTATTTTCAGATTTATTTTTAAATTCATTTTGACTCTCAAAAGCACCAAACTTTCAAAATCTCTTATTTGGAAAGTACACGAGGTGCCGTAATGGTCGATTCTTTGAATAAAGGCAGAAAATATTGCAAAAAAAGCAATCAAAAACGGCATTTCGAACCGATTTTCCCCCAGCGGGAGATTTGGGAACGAAAAAAAGGGTCACACTGATAAGGTGATTGTTTATAACTCAAATTCTAATGAATGGAGAGTAAAAATGACATCACACGGCACCTCATACGTCCCTTCAAGAATCCGCTCAGCAAGTTTCATGTGTCTCTACTTTTAAAAATGTGTCTGAAATTGTATCGCAAAATTTCGAGCTGTTGAAGGGGGAAAATGTTTTTTCGAATACACCCTTAAGCATTTTCTTGCTAAATTAAATTTCCCCATTATAGTATATATCAACCGTTTATATAGTCGGTCTACATAGTCTATATTTACACATTCTTTGATTTTTCATGACCCTTGTATTTCATTCAAATTTCAATTCCAAGATATATGTTTTTAATTGGATATAAGACGCTTCATCCGACGCAGTTAGATTGTTAATTAGTAGGATTATTTTTGAAGTTATAAGGATGTTTCTTCTACGTAGTTCGTTGCTACTTGAGTATTTTGGCGTTTTGTATAATTTGTCGAAATGGGTTCATCAGCAATTCATTAACAGCATTACTATGGCATATTAAAAATATTTAAATGTACGTTTAAATTTTGTTTTGGAATTGCAATGCATTTTATAAATAGTTTACACATGTTTTAATTTTCCTATATCACATTATGCATATCCATGATGGGTAAGTATTACGGTCCCCCTCCCAGGGGATTACTAAGGGGGGAGACAGGAGGGAGCCTTTCCCCCCCCCCCAAAAAAAAAAAAAAAAAAACATTTACACATGCTGTTATAGTTGGCAAACTGAACTGACAAATTAGTTCAAAACTTTAATAAAAAAAAATATAATAAACTCCTTATTTCTGGTAGATTTGACGAAAGTTTCCAATATAATTAGAAATATTGTTAAGGGTGCATCCGAAAAAACGCTTTTCCATCTTCAACAGCTCCAAATTTTCCGATACAATTTCAGACACATTTTTAAAAGTAGAGACATGAAACTTGCTGAGGAGATTCTTGACGGGACGTATGAGGTGCCGTAGGATGTCTTTTTACGCTCAGTTCATTAGAATTTGAGTTATAAACAATTACCTTCTCAGTATGACCCTTTTTTTCGTTCCCAAAACTCCCGTTTGGGAAAAATCAGGTCAAAGTGCCGTTTTTGATTTTTTTTTTTTTTTTTTTTTTTTTTTTTTTTTTTTTTTTGCAATATTTTTTGCATTTATTAAAGAATCGGCCATCACGGCACCTTGTGTCCTTTCCAAATAAGAGATTATGTAAGTTTAGTGTATTTGAGAACCAAAATGAATTCAAAAACAAATCGGAAAATAAGTAGTTTGAATCGAAATACACCCTTAAGCTTTTTACAAATAGAAACTATATTACATTTTCTAATTGTGATAACTTGGTAAAATTATAAAACTAGTCGGCAAATGCCGAGAACTATTTATGTTTTCTTTTCATTAAGTTGGCAAATATTGAATTTTGACTCGGCAATTTACGACTCTCTCCCCCACCAATAAAAAGTCTTCTCGAGGGCCCTGCCCCCTCCCCCCCAACGACTAATTTTTGTATGCGAGCATCAGTTGCAGTGTGAAAACGCTTTCGTGAACGAAACAGAAATTAGCTCCTTCGGATTATCAGATCTTATCTGCTTCTTATCCTCCGATCCTATCTCCAAAATTCGATTTTAAAAACCAACATCACGTCCACCATTTTCTATCAAAAATGTTCGATAAACATCTCAATAACTACGATGACGATCATAAAAGAAAAAAATCGACCTTCGAACGTTGTTAATGAGGGGTTCGAGGCTATTCAATTAAGGTGTGAAAATTTGCACTTCCTGTCTTATCGTACAACTCACCTCGCATTTATGGTAATTGTGTTTGTCTTAGGTTCTCGAGAACGATTTGTGGTTATTATATAAGTAAAAGGGGGGATAAGGGGGCTATTATCTGGACTTATCATCTCTCAAAAGGCATTAGATTTACGATTTTACCACCTGTAATTTTCTCTCGCCAAAAGAGGAGATGGAATGTAGATTCGGAGCTAGAGGTAGATCCATTAGAATTTAAAAAGTCCGCGTATTTTTTTATTTTATTATTATTATTTTTTTTTTAACCAACTTCTGCGTAATATAATTTAGGAATCAACGTTTTCTTAAGGGTGTATTTCTATTCAAACTGCTTAATTTCCTATTTATTTTTAAATTTATTTTTGCTTTCAAACGCAATTCAGATGGTATACATTCTCTTATTCAGAAAGTTACGCAAGGTGCCACGAGGGTCGATTCTTTGATAAAGGCAGAATATATGGCAAAAAAAAAAGCAATCAAAAATGGCAATTTGAACCGATTTTTTTCAAAGCGGGAGATTTGGGAAACGAAAAAAAAGGGCTACGTTGAGAAGGTAATTGTGTAGAAATTCAATTCTAATGAATGGAGCTTAAAATGACATGACACGGCATCTTCTATATCTGTTCCAAAATCCTCTCAGCCAGTTTCATGTTTCTACTATTAAAAATGTGTCTGAAAATTTGGAGCTGCTGAAGGTGGAAAAGCGTTTTTTCGAATGCACCCTTAAGGCTGTTCTCAACCGTTTCGCTCAACAAGCGTTAAACGTTTTCACACATTCACAATTTTTTTTTTTTTTTTTTTTTAACAGAGAAGATATAAAATTGGAAGGTCTGGCTATGGAAGCGATTTCGCATCGAACTCAGTTTTTCAATTTGTGATAATTAAATTGCTTAACGAGTTATAAGCTATTTTGATCATCTGATCACGCGATTTTCTCCCTTTCGTTTACTGGTTTTTCTGCTTTCGTAGGAAAATATAGTTCAATACGTCATTTTTGACGGCTTGTTCTGAAAAATCTGTTGGGTTTGCAGAAAAACAGAAAAATGAGTGGTATTCGATAGTTTCTGAATAACAACACCTGGTAGTTTCATGGGATTTCCGAACAAAAATGATTTAAAACTTATGTCACAAAGTTGTCCCTTTAGATTCGTAGCTAGAGGTAGGTCCATTAGAACCTAAAAAGTCCGTGTAATTATTTATTTATTTATTTATTTATTAACCATCTGCAGCGTAATATAATTTAGGAATCAAATGGAACTGTTTCTTAAGGGGCAATTCCAAAAGGGCAATTTTTATGATAAAATTTATTTATTAATTTATTTTTGTTCGGAAATGCATGAAACGAACGGATGTTGTTATTCAGAAACTATCAAAACGCATTCAATTTCCTTTTTTTTTTTTTTTTTTTTAATGCAAACGGAATAGATTTTTCATAATAAGCCTCGAAGTTGACGTTTTTGAACGCTTTTACTGATGGAAGTAGAAAAACCGGTCGAAAAGTTGGAGAAAAACGGGTGATCACGTGATCGAAATAGCTTCGAACTGGATAGGTAACTGAATTATCAAAAAATGAAAAACTAGGTTCGCTTCCATGGTCAGGTTTTGCATTTGGATATCTTCTCCATTGAAAAATGAATTTGTGAATGTGTCAAAACGTTTTGGGCTTATTGAGCGGAGCAGTTTAGATCGTAGTCATTTTATCGTTTCTTTGCAAACATAATAAATTATTCAGAAAAGAGTTTCAATTATGGGGTACAAGTTTATTGCCAAGGGGTGATAGTCAAATTTGCCGGTGACAGAAGAATAATCGCTCTAACAGGAGTGAAAAGGTAATTGTTACATAATCAAAATCGCTTATCACTCAATAAGTAATCTAATGGGTAGGTCCAAAAATAACAATCTGGAAATTGCAAGTGAAACGTAGTAAATAAGGTCCGTTCGTACGATGACAATGTTTTAAAAATATTCAGATCTTGCTGTTATATAGTAGACAGTAACTTCAGATATAGGTCGAAATCTTTTTGTGTTCTTGTAAATATACAGGAAGTAAATTTTATTACACTTTAGCAACCTATATCATATTCATAAAATGTGAAATAGTTTAATATAATTAAAACACGCCCCAAACAATGTGTTCCCGTATAGCATTATGTAGTGGAATACTTTTGTGTGGGCCTGCAATTTAATAGTAAATACTCTTTGCATCACAGATTGTACAGAATGTATATTTTAGTAATACATACTTCATAGGTTCATGTCAATTCTAGAATATTTGAAAGACCTTTAACATCATTAAAATATACTTGAAACTATTTTTTCCTATTGAGTGTAATGTAATGGAATACTTTTGATTGTCCCTCTAATTAAACTATACATCCGATTTTTATAAACGTTAAAAAGACTCGACAAATTTTACGCTAAAATTATATATTTTAAATATCGTGAGATTTAGTTGGTCAGTTTTTGTTTTGCTATATGTGGGCAGACAGACTGACAGACTGAACGACGAATATAGGTGTTACCTACTTATTTAATTACGGACGCACCTAAAATTAATCAGATCTATACCCTTTCACAGTTTTGCTGAAATACTCAATTGTAGCTAAGTATTTCAACACTCGCTCATCCAATTGGCGCATAGAAAGCTAACATGATGTTTGATATTACATCAGTTATATATTCGAACTTTTCATCATCTTATTCTTTACTTAGCATAAAATGAAATTATTACAACAGCTTAAGGGTATATTCGAAAAAACGCTTTTCCTTCTTCAACAGCTCGAAATTTTCCGATACAATTTCAGACATATTTAAGGGAGACATGAAACTTGCTGGGGGGATTTTGGAAATCTTTATAAATAAATTGATTAACTGTACGCATATTAAGGGTGTATTCGGAAGAATATTTTTTTACCTTTAAGGGTGTATGCGGAAAAAGATTTTTCACCTTTAACAGCTCAAAATTTTCCAATACAATTTCAGACTCATTTTTAAAAATAGAAACATGAAATTTGCTGGGATGATTTTTGAGGTGATGTATACGATGCCGTGTGATGTAATTTTTCGCTGAATAAATTAGAATATGATTTATAAACAATTGTTTTTTTCAGTTCGATCATTTTTTCGTCCCCAGATCTCCAGGTTCGTAAATTTCTGTTCAAATTGGCAACTTTGACAGCATTTTTTGCAATATTTTCTACATTTACCAAAAAAATGACCCTTACGGCACCTTGTGCAGTTTCTAAATATGGGATTTTGAAAGTTTGGTGCATTGGGGAGCCAAAATGAGTTTAAAAATAAATCGGAAAATAAGCAGTTTTGATCGGAATACATCCTTAAGGGTGTATTCGGAAAAACGGTTTTCCACCTTCAACAGCTCGAAATTTTCCAATGCAATATCAGACACACTTTTAAAAGTAGAAACATGAAACTTGCTGAGGGGATTTTTGAAGAGACATATAAGGTGCCGTGTGATTTCTTTTTACGCTCAAATCCTTAGAATTTGATTTATAAACAATAACCTATTCAGTATGACCCTTTTTACTTGCCCATCATACGTAGTATAGGGTAAGTCTTGCAATCGTTTTGAAAATCGAAAATTTTTTTTTCACGGAATTACACGTGTTAGATAGTGGAGATTCCGAAAAACATATTTTTAGAAAAAAAAATTTTGCCGTCCGTCTGTCTGTCTGTAAACGCTCTATCTCCCGAACAAATTGAGATAGAGACTTGAAATTTTGTATGTAGTTAGTATGTAAAAATGGGACGAACTATATTTAATATCAGCAACCTCGATTATCCGGAACTATTTTTTTCGGACTCTCGAAAAATTCGTCCTGATGAAAGGTACATAAAAATTTTTGAATTTTTTTGTTCTAAGGAATGGACGTAAAAGGCAATAAAATAACACACATTTTGCATATAGAACGAAGTCGATCGGATTATTAGTTGCCGAGATATTTGTAATGTTGTTTTCCACATTCTTCGATTTTTCATGACCCTGTATTTCATTCAATTTTCAATTCAAAGGTATATTTTAATTGGAAATGAGACGCTTAATCCGACACAGTTTATTGTTAGTTAATAGAAATATTATTTTTGGAGTTATAAGGATGTTTCTTTTACGCAGTTCGGTACTTACTACTTGAGTAGTTTGGCGTTTTATATAATTTGTCGAAATTGGTACACCAGCAGTTCTTTAATAATGCATTACTATATATTAACAATATTTAAATTTTGTTTATGAATTGCAATGCATTGTATAAATAGTTTTCACATGTTTTATTTTCATACACATATCCATGATGGGTAAGTATTACGGTGGCCCCCAACGACTAGTTTTCGTTCGCGAACCTCCCGCTTCGGAAAATTCTGTCCAAAATGCTGTTTTTCATTGCTTTTTTTTTGCCGTATTTTCTGCATTTATCAGAGAATCGATGATTACGGTACCTCGTGTCCTTTCCAAATAAGAGATTTTGAAAGTTTGGTGTATTTGAGAGCAAAAATGAATTTAAAAATAAATCGGAAAATAAGCAGTTTGAATCAAAATACACCTCTAATAAGAAACATAGTAGCCACAGTGTGAATATGCACTCATTTATGCTCATATTACTCTCTATTTCAAAGAGAGAGAAAATATGACCCCCTCCCCTCCCCCCTATTATTCACTTCTAGCTACGGACCTGGACACCGGGCTTCC
Organism: Maratus speculifer; assembly: GCA_964019185.1. Classification (NCBI taxonomy): domain Eukaryota; kingdom Metazoa; phylum Arthropoda; class Arachnida; order Araneae; family Salticidae; genus Maratus; species Maratus speculifer. The sequence continues at coordinate 5,821,751 of OZ025303.1, read as the reverse complement.
TATATATCTTAGTAAATCTAGTGTTAAAATACATTTCATGTAATTTCTGAGAAAAAACATAATTGGAATCCCTGTACTTACCCTCCTCCCATTTGCGTAATCACCACAAATCGCTTTTTAAGCGATCAACCCCAAGACAAACACGATTACCCTAAACATAGGGTACACCGACTGGCGCAACCAGAAATTGGGTGTAATAGAGACACAGGAAGTGCGAAAATTGACACTTATTGCAGAAAGATTCAGATTAGATCGTGCCATCCGCTATTTTAGATGGCTTTGATGGCTATTTAGATCGTTATCCAAGCGCCTATTTTACGAATAATACTACGCAAACGTGATGTTAGCTTTTTGAAATGTTTTAAAGCAATATAATGGGACGATGACGCGCAGAACATAGTTGCTAGCTGAAATTATCACGAATCTCGATTGAATGTAAGTTTTTTCAGAATCATCGTTATATCGGAGAATAAGAGGACAATACCTTTTAAACAATTTTGTTTATTTATTTATTTATTTTTTTAAGAAGGTTCAAATTCTGAACTTATTGCACTTCATGATTACTAATGCCAGTTAAAAGTACATTTTGAAAAAAAAAAAAAAAAAATGTTTTAATAAGGGGAGAAGGGGGCACGTTTGATCAAATTTTTTAAAAATGAATATATTTTTTATTTGAATTATATTTTTTGCGTTTTAAGTATTACATAATTAAAACAGTGCATTTCATCATTATATAAACCAGAAATTAAAAGTTTTCCCTGTAAATTAAAAAAGCTGTGTGGATTTAAAAAGCTGAAAGATTTCTGTTCAAACCTGCCCCATGTATGGGTGCCTTTGAACAAGTAAGGGGGCACCTTTAAACAAATGCTTAAAATGTGAAAATATTGAAAGTTTTCATAAAAAACTGCATATGTTTCAGAAACATAAAGTAAATGAATAAAATTAAATACCTACATTTTATTGAAACTAATATTTTTTCTATTATTTAACCAAACTTAAATCCACAGCGATGTTTGGTTGTGAAAACTTTTTTACAATATCCTTGAAATACACAAAAATGATTACTGATACTTCCGGAAAGCTAAAAATTTTCATTCACTCTTTTTATGAAAAAAAAAAAAAAAAAAAAAAAAAAACAAGTTGAATGTAGATTCTGCCATTGCAGAATTGAGTTTCGCCTCCGATTAGAAAAAAAAAAAAAAAAAATTCGATAGAGGATTTTTAGAAGGGTGACCCCGTTCAGATTGCAATGAACTAACTTCATTTTTCTTGTGTTTATCACTATAATAGCAAACAGAACGGCGTGAAATACCCAATTGAATAGCAATTTCACTCTGAGACATTGGAATTGCGGAATAATAAAGAGATACAATTTGACGTGCTACTTTTTTATTGACTAGATTCAACAAAAACGGATTGTGATATCGGCCGGCTCCGTGATGTCGACGCTGTTGCGAATTTCCCCTCGGACTAAAAGATTAATCCGGTAGCGTATGAGAAGAAATTTGCCCACTGAATCAATTTAAGGGATTAAATAATATTTATTTACACAAAGTCTTATTTGAGTAATAAAATGATCCAGCATCGCATTTTTTTTAGGGTTGAGTCTTGAGTCTTGTGCGAGTGTTCCCGGAACACAGAAAATTATCAACTGAAGTCTTACGGTTTTTAGATTGTCCAATTCCCGTGTCATAAGGTCACCGTGGAACTAGACGAATCTTGCTTCCTTCCCTCCTCCTTGTACGAGGAAAATCTTTCTCCACAATCTCACTGGACTGCCTGTCTGATCCCAGGCTTATTCACAACACACAAAAACCGAAGGTCTCCCCTCTGGTGTCCTCACTTGAAAAACAAACTGAATAGGGAGGAACCCTCTAGAACCTATTAGAGCACCTCCACATGATGTCAGGCTTAACTTCTTCTATCATTGGTCACCTGAAAATGCTGAGGTCACTCACGAACTATCGTGAGAAAAACTAACACCTGTTGGGTTTCAACATGAAAGCATTCGGCGGCACCTTTACACAAAATCTGAGAAAATATTTGCTGTCTAAACCAAAATACTCTCTTGTCAACGAAAAAAACTTCAACTTGTGCGGCCCAATCTTTCTATGAAACAGCACAATGCCAAGCTCCCATGTAGGCAATTCAATCTGTAAAGTTCAATTCTTTACAACGCCAATAAGTCTGCGATGACGTTCCATGCCTAGTGCCATGAGGTCTGAAAACTGTCCGCTCCGTGATTTTTTCATTTTGAAAGAGACTTTTTGAAAGTAACTTTTCTGTTTGAAATGGAACTGAAACGAAGGGAGGCAGTTGTTGCCTGGTGCGCAGCAAGGAAAGAACGTTTTTTTTCGGCGGGCTCGGGTGTAAGCCGTGTATGGTTTAGGTTTTAAAGAACATCGAATGCTCATGCCCGGAAGGGGCTGTATATTCTCAAGTGCTTTTCCTAATGGATATATGTGTAAATTAACTGTACATAATGTAAATAGTTCTGTGTGGTTATGCATATAATCTTCATCGTGTATTCTGTGTGTTGGTTTTATTAAAGTGAATTGTGAAATTGTACAGAAAGTCGGAGTATATTTAGTTACGACGTCACAGCTAGTAATATATAAAATTTTTGGTGGCTTGCGGTGGGATACAGGAACTGAAACAAAAGTTCCGCGAACTCATCATCTCTCCTGTATTATTTCGAATGTGGACTGAAAACTCATCGTCTCTTCTGTATTATTTTGAATGTGGACTGAAAAGCTGTGTCGGTCATTGAAATCAGCGTTCGAAGATTGTGAATTTCAGCTCGGAATATTAAAGAATCGAACGGTGAGTCCCTATTGTTTCTCTTGCGCGCTGAATTTTGGGGAGGTCTCAATACCATACGCTTATGTTAGAAAATTAAAATAGCGTGTTTCGTTTCGTTTTCTTTTTTTTTTTTTAAGGTTATTGCACAAGAGTATTTTCGTGATTTATTATTATTATTATTCTTTGCTGATTGCTGTTTTGTTTTAAAAGTAAAACAAAATAAGAAGTGTAAAAGTAGAATATATTAAGTATTTTAAATACATTTTTATTTTTTGTATAAAGAGTAAGGTAATTTTCATTGCACAAGTAGGGCGGTAATGAACTTAATTGTTTAAGTTGCAATATAAAGTTTATTAAATTAGAAAGTTGAATTTACTGAAATTATTATTTACTTTTTCTTAGTGCATTAAAGCAAAGTGATTTAGTAAAGTAATGTACTGAGTGTTTATTATTTTATTGTGCATTTTTTATGAATACTTTAGTTCCGGTTTTAATTATTTACTGTGTTTAGAGAAAAGTGTTACTCAGTTGAAAAAAAAATCTTGTTTTTCTTTGGTATTTTAATGCTATTGTGCTCAGGAAAGTTATAGAAATATTTTGTAATTGTATTTACTTTTTTGTAGTGAGATATTTTTCTGAGTTTGATTATGGCTTCATTCTTGAATAGGCAAAATAAAGATGTATTGCTTTTGCTCGCAGCAGAATCTGATACATTTAAATATCTGCTGACATTAAAAAAGTGCCTTTAATTCAGGCAATTTTGAAAGCTTCTGATTATGATGAACAAATTGCAAAAGATATGTTAGAAGGGATTTTAGAAGAAAGGGAAAAATTAGCAGAACGGGAAAAATTAAATAAATTAGCGGAACAGGAAAGGTTAGATAGATTAAAGCGCGAAGAACAGGAAAGTTTAGAAAGAGAGAAAGATAGACAACTGGAATTAGAGAAGCTGCGATTACAATGCAGTGCAGATAGTAGCTCATTAGTTTCCCCTGATTCTGTGATAGCTGAAAATAAAGATAAAAGAGTGAGTTTAAAGGATTTAGTTCCAAAATTTGACCCAAAATCAATTGATATTACCTTGTTCTTTATGATTTTTGAGAGTCAGGCGTCAAAAGAGAAGTTAGGAGAATTAAATTACGTTTCCCAACTTATACCTTTGTTACCTGTAGAGGTAGCTGAAATTATTGTAAAAGAACCCTTAGATTACCAGCATATCAAGAATGTTTTGTTAAAGAGATTCAGATTAGGAGCAGGGGCCCTGAAAGCAAAATTTGAGACTCACCAAAGGAAGGCAGGTGCGTTATGGACTGAGCTTGTTTATGAATTAAGAGGGTATTTAGAATACTGGTTAGAAACTGTTGAAGTAAATGATTTTGAATCACTCAAAGAACTTATGCTCACAGAGCAGGTTAAGCGTACAGTTCCTTTCGCGATTATGGATAAATTCCTCGATGAATGGGATGAGATTAAGACAGCGTCATATTTAGCAGAAAAATGTGATAAATTTGAAAGTGTGAGAGGGAATGTTAGAAAGTTTGATAACAAAACGTAGAATAATAAACCATAATTTAGGGAAAGGGATGGGCAAGATAGTGCTTGAAGTAAAGGGGATCAGGTAGTTAAATCAGGTGGGGTTGATAAAAGAGATAATGTGCGTAGGGATTTGGGGAATAAAGATAAATTCGATAGATAAAAACCAATTATCTGTTTTCAATGTAATCGTGTAGGGCACATTAGGCCAGATTGTCCGGATTTGAAATGCAAAAGTTCTGGAGTTTTAGTCAGTCACGTGGACGTAGGTGTACGTTTAGGACAGTGTTTTACACCTTATTTGAATAAAGCAGAAATTAATGGAATAGAGCGAAATTATTTAAGGGATATAGGGGCTGGAATTGATCTTTGTGACCGTAGTTGGATAGATAATGATGATTTAATTGGGGAAGTAACGTGGATAAAGCAACTCTTAGATAATGCGTGTAAATGTTTGCCCTTGGTGAGAGTTACAATTAAAGGGGATTTTGGAATGATAATTACTAAGACAGCTGTGATACCGACAGAATTAGAGCAAGGTTATTATTTGCTGGGAAACAAGACAGCTGAACTTATTGAGGAATCAAAAGGTAATCCTGTGTTGCTAAATGCTGTAATGACGCGCAGTCAGAAGCGGGAACGTGAGAGAGAGATACCCGTGGTTGAAGTTGAGAATGAATTAGATTTGGAAGATGGAGATAAGGATGAGGTGGAGTTTAAAGAAGAGGAGGAAGGGATGGTTATACCGGAAAAGTTAGAGACGGAGACAGGTTTGGTTAATGTATCAGCGGAGAAATTTAAAGAAGAGCAGAAAAATTGCCCTTCACTTAAGCAATTGTGGGAGAAAGCTAGAAACTCTAATGATAAAGAATTTTGTATTAGGGAAGATAGGCTTGTACGGGTGTCGCTATCAAGGACAGGTGAAGAGAAAATACAATTATGCGTACCGGAAATTTATCGAAGAGAAATTTTAGCATTGTGTCATGAGCAGGTATCAGGACATTTAGGTACGACAAAGACAAAGGATAGAGTCCTTAGGTATTACTTTTGGCCAAATTGTTATCAAGATATTGAAAATTACGTAAAAACTTGTGATCCATGCCAAAAGGTGGGTAGTAATAAAGATAAGCGTAAGGCCCCTTCAAAACTGGTACCAATAATTTCCGAATGTTTTTCTAAGATAAACCTGGATGCGGTAGGTCCCTTACAAACTAGTAATAGAAATAACAAATACTTAATTACATCCATTTGCCTTGCTTCTAAGTATCCGGATGCCATACCGGTGGTAGATATCACTTCCACTTCCGTTATTGATGCTATGTTGCAGATTTTTGCTAAAACGGGCTTTCCCAGAGAGGTACAATCTGACTTAGGAAGGTCTTTTACGAGCGAGTTAACGACCGAATTCTTTCAAAAATTTGGTATAAAAGTGTCTCATAGCTCAGTCTGCCATCCGGAGTCCAATTGTGTGGCAAGATTACATTCTACATTAAAGAAAGCCATTAAAGCCTTATGTCTCGAATCGGGTCGTGATTGGGAAGAAGTTTTGCCTATGGCACTGTTCGCTTTAAGAATAGTAACGCATGAAAGCACGGGGTTTAGTCCCGCTGAACTCGTTCACGGGAAGAATTTGCGTATGCCACACACTTTGGTGTATGAAAATTGGATGGGTGACGAGAATAAGGACCAAAATGTGGTAGATTATATTTTGAATCTGACAAATAGATTGAAAAGATGTCAGGAGTTGGCAGTCAAGCGGATTGAGGAATGTCAGGACAAGCGAAAGTTATGATATGACCGGAATGCAGTGATAAGAAAGTTCAAGGTTGGAAACCAGGTGTTAGTTTTGGCAACCTCTAAATCTCATAAGATGGCTGTAAATTGGATCGGGCCAGGTACGGTCACGGGAGTAATTTCAGAAACTAATTACACCGTTGACTTACCAGAGAAGCGAAATAAGGCGACAATCTATCACGTTAATTTATTGAAACCTTATTATAAGCGGCCGGAATTTGTTAATCTGGTAATTGATATCGATTCGGAAGAGGTGGAAGAAGATGTCGAAATACCGTACCCCATGCCAAACCCCACACAAATTGATTTTTGGGAAATCGTGAACAACAGTGAACTAGAGAAGAGGGCGACAGAAATTCAAATTAATAATTTTAAGGAAGTCATAGAGCGAAATAAGAAAGTGTTTTCTTCGGACCCAGGAAGTACTCATTTAGTAGAGATGGATATAGAATTAGTTGATGAAACGCCGGTGAGAGCCAAATCTTATAGAATGTCGCCGAGGCAGATAGAAATTTTGAGGGAGGAGATAAGAAGATTATTAGACTTAGGAGTAGTTGAGGTAGGGCAGTCCGATTTTACGTCCCCCATTATTTTGGTAGAGGTTCCGGGAAAAGATTCTCGTCCTTGTGTGGACTATAGAATACTAAATTCCAAGACTCGAACGGAATTTTTTCCGCTCCCGAATATAGAAGAGGTAGTAGAAAAGGTGAGTTCTGCGACCTTTATTACGGTGATGGATTTAACCAAAGGTTATTTCCAAATACCACTGACCAAAAGGGCCCAAAGGTACGCTGCATTTGTGACACCATTTGGGGTATTTTTGCCTAAAGTCATGATGTTTGGTCTCGTGAACGCTCCTTTCTACTTCTGTAAATTAATTGCCATGGTTCTGGGTGGTCTGGAATCGTTTGCCTTGCCGTACATTGATGATATTGCGGTGTTTTCACTTACTTGGGAAAGTCACATGAAGGATATAGCCGAGGTCCTAAAGCGCTTATTAGAGGCCGGTTTAACAGTGAAACCCACAAAATGCAGATTTGCACAAGACAGTGTGAAGTTTTTAGGTCATGAGGTAGGTTCGGGTAAGAGGTCCCCCAGTGACGTAAAAATTAAAGCAATTTTAGATTTTCCAACACCCTCAACTAAAACACAAGTAAGGTCATTTCTGGGAATGACGGGCTACTATTCTCGTTATATAAAAGATTATGCAATAATCGCGGTTCCTCTGACTAATATCTTGAAAGGGAAAGTAAAAAAAGAAAAGATAGAGTGGAATGAGGATTGTGAAAAGGCATTTCAGGAATTAAAAAGGAGGTTGACCCAGAGTCCTGTTTTATATGCCCCCGATTATAGCCAAGAGTTTATTGTGCAGACCGACGCAAGTTTATATGGTGCTGGTATAGTTCTGTCACAGATTCGTGATGGGGAAGAGCATCCCATTTTATATTTAAGTAAGAAATTTTCTAAAGCGGAGCAAAACTACAGCACTATTGAACGCGAATTAGCAGCGATTGTATATGGTCTTAAAAAGCTGAATCATTATCTGGATGGGCAGCGGTTTGTTATACAAACAGACCACAATCCTTTGACCTATCTTAAAACAATGATGGGGAAAAATGCTAGATTGACTAGGTGGGCATTATATTTACAGGCATACAATTTTGAGATTAAGCACAAACCGGGAAGGCTTCACGGGAATGCCGATGGACTGAGTAGAACTGAGTAAAAGTGTGTGTAAATATTAAAATCCAATCATTGAATTCACTCATTTATATTTATTTTACATATATTGAATTTTAGTTAATTGTATTAATTTTGTGTATTTTTTAGTATAGAACTTTATGTTGCATATTCGAGAATAGTACTGTGCCATTCTTTCGGCTCAGATGGATATCTCAGATGAGTAGCACGTTGTGTTTAGTGAATTTTAATCATAAGTTTTTTTAATTATTAATATGCATTTATTTTAAGTGTTCTGGTATTGTGGCCTCTCAGGTTTGGCGTGTCGGGAGTGACGAGGGGCTCAATGCCGTCTTCCCAATCTTCAATTTTCATAGGTGTATGCACCCTATGAAAATTTCTTTGGGGGGAAGGAGCTGTGATATCGGCCGGCTCCGTGATGTCGACGCCAATGACACCACATCGCCAATGCGATGACGTTCCATGCCTAGTGCCATGAGGTCTGAAAACTGTCCGCTCCGTGATTTTTTCATTTTGAAAGAGACTTTTTGAAAGTAACTTTTCTGTTTGAAATGGAACTGAAACGAAGGGAGGCAGTTGTTGCCTGGTGCGCAGCAAAGAAAGAACGTTTTTTTTCGGCGGGCTCGGGTGTGAGCCGTGTATGGTTCAGGTTTTAAAGAACATCGAAAAAGGGTGTTCGAAAGCTCATGCCCGGAAGGGGCTGTATATTCTCAAGTGCTTTTCCTAATGGATATATGTGTAAATTAACTGTACATAATGTAAATATCTCTGTGTGGTTATGCATATAGTCTTCATCGTGTATTCTGTGTGTTGGTTTTATTAAAGTGAATTGTGAAATTGTACAGAAAGTCGGAGTATATTTAGTTACGACGTCACAGGATTTTTTTCTTTAGTTTAAACGCTTTTTTATAGACTCTGTAAAAGAAAATGCAATTTAACAATAAAAAGAGTGGAATCCCGTCGAATTCGACTAGTGAAATGTTTAAAAGACCCGATCGATTTGGTTTTTTTAAAAAAGCAAAAGTAATTACATTATTGAATCAATATATAATAAATATATTTACAAACTAAATATCAAATTTGCCAGTTACAATTTTGTATGCAAATATTCGCACATCTTCAGTTAAAATTGTAATCTGAGTGCCGGCGAAATCCAGAAATTTTATTTTAATGTCATTAAGTGATTTTTATTTCGACTTTTTATTAAAATTTTTATTAATATTCTACTAATTATTTGTTTTTTTTCGTTATTTAAAATGAAAATTATGTGAATATGTATAATTTGGCTAGTAGTTTGGCGATTTGTTTAATTTGGCAAAATTGGTCGACAGGATAACAGAGTAGTACCTAATATCGTTATGAGTAAAAATGTGATGTTTTAAATAGTGACGTCATTTTCTCTTCAAATGTTTTTTAAAAGTTAGTGTTATTAGTAATATGAAAAAGGCATCTGTAATAATATTGTAATTCCCATTTATCTGGTTACTGAATGACATCATTTTCTTCATTTGAAATTTTTCTTATTTTGCTTTAGGCATTAATTTTTATCATAAATTATTTTCTGTTATTTTATTTACATTATTAATATTATTTCTCAGTAAATATATTTTTTTAAACCTCAATTAGTGCATATTTATACGCAATCATTTTGGAAAATAAATTTTTATTATCAAGAGAAAAGCTAAACTGAGTTGCCATCATTTTGAACAAATATCGTAAAAAGCATTTAAAATTAAAAATAAAACATAAAGATGTAAATAAATTAAAAAATAACTTAAATGGGCACAACTACAAATAAATAGCTTTCATTTTAAAAAAATAATTATCAAAATCGGTTCAGTAGAAAATTCAGGGCTGATGACACGACATTTTTTAGCTTGTCTGAAAGAAGTAGCGTCGGAGGCTAAAAAAAAACCCAACTTGAATTCCATTTTATCTAGTATGAACTAGTACTTAATCCAATACTTTCTTTTTGTAAAGAGTAAAAAAAGTAAAAACTATTATTCTAAACTGTTTAGGAAAAGTCAACATTTAGGAGTGTTAGTCAATCAGATTTCTTTCAGTCGTTTTTGAAAAATTCGTTTTGGGTTGGTTTTTAAACCTTAAAAATGAGTGACCCAAGCATCGATACATGGGCCAGTATAGATATTATATATTTCTACTTATATATTTCTTTATTGTTATATTTCTTTATACATAAAATTTTTGTTTCATTTACAGTAGAAACCCGGTTGTCCGAATCGCGATTATCCGAAAATCGGCTTAACCGAAATACCTTAAACTTTCTTAAAGTCCATTTTAAATGTGAAAAATTTTATTTTCGATGCTATCTTTACCAATGTCGAATGATACATAAAATTTTTGTTTCATTTACAGTAGAAACCCGGACCCATAGAAACCCCATTAAATATGAAAATGTAATGGAAGGTGCAGTTTTATACTAGAATTTTGTATGCATGGAAAAATTTTGTATCCGAAAAGCATACGATCAAAACATTTTCGGATAACCAGAGTTTCATAAAATTTTTTGAATAACTGGAATGCTTATGGTGAAAAGTTGTTTGGCGAAAAGCTGTGATCTTAATTTAAAATATAGTTGTAAAACAATGTTGCTGTATAATATTCAAATCACACTGAAGTTAAAAAACAAATAAAAATCACAACATATTTTGTAAAAAAAAAAAAAAAAAAAAAAAAAGTGTATTATATATTGATCTAATAAAGTGCCCAAAATTACGCAATAGATCAATAAAAAAAAAAAAAAAAAAAAAAAAAAAAAAAAAAACTTTTTGTTTATTTTATAAAGAAGATGCTTTTTTAACACTATTTCAACCTTTCAAAGTTTTGAATTTCACTTATTTTTATTTTAATTTTTAAAGCTATTTTGTATTAAAACAATACTTCAATGCATAAAAAATGATTCGGAATTGTTTTGATCTAAAAATTAGAAATAAAGTAGTAATCGTAAATCAAAATAAGTTCAAAGATGTCATTCGACATTGGTAAAGATAGCATCGAAAATAAAATTTTTCACATTTAAAATGGACTTTAAGAAAGTTTAAGGTATTTCGGTTAAGCCGATTTTCGGATAATCGCGATTCGGACAACCGGGTTTCTACTGTAAATGAAACAAAAATTTTATAAAAAGGTGGTAAAGTACGAACACCAGAATAAAGATACATAAATCATCTACGGTAATTTCTCTCTATCCGATCTAACAAGACTACAATAGAGATCTATCATCACTTAACCCCTTTCTGAAACCGTGCCAACGAAAGCAGCACATAATAAAGCACGAACTCCCCCGTAACTTTTCCTGTGCAGTTGCCAACTTTGCGGCGAATTCGAGAAATTTCCCAGTGACCGAACTCCATAAAGCCCCGTTAACCACATCTTCATATTCTTTTGCCCCCTCTTTATAAATTCATGCCATCCCGATAAAGTTCCCCGAAGAATTAAAGGGGTGGAGGGGACGTCACGTGACTGGAAATGAAGATATTCCAGACCCTATCCATCACGGGCGAGGTTTTGAAAATTTCCCATGAAACTTTAAGGGTGCTCTTAAGGTTGTTCTTATATCAAAAAGGGCGAATTTGTGACGTAAGTTTTAATTTATTTTTGTTCGGAATTGTTTGAAACTAGCTGGTATTGTTTTTCAGAAGCTACCTAATTGGTCTCAGTTTTCAGTTTTTTTGCAAACGCAATAGATATTTCCGAACAAGCCTCCAAAGTGGACGTTTTTGAATCTATTTCCCAACGAAAGCACGAAAAGGAGAAGAAAACCGGGTGATCACGTGATCCAAATAGCTTGGAACTGGATAGGTAATTTAACTGTCATAAAAGGGAAAACTAAGTTCCATTCGAAGTCGCTTCCATAGTTAGGCCTTTTAATTTCATATGTTTCTTTTAAAAAATGTATTTGTCAATGTGTCAAAACGTTTACTGCTTGTTGAGCAAAAGCAGTTGAGAACATCCCTAACTGAAAAATGAAAATTTGTATCAAATTTGTTTAATACTGTCAAATCCCGTTAACACTCGCCCCGCTTAATATGCGAAACCGCTTAATACGTGAATTTTCTTTGGTCCCTTGAAATGCTCCTATCTTATGCTTATAAAAAAAACCTTTTATACGCGAATGGTTAATAGGCGAACCCGTTTAATACGCGAAATTTTATCGGTCCCTATAAAGAAAAACCTACGTTTAATACGCGAATGAGCTTAGTTCTAAACATACGAGTTTTTAGATGAAGTATTTTCCGAAGCATTTTATACATCATATACTTCATATACTTTGCCCCCCCCCCCCCTTCCTTATAAGTTCCGATACTCAATCCTGATAAGAGTAGAGAGATAATGTTAAAGAGATAAAAGAAATAGATAATGTTAATCCTAGGAAAGAAATTTATAAACATTTTCTCGGTGGCATTTTAACATTTCACTGAAAAAATTGAAATACTCAAAAATGAGTACATCGATGTACTCATATTCTGAATTGAGTATGTTTGGATCAAAAATGAACACATTGATTTCTCAATTTTGAAACATCCTATGTTATCAAATCCAAACTAACGATCATTTTGTACCCAGTATTGGTTTAATCTTTAATTTAGGGGGGCATAAAATATGCTTATTAATCTAAACATTAAATTATGCACAACATTTTAAAATAATTTTAAAGTATGCTTGCAAATAATGCTCATGAGCTAAAAAATGTTCGATTCGGGTATTTTACTTATAATTTTGCCGTTTCTCTTATTAAATAATCAATTAAATGTTTATTGTTCAATATTTTGAGAAATAAATAAACACCAGTATATTTTCACTTTAATTTGAAAATTCAGGGACCAGATAATAGTGATTTATATTTCAACACAACCATAGGAATCCAAAATGAGTACATATGTTTCTCAATTTTGAGTACATTTATGAATTGGAGCTATTTTGAGTATGCGTAGTACTTAAAATTGAGTACTTTTTACTCAATTTTCATATTTTTTGGCCCCTTTTTATGAGTTCATGCAATCCCGATAAAATTTCCCCGGAGAATTAAAGGGGTGGAGGGACGTCACGTGACTGGAAGGGAGGATCTCCAGATCCAATATCCATCACGGACGACGTTTTGAAAATTTTCGCATGAAACTTTTCAGGATAAGAGGATCCATATTTCACGAATGTAGTTTCTCCGCCAGGGGAAATTTTTGCGAGAGAGGTTGGACAGAGTCGGTGGCGTTTTTGGTAGCTGAAGGGGAGATGCAATCAAACGAAAGGCCTCGGGAGAATCAATCACGTTGTATGCCTCGGGTTTTTTTTTTTTTTTTTCATTAATTACATTATGTCCTGAAATGGTCTGCGCGTTCTCAAAATTCAATAACGGGTTAACCCTTTCCGGCGGGTAAGTTCTCTTGCTAAAAATAGAAATTATCGACTGACACCGGAATTTACCAACGACTTTTTAAGAAATTATAAACTCCTTAATTTAAGCTTTTATTGTAAAAGGAAGATTTTATTAAAATATTATTGGTGCTAATTGTAAGTTTGGAATTAAAATTAGGTGTGTGCAGACCGGACACACTGCGCCGGAAAGGGTTAACAATGTAACACCATAAAGAAAAAAAATATTGATTGCCACACTCGTAGCAATACTTCCAACTATCGTCTAAATAATTTAAAGATGCCAGGAAGCAAGGAATTTATATACCTGGCAGCACTATTCCATTATTTTAACAATGTCAGTTTCTTTTTAATGTTCCGCTCTTTAAAAGTAAAAACAGAATTGTTATAAGATCACTCCTCTGTCGGTCAGTCATTTTACTCGTAAACTATGGAAAGTGGCTAAAATTTGGCTCCAATTTGGATAAAGTATCAAAGGCTTACCACCCACATATTTATAGATTATTAACTATTTACAAATATACTTAGAAAAAATGGAGAGGAAATTATTATGTTACGTTACATGTAAAACAAAACCTCTTGCAAAAGTTTTCGTTTTGATCTCAATGAAATCATTTTTTGATAAAAGCTGAATGTATTGCAAAAAATGCTGTTCGGTTCAAAAATGCAAAAAGGAGGCATTTTTCAACCGAATTTCCCAAAAAGAGGGGATCCAAAAATTTTCTTTTATCTTATACCGGGTGCGTCATAAATTGGTGCAAACTATAAAAATCCATAATAAAAAAGTAATGCTCGAAAAGAATTTTGGTTTGCGGGAACATAATCAGACGGATTTTGGATTTTTTTCCCATGTATAATAAAAAATGATTCCAAAAGTTACCGATAGAGGGCGTTCAAACGTCCAAATGAGGCGTTTTATGCATATCAGGCTAGCAATAAAATACGTAGCTGGATATGGATTCGTCATTCGATATCGGCAGCATGCTATCGTTACCAGATTGAGAGCTGGAAACTTTTCTACAAGAATGGTGAAACCACAAATATTGCGTTGCGAAAATTTCGCACGTTGAGCATCTTTTACTACCTTATAATAAATGCACAATGACATGTTATTGTGATTTGTTTCATTGTCTATTTGTGCTTCTCTGATTTGCATAAAATGCCTCAATATGAGGTGTGAGTGCCCTCTATCGGTAACTTTTGGATTCATTTTTTATTATCCATGGAAAAAAAAATCCAAAATCTGTCTGATCATACTCGTGCAAACCGAAATTGTTTCCGAGCATTACATCGTTTATTATAGATTTTAAATTTTGCACGAATTTATGACGCATCCGGTACATATTAATATTTCTAGAATACCCTAAAATGCACTGAGCATTCTTAAAATTTCAGAGTCAAAAATGCGAACACAGTGCAAGTTAAGAGCGAAACACAGTGAAAGAAATTCTGTGCATTGCCATACCCTTAGAAATATTTTCTTGAATTCACGGAAATATTCCTTTTAAAACTTAACATTTTTGAAGTCAGTTAAGCCTTTGGAGAGCTGTTTGATACATTTTATCCCATCTAACTTTAAACAAAATTTGGGCACAAATGCCATATAAGCGCCGTGTTGGTGCGATTTTTCTTTCTGACATCAATTTGGCGTTTTCCATATTAATGGTTTTTTATTATTTTAGAAAGAAAATAACAATAATTAAAAAAAGTGTTGGAATGTTATTCCATAAGGCGTGAATAAGTGAGTTCCTCAATAATAAAAAAGAGTTAAAAGCATTATCTTTTAGTTGACACACATTTATTTGAAGAAATAAAGTAGAATAATGATGAACAAATACTTGGAATATTTCACAAACACAAAAGAACAGATGCACAGTCTTCACAATATTTACAGAAACATAACAAATAAAGAAAAAAATAACTTTGAAAACATATTAGCTTCAGTTTGAAGCAGTTCTTGATAAATAGTTATCACCAGGGGTGGGGAAATTTTCCAAATTCTTTCCAGCCAAGGATTTATTTCGCCAGCCCGCAAGATACAACACACGTAGTTGAAAATAGTTATGACAAAATCGCACGCGATTACAGACAAAATTACTATTACTACAATGCATTTTCATAATTCTTTTTTGTATAATATTAAGAAATATATGTAACAAAGGTAAGATTAATATTAGATAGAACTTAGTACCATACTTACACTGTAATAATTTGGAAAGTTAAAATAACTAGATTAAAAAAGTGTTTCTGATAATGTGCCTATTGCCTACAGTTTTTCAAAAACTAAAAATGCACTCGCCTTATGAGAAAATCCACTCGCCACTGGCGAGCAAAATGATGTATTTCCCCTCCCCTGGTTATCACTCCTTTGGAATAAAATTGTATATTAATGGATTTTTAATCCTTGACAACATTTTGCTGTCAACTACCACTTGAGTCACATTTTAAACTAATTGTTCTAAAGTTCTGTTCCAGTGAAAACAGAAGAATGTCTGGTGCTGCCATCTGGCGGCAGATTTTGGTACAAAAGAAGCAATTGTCTGACAAAAAGTTTAATTAACTACTTAACTGATCAATAGTTCGGAAAAAAATCCTTCAAATAATGCCCTTTTTTTTCATGTCTTTAACAGAATTTTTAACCTTTTATCGCCGGTTTTTCAAAATAGAAATTTTTGCATAATTGAATCAAAAACATGCTCGGATTAAATGATGCAAAATTTACAATACAAATTTACTGGTGAGAATAGTGCATCATGATTGGAATATGGATGCCAGTACGCCATACTGGCAAATAAGGGAAATAGTAACTGAAAAACCAAACAATTTCTATTATTTTATAACAGAAAATAAAAAAAATTATTAATAAACTAGCTGATTTGCCCGGCGTCGACCGGGTCCGTAATAACCATGATGCATAAAAAAACCTATAATATTGACAAAAATGAAAAAAAAAAAAAAAATCGATTCTAAAAGCACAAAAATTAGAAAAAGCGTTTTTCTTCTTCTTTTCTTTTTTTCTTTTCTTTTCTTTTTCTTTTTTTTTTTTGAAAATTGCATTAAAAATCGATGAAATTCAAAACTTGGTATTTTGAAAATGTATTACGAAAACGTATTCCTTTCACTCATATGAAAAAATCGCCTCGAAACATAAAAAGGACAATAAAAATCGGCTAAAAATTAAAAAAAAAATCTAATGAAAAAATCAGAAATCGGGCTTCGAGGAGCAAAACTTCATATACAGAGGTTACCTTCCATCCAAATTTTGTAGCTCTGCGTCAAGTGGTCTCTTCAGAACAACGCTGACGTAAAATCGCCAATTTATTGCATTAGCGCCCATCTGTGCCAAAATTTGCACCAGAAACTTCTAACTAAAATTTATTTTTATAAGGTTGGTAGGAGAAAGTTGCAAAATTGTTTTTTCTTGTTATAAGATAATAATTTTCTAAAATTCCGGTGTGAATTAAACTTTACAGAAGTACAATCATTTGCTCCTCCAAAGTTTAAGGTGTATTAAAAAAAAAAAAAAAAAAAAAAAAAAAAAAAACGCTTTTTTACCTTTAACAGCTCGAAAATTTCCGATACATTTTCAAAACATATTTTTAAAAGTCGAAACATGAAACTGTATTTCGATTCAAACTGCCTATTTTCCGATTTATTTTTTTAGTCATTTTTGCTCTCAAATACACCAAACTTTCAAAATCTCTTATTTGGAAAGTACGCGAGGCGCCGTGATGGCCGATTCTTTGATAAATGCAGAAAATATTGCAATAAAAACAATCAAAAACGGCATTTCGAGCCGATTTTTCCCTAGCGGAAGTTTTGGGAACGAAAAAAAGGGTCACACTGATAAGGTAATTGTTTATAAATCAAATTCTAATGAGTGGAGCATTAAAAGACATCACACGGCACCTCATACGTCCCTTCAAGAATCCCCTCAGCAAGTTACGTGTGTTTCTACTTTTAAAAATGTGTCTGAAAATGTATCGGAAAATTTTGAGCTGTTCAGAATGAAAAAGTATTTTTCGGAATACACCCTTGAAGTGCCGTGTGATGTCATTTTATGTTTCATTTATTGAAATTGGAATCAATTAAAATTGGATTGATAAACAATTAATTACCTTCTCAGTAGGACCTTTTTATTCTCGTTCCCAGATCATCCGCTTTGGAAAAATCGGTTCAAAATGCCCTTTTTGATTGCTTTTTTTTTTTTTTTTTTTTTCAACATTTTCTTGCGATTATGAAAGAATCGGCCATCACGGCATTTTGTGTACTTTCTAAATAAGACAGTTTGCCTGTTTGATGTATTTGATAAGCAAAAAATGGATTCAAAAATAAATCGGAAAATAAGCGGTTTGAATCGAAATACACCCTTAAATAGAAATTCCTATGTGATGGTGCACAAAGAAAGCTAATTTCTACTAATTTTCCAAAATGAAAACAATATGTCAATTTTCGGGCGACTGTTTTTCGCTCGCTAATTGGAAGCTTCGGACAAAATGGGTGACACCGACGATCATTGTGTCAAACCGTCTGGCACGTAATTGGCACAAATGAGGTCTGACGGAAAGCATGCTTTCCGTCAGACCTTTCCTGCAGCGTTGCGTTACAAACAATTTCTCGCAGCTTTTCATGCGGGGAATGAGTCAAACGGAAAACTAAAACGAAAAAAATTGCGTTCGAATTCGTTTGAGTGAAAACAGATATTCCTTTTTAATAGACTAATAGCTTTTATGTCTGAAATTTGTTTCTCCTACCTAATTTAAGGGTGTATTTCGTTTCAAACTGCTTATTTTCCGATTTATTTTTGAATTCATTTTTACTCTCAAATACACCCAACTGGCAAATTGTCTTATTGAGAAAGTACTCAAGGTGCTGTAATCGTCGATTCTTGGATAAATTCAGAAAATATTGAAAAAAAAAAAAAAAGCAATCAAAAACGGCATTTTGAACTGATTTTTCCGAAGCGGAAGATCTGTATAGACGAATAAAAGGGTCATGCTGAGAAGATAAATGTTTATAAATCAAATTCTGATGAATTGAACGTAAAATGACATCACACGGCACCTTATACGTCTCTTCAAAAAACCCCTCAGCAAGTTTCATGTGTTCTGCTTTTAAAAATGTGTCCTGAAATTGTAAGAGATAATTTCGAGCTGTTGAAGGTAGAAAAGCGTTTTCTCGAATACGCTCTTAAACTGAAAACATGGAAACATCTCTGATTCAAGATTTAATTTGGCATGTTCATTACTTATAATATATAAATGATCACTGAGCACATTTGTTAACAAATACAAAATTTAAAAGGAGTAAAAATGCAAGAAAAACTTTCTAAGTAGCGATATTTAAGCAATCTTGGGAAGTTAGCGAACCGATTTTTTAAAAAAGATGTCAAAATGATGGTGTCGGTCCTTTCTCTAACAAAAGTATTGAATAAATTACCAGATTACAATGTGAATCTATGGGAATTTGGCGAAATACCAGAAACAGCGCCAAGTTATACTTTTTGAGCGTAAATTTTGTCGTCAAATCGACAATATATCGCCAAGTTGGCGACAAACTTTCTTACTTTATTTTCAGACATCAGCGGTAGATAGCCGATTCTTATCTTCCCCTATATATTCGTAATAAAATAGAGCAATGGAAAATCAACTTCTACTAACTTTTAAGTAAAAACAATACGTCAATTTTCGGGCGACTGTTTTTCGTTCGCTAATTGGAGGCTTCGGACAAGATTGGGTGACACTGACGATGTGTGTGTCAAACCGTCTGGCACGTAATTGGCACAAATGAGGTCTGACGGAAAGCGGTGTTGCCTTACAAGCCATTTCGCGCAGATTGTCTTCGCATGGCATGCGAGGAATGCGTCAAACGGAAAAGTAAAAAGAACAAAAAAATGGGTTCGAATTCGTCTGAGTGAAAACAGATATTCCTCTTTTAGTTTTTTTTTCTTTTAATAGACTAATAGCTTTCATGTCTGAAATTTGTTTCTCTTAATCTAATTTAACCTGAGATACATGCTCTGAATCAAGATTTAATACATCGGTACAACTTGATTATCCCGTCGACCATATTACTGTCGCCAAATTCTAAAATTAAATGCTAATAGGGGGTGATCGCAAATGCCACATTCAGCTACATTAAACACGATATACATGTTTGTTAATCATCACGTGATTTTTAATTCGACTTTTTACTTGTATTTTTATAAATGTTCTACTAAAAAAATTGCTCTACCGTTTTTTAAAAATTTGCGTCAATTTGCCTAAAAGTTTGGTGATTTGTATAACTTGGCGAAATTGGTCGACGGGATAATCAAGTAGTAAAAATTCATCCTACCATAAAATTATTTTTTCTAGAATAAAACTAGCTTAGGTCATCAAAGATGCCCTTTTTTATTTAAAGGTAACCTTAACACATTTGTAAAAAAAAAAAAAAAAAAAAAAAAAAATCAATTAGATATAATTAAAATTTTATTCATAAATTATAATTTTGTGTACGTTGGTGATTATCCTTCCTGCGATCTCCCAAATTATACTTATAATATTTTTTAATCTCTGAGAAAAAAAAAAAAAAAAAAAAAAAAAAAAAAGAGGTTACTTGTATCTATTTTTTCCTGACAATGTGTATTACTTTCAACGCATAGTGGTAGTTTGATCATCGCTTGTCTCATCGGAACACGGCGGTAAGGACCGATTGATTTAAAGCAGACCACAACCCTCCCCCCCCCCCATTTTTTATCATCCCTTTCTCCCTGAAGTCAATTATGAAAATGAATCGAGGAGACACGATAAAAAGACCAGATGTCGCGTCTTATTCAATGTTAACCCTTACTAGATCTCATTTGTTAATTGGGAAAAATTCGTATAACTTTTTTTTTAAATCACCCTGTATGAATACAAATGTATTTGCTTTGCATAAATATGTTTTATGTATTTGTATAAATAAAAAAAAAATTAGTTGAAAAAATATTCTTCAATGAAGAACCTGATTAAAGGTTTGAAAGTACTTGGATGTTTTAAAATAAAACTATTAAGGGTGTATTTCGATTCAAACTGCTTATTTTCCGATTTATTTTTAAACTTATTTTTGCTCTCATTTGCATCAAACTTGCAAGTTGTCTTATTTATAAAGTGTACAAGGTGCCGTGATTGTCAATTCTTTGATAAATGCAGAAAATATTGCAAAAAAGGCAATCAAAAACGACATTTTGAACCGATTTTTCCGAAGCGGAAGATTTGGGAACGAAAAAAAAGGTCCTACTGAGAAGGTAATTGTTTGTAAATCAAATTCTAATGAATGGAGCATAAAATGACATCACATGGCACCTCGTACGTCCCTTCAAAAATCCCCTCGGCAAGTTTCATGTTTCTACTTTTAAAAATGTGTCTTATATTGTATTGGAAAATTTTGAGCTGTTGAAGGTGGAAATGCGTTTTCCGAATACACCCTTAAGGGGCTACTTCAGTCAAATGAAAAGACCTGTTTGTTAATACTAATCCTACGGAAGAAATTTATAAAGATATCTCAGTTGCATTTTATTTTATTTTTTTATTTTATTTATTTATTTTGCATTGGATAGTTGAGATCGATCTGTATGCTGACCGTTTCTTTAATTCTTTAATTTTGTTTACATATACTTTTTAGGAGGACGCTTTCATTTTCGGAACCGGTTTGGAAAGTGGAAGCACCCTCATAAAAAAAAAAAAAAAAAAAAAAAAAAAAAAAAATCTGCAACCAAAATTCAAAAAGTAAAAAACGGCCTGCATTCAGATCGGTCTCAGCTATCCAATGCAAAAATAATCATTTAAAAATATCGAAATGCAACCGAGATATCTTTATAAATTTCTTCCATAGGATAAGCATTAGCAAACGGGGCTCTTCATTTGACTGAAGTAACCTTTAAGGGTTTCTTAAGGCCCTTCTCCCTGTCCGCGAAGACACTCGCGAGCAAATGCTATTCCTACGGGGGAGGCATTTTTCTAATAACTCTTTCGCATCTTGATATTTTTATTTTTATTTTACTTTATTTATTCACTAGCTGTTCTGCCCGGCGTTGCCCGGGTTCATCAAAAAATAGCAAGAATTGCGAAAAAACTTTAAAAATCATAATAAAAACCTCGAAAAATTTAAAAAATGCTGCACGAATTTCGTCTAAACTTCGTTGAAAAGAGATGGGCTAGAAAATTGAAGTTGGATTATTTTTACTAATGTGGAAAAATCTTACAAATCGCAAAAAACATTAAAAATCTCATAAAAATATAAAACAAAATTCAAAAATTGTGTTTCAAAATTCGAATAAACTTTGAAGAAAAGAGATCAGAATTTAATAAATTTGGCCAAAAATTGAACCTCTGAAAAAACGAAGCGGGTCGCGAAGAAACGTAAAAATTGCTTTAAAAATGGCAAAATTTTCAAAAATCACGGAACTCAAAATTTACTCTACTTGGATAAATGTTTTGAATCTAATTAATTTGATAATGTAAAAAGCATTGAAATACGAAAAAAAAACTGCTAAAAAATCGCAATAAAAATCTTTAATCGCACAGGAGAAAATTTTTCATATTAGCAAAGAAATTAAAAACCGAATTCCTTTTTCCTGTATCTGAAAAAAAATCGCCGTAAACTAAAAAAAAAAAAAAAAAAAAAAAAAAAAAAAAAAAAAAAAAAAGCATACAGCATTAAAAATTAATGTAGATCAAAATAAGAGAGCAAAACAATTACCGTAAGGGATAAAAATTTGAAACCAAACTCTTATTAGTCTAGAAATTTAAAATCGAATTCCTTTAAAAAATGTAAAAAAAAAGACTGAGAAAGCACAAAAATTGCTTTGAAAATTGTAATAAAAGTCGTAAAACATTAAAAAATCCCTAGGGTAAAAATTCACTGTTATAATATAAAATATTGTAATCAAGAAATTAACCATATTAACCAAAAAGTTTGAAATCGAAATCGATTTCCGGATGTAAAAAAATCGCCACGGAACTTGAAGAATGGCTAAAAATTACATTGAAAATTGCATTAAAAACAGCTAAATATTTGGAAGTCAATGCTTAAAAAAATAATATTAAGGCAGGGCGGGGGAGGGGGGTTATGATCGAAATCATTCATAAATTACAAAATGTAGGCATGGAACGCCAAAATCATATTAAGAGATAAAACATTGCATTCGAAACATAACTACATTAAACAAAATGTTTGATATCAAAATTGGTTTCTGAATGGCAGAAAATCGCCAAGGAACTTAAAAAAACTGGCAAAAAATCGTATCGAAAACTATATTAAAAATCGCTGAATATTTAAAAGTCATTGGCTGTAAAAATTTAATATTCAGTCGAAAATATTGTAATCGGAAATCGTTCATGAATAAGGAAGAGTCAACACGGAACACCTAAAATCCCCCAAACTAACTAAAAATTACATTGAATATCGCATTAGAAATTGGCAAAATTCATAAAAGCGTGGAGAACAAATTGTACTATTTATGCTAAAAGTTAAAAACCGAAATTCTTTTACCGATGTCAACAACTGTCACAGAACTTGAAAAATCACTATAAAACAGATTAAAAATCAGTAAAATTTAATATGACAAAATTTGCCATAGTAAGATAAACATTTATGTTAAATTCCTGCGTACATAATTTACCATAACAAGACAAAACATTGAAATCTGAACTCTTTCATTCGTTAAAAAATATCGACACAAAACTTGCTAAACATTTTATGAAAATACACAAAAAATCTGAATCATTGATGTCAAAATTTACTACATTAAGCTACAAATTATTTAAAAATTTCTTTTCCAATTGTGAAAAAATCGCCGTGGACTCGAAAACATCTAAAAATTGTATTCAAAAATTCATTACAAATCGTTTCAAATTTAAAAATAGCGGGGGACAACATTTACATTAATAGAGTAAAATAGTGTTATCTGAATTATTTCTTAAATACGAGTGAAAATATCGGCGCAAAGCTTGAGAAATAATGAAAACATTGCTAAAAATTGCATTAAAAAATCACTAAATTTCAAAATTCGTAAATGAAGTGTAAATGTTTGAAATTAATTTCCTCTTTGAAATTTCAAAAAATAGCCGTGAGATTCAAAAAACCAATACAAAAAAATTGAAAAATTCATTAAAAATCGCTAAATGTAAATACATCCCGTGAATAAAAAAATATTCTAGTCGTGTACAACGTAGCAACCATTCTTTTTTTACTTGGATTACAAAAAAATCGACGCAGAACACAAAATATATCAAAAATCACATTGAAAATCGACAAAATTAAAAAAAGGTAAATGGTGAAATTTACTATATTAGGCTAAAACTTTGAAACCAAAATAATTCTATAATTGTTAAAACACCACTGTGGTGGGGATCGAAATAATAGTAATAAATCGCATTAAAAAGTTCATTAAAAACGCATTGAAAAATGCACTAAATATCGCTAGTTATTTTTTAAATCGCAGTAATCAGAATTTTATCAAACGGATAAAACATTCTAATCGGAAATCTGAACCATTTGATTATCCGGTTGACCAAGAAACTATCTGGGTCAAACCATAAGACTAAACTACAATAATGGCAGATCGTAAATTCCATATTCACTTGACATTAAACATGTTACATATGTTTGTTACGTCATCAAGTGGTTTTAACTTCTTATTTTTATATGCATTTGTATTAATGTTTTTCCAAATTATCTCTTCTTTCATTATTTAATATAAAAATTACATCTATTTGCTTAATTTGGCTTGTTTCACGATTAATATAATTTGGGAAATTGGTCGACAGGATAATCACGTAGTAAAAGGAAATCCTTTATAGATAATAAAAAATCGACACGGAACACAACAATTCTTGAAAAATCGCGTTAAAAATCTCTAAAATTATCTTAGATTAAAAGTTTGAAATCAGTTTTTACTTCCGAATATCAAAAAATCCCCATAAAACTCGAAAAATTTCTAAAAATTGCATTGAAAAGTGCATTAAAAATCACTAATATTAAAAAATCACAGGGGTCAAAATTTACTCTAATAGGGTAAAACGTTGTAATTGATAATATCTCATGGATGACAAAAATCCGACATCAAACGCAAAAAATCTCGAAAAATTGCATCAAAATTAGCTGAAATTCATAAATCTTAACAGCTAAAATTTAATACATCAGCCTGAAAGTTTTAAGCAAAATTCCTTTCACTAATGTCGAATAATAGCGGCAAAATTTACAATAAATAATTCACTAAAAATCCAAACATCGTTGCACGAAATCCAAATAAATTATATTGAAAAGAGTACAAAATTCACTAATTTAGGTCGAAAGAATGAAACTGCTTTCCTTTTCGCTAATGTGGAAAAATCGCTTCGAAACCCACTAAAATTCGCACATGAATTAAATTAAAAAAACTGAAAATCGGCCTTCAAGGTGTAAAATTTCATACATAACTTCGTGCAGCGGTCTCTCCAGATCATCGCCAGTACTTTAAAAATTTTAACATGCGTTATAAACTACCTTAAAGTGTAAAACAGATCACCTTATTACATTTCCTAATTTTGTTCGCGCCCCTCCTTTCACGCACCCTGAAATGTGTCACACCATTCTTTGTTTACATTTTTTATCATGTATTATAAACCATTTTAAAATTTAAAATAAATCACATTGTTATATTTCCAAATTTTAACAAAATCGCGTTCTGTTAGTTCCATTTTTCACCACCAGCTAGCACACTCTATTCTTCAAAAACTTTATCAAAACGATACTCTGTTAAACAACCTATCAGGTGATATATTACTCGAGGGGGTAGCGGTCTTAAGCAAGAATTTAAGATATTTTATGAAATTGCTATTCGAAAATAGTGGTAACTAAATTTTTGACATTTTAGGTAAATTTCGCAAAAAAATACTACTTATTGCATTCTCAACAGCTCAAGATTTTGATAGAACAACTATGAAAAAAAATAGATGCTAAAGGCAAAAAATCTTAAAAAAGCGTTAAAAATCACATTGAAAATCACATTAAAAATCGTTAAAATCTAAAATTCGTAACAAACACAAAATTTAGGGCTAAAAGTTTAAAACGGTTTTCTTTTTATCAATCTCAAAAAAAAAAAAAACAAAAAAAAAAAAAAAAACCCGCAAAATGGGGAAAAAACACTAAAAACAGCATTAAAGATTCAAAAATCGCTGTACAAATTCCGAATAAACTTTGTTGAAAAGAGAAAAAAAAAATGCTATATTGGGTTAAAAGAATGAAACCGTATTCCTTTCACTAATGGGATAAAACCGCAAAAAGAACGCTAAAAATCGCCTAAGAAAATTATCAGAAAAAATCTAAACAAAAAATCGAAAATCGGGCTTCGAGGTGCAAAACTACATATAAAAAAGTACCTTCCCTCCAAATTTTGTAACTCTACGTGCAGCAGTCTCTTCAGAACAGCGCTCACAGACAAACATCCTTCTCTCTTTATTATTATAGATTTATTTATTTATTATGTTGCATTGGATAGCTAAAGTGCCTCCCAAGATCGCTCCTTGATTACTTTTTTGATTTTGGTCACAGGTATTTTCTATAAAGTTACTTTCCGTTTCTGAACCGGTTCTGAAAATAATTTTATAAAATATATCTGCAACAAAAATCGATTTTTTTTTTTCGATTTCAAAATTTTTAACAACGGAAGCTTGAGAGACTATAAGTCCATTAATTTTTAGTTATCACAGATGTTTCAAAGTGCAAATTTAATTGTAATAACCACCCTGTATATAATTTTTTTTTTTCTGACCAGCATGCATATCTCCGTCCTCTGTCTTTCTATTAAATGTCTGTAATCTTCTTTTGTTTCGTCGAAATATTACGATAACGACGCATTGATTCAGAACAGAACAGCCATTTTTTTTTCTGCGCTGTCAATTATGAAAATGATTTGAGCATCAGGGTTAAAAAAGACCAGATGATCGGCGTTGACGTGACTTGTCGAACGACAGCCTGTTTTTTTCCTGCGTTTGTTAATTGGTCAAATTCACTTCAAAATAACGAAAGGAGGTTACGAATTTCACCAGCATCGATTTTTTACTCCATCATACGTAATATAGGGTAAATCTTGCAATCGTTTTGAAACATCGAAATTCTGTTTGACGTTTCAGACACTAGAAATCCCGAAAAACATTTTTTGAAAAAAAAAAAAAAATTGCCGTACGTCTGTCTGTGTGTCTGTCAGTTCGTCTGTCTGTCTGTAAACGCTCTATCTCCTGAACAAACTGAGATAAAGACTTGAAATTTTGTATGTACATTCTAATGTATTTAGAATGTAAAAATAAAAACGAAGCCTATTTAATATCAATAACCACGATGATCCAGAAATATATATATATATTTTTTGGACTCTCGAAATATTTGTTCTGATGAATGTTACATAAAAATTTTCGATTTTTTTTTTTTTTAATTTTAAGGAGTGGGTGTAAAATAACAATAAAATAAAACAAATTTTTCATAAAGTGCAAAGTCGATCGGATAATAGTTGCCGAGATATTTGTAAACCTGTTTTCCACAGTCTTCGATTTTTAATGACCCTGTATTTCATTCAAATTTCCATTCAAAGATATATTTTAGTGGGAAATGAGACGCTTTATCCAAAGCTGTAAACTGTTAGTTAATATGATTATTATTTTTGGAGTTAAAAGGATGTTTCTTTTACGCAATGCTTGAGTATTTTGTCCTTTTATATAATTTGTCGAGATCGACTCATCAGCAATTCATTAATAGAGTATTACTAAGTATAATAAAATCATTTATATATTATATGCGTTTAAATTTTATTTTGGAATTGCGATGCATCTTATTTTCTGCTTATAGCTCAATAGGTAATAGATGGATTAAAAAAAAAAAAAAAAAAAAAAAAAAAAAAGGAAAACTGAGTTCCATTCCAAATCGCTTCCAAGGTCAGGTTTTGCAATTGGATATCTTCTCCGTTAAAAAAGAAATTTGTGAATGCGTCAAAATATTTACTGTTTGTTGATAAAAGCAGTTGAGAACAGCCTTAAGGGTGTATTCGAAAAAACGCTCTTCCACCTTCAACAGCTCGAAATTTTCCGATACAATTTCAGACACACTTTTAAAAGTAGAAACATGAAACTTGCTGAGGGGATTCTTGAAGGAACGTATGAGGTGCCGTGTGATGTCTTTTTACACTCAATTCATCAGAATTTGAGTTATAAACAATTACCTTATCAGTATGACCCTTTTCGTTCCAAAAATTCCCGCTTGGGAAAAATCGGTTCGAAATGCCGTTTTCGAATGCTTTTTTTTTTTTTTTTTTTTTTTTTTTTTTCAGTATTTTCTACATTTATCAAAGAATCGATTGTCACGGCTCCTTGTGTACTTTCCAAATAAGGGATTTTGAAAGTTTGGTGTATTTGAGAGCCAAAATGAATTCAAAAATAAATCGGAAAATAAGCAGTTTGAGTCGAAATACACCCTTAAATTACAGAAATCAACAAAAGCCGATTGTGACAAATGAGATATGTCAAATTTCATATATTTACCTTTAAAAATGAGTCTGAAAATGTATCAGAAAATTTCGACCTGTTGAGGATGGAAATATATTTATTGGAATACACCCTTAATGACATTCTTTTTTACCACCTCTTCTCTTTTCTGTCTATAAAGGTACTTATTAACTCCTTCGCTTCGTACATCGAAACACGAAGAGGCGTGATTGATTCGAATCCATCGGCTAATGATGGTACAATTAGGAACTGTTTTTCAGCCATGGATAATATTGCATTCACAACAAAATGCGAGATCTAAGCGATGGTTTTCCACAACCACTACTATCCAATTACGCCAGTCTAGCAATTTTTCACTATTATACACTACAAAGTAGAACCCGTCGAATTTCGACAAAATAAAACATTTCAGACGGAACTGTTTCAGTGGTTTATAATAAACTTACAAAAAATGCACCTTATATTGGTAAGCCTAAACTCTTAAACAAATGATATGTAACCTAAATTTAACAAAATAATATTTATTTAAAACTCAGTTGAAGAAATTTAAAAAGTAATCTTTAATCGTTCATATAAGCAGTAAAAATAATAAAAGTCTGTTATTATGATAAAGTTATCTATTAAGGGTGTTTTTCGATTCAAACTGCTTATTTTCCGATTTATTCTTGAATGCACTTTTGCTCTCAAACACATCCAACTCGCAGATTCTCTTATTTGGAAAGTGCGCAAGGTGCCGTGATTGTCAATTCTTTGATAAATGTAAAAAACATTGTAAAAAAAGCGATCAAAAACGGCATTTTGAACAGATTTTCCCGAAGCGAGAGATCTGAGAACGAAAAAAAGGGTAATGCCGAGAACGTAAATGTTTATAAATCAAATTCTAATGAATTGAGCGTAAAAAGACATTGTAACGATCTCGATCAGTATAAAGCGAGTTACTACTTGAGAGTAACTGGCTTGGCCTTTTGCTCAATGGTTAAAGCACTCGCTTCCTGATCAGAGGTTCTCAGATCAAACCCAACCGGCGCCAATCCCCCTCATTGGTGACCCTGGACACGCACGCAACTCTCTCTCATCATCAACTTCCAGCGCACAACAATCAACTCACCTCATCATCAACAGATGGCAGCACCAAAAAACAATCTCTCTCAACGCAAAGCCTGTCCTCGCATCACAATATGCGTATGACAGCATTCATTCACGAGTGCATATCGCTCGTCAGACGTCAGTAATACGTCTTTCTCACTGGGGGCATACTCTGTAACGATCTCGATCAGTATAAAGCGAGTTACTACCTGAGACTAACTGGCTTGGCCTTTTGCTCAACGGTTAAAGCACTCGCTTCCTGATCAGAGGTTCTCAGATCAAACCCAACCGGCGCCAATCTCTCTTCAACATCACACGGCACCTCATACGTCCCTTCAAGAATCCCCTCAGCCAGTTTCGTGTTCCTACTTTTAAAAATGTGTCTGAAATTGTATCGGAAAATTTCGAGCTGTTGAAGGTGAAAAAGCATTTTTTCGAATACACCTTTAAGGCTCTTATGCTAAAATTTTAGCATGAAATAAAGCAAAATTTTTTTGACTTAGACTCAATCATAGAATGTTTTCCCCGTGAAATCTAAATCCGATGTTATTTACGCCATATCAAGATTTACATATGCACCTTTCATATCTGTATTCACCTTTAAAAAAAAAAAAATATATATATATATATATACTAGCTGTTACCCGTGACGTCGTTCACGTAGCATTAAAAAAAAGATAAACGCTTTAATTAAACAAAACGGTTCATTAACAATAATTTAAAATATATATATAATATTTATCTTATAGAAGGCTATGCAGTAGTTTTTTTATAGGGGACTTAAAGAACTCAGTCAAATAAAAGGAAAATGTGTTAGATAATATGAACAATCACGAAAATGAAATTGTAACCACTTATACTGTAGAACAACTGTAACGCAGAAATCTGAAACGTACAGAACTGAAACGTACAGAAATCATGTTGTAGTGCATTTCAGAATTCCATATCAAAGAAAGAAAAATCATGTGTTAAACCTAGGTAATAAAAAAAAATATCCAACATTTCCATAATGCATAATTTCCCGGGACATTCTTTTCTGCAGCTGTGTATATGATCTATGTGTTTGTAAATATTCTAAATACAATGTTAAAATTTTGCTTAGTGAGAAAAAGTATAACGAATATTAAAATTCACCTTTAGCAATTTCTAATTATAGACAGAAACTTACTTGAATTCTTTTTTACAGTCCTGTATATTACGTGCAAATATGTATACGATCGCATATTTAGCTTAAATTATTCAAGCAAAAAACCCGATTCAAATTATTGAATTCATATTTCCGGGAATCGCTATTGCACTGGTGACCAATCCAATTTATTGTATAGTCCGATACATGATTTATTTAAATTCTACAAACATCTCTTAGTATATCAAATGTAGCTGAACTTCAGGATGCATTAGTTTTCCAAATACATACGATAATTGAAAAAGCTCTTCAGCAATCTTTTCTAATAGACCATACTTTGGATACAATATCAGAGATCTGGACACAGGTCCAAAATCTTTTATGCGTCTCTGTAAATGAACAACAAATGTGATGCAAATGATACTTAACTGCAAGCTTATTGTAGTAAATTTCAGTATTTATCATTCTATTGATTATCTCAGTATATTAATTTCATCATGTTTGAAATAGCGCAACGCAATTAAAATACGCTGGGAATATTTTTTCTCCGTCGACTATTATATTACCGAACATTTTTCTGTAATCTTGTAAGTGAACTTATACTTTGTTTCATATATGACGATACATTGATATTTTTAAAATTCTTAATGGAAAGTATTCCTCTGACGTCACAATTGGTAAAAAGTTGAATTTTATAGCCTCGAACCGAAAGAAAGAAAAAGGTTCATTTTGATTACGGATTAATATCTGGAAAAACTACTAAAATATTTATATTCTTGTAAAGTCTTCTAAGTGTAAAAGAAATTTTATATAAGGCCGATCCAGTGGCGTGGTCGGTAGCGACGACTCCTCCCACACCGCTGGACCCTGGTTCGAATCCAGCTAGCGGCATGGATGTCTTGTGTTGTCCATGTGATGTGTATTAAATGTATGTACTGTATTTCATGTAATAATAAAGTGTTCTGTATTGGTTTCTGTGTATTAAGGATCATTCGAGGTAACAGCCATTGTAGCTTCTAGACCTCAAAACATTGTTCTCTCAAACCCTCTCAAATTTTATATAATCGTTTGCGTGATATAAGAAGAAAAACAGTATTCCTCTGACGTCATAATTGGTGAAATTGCGGTTTTTAATCTCAAACCGAAAAACAGAATAGTGTCCATTTATTTATTTCATTTTATTTTATCACGTGCAAATCTTTCAGTTGAAAATTAATTACAGAAGAGAAATAATTATTCCGGTTTTTTTATTTTTTGGCAACGAAAAAAGAAAGATAATTAAATATTATGGAAAATTTTTCAATTTATTCTGTATGAAAAATAGTGAAATATTGAATTATTAAAAAAAAATATTTGAATAAAATAAATAAAAATTAGCCTATGTTCATTTCAGGCCAATAATTTACCTATATACAAAAATTCAAAGACATTAATCCATCTGTTTTGAAGCCAAGTTCATTCCAATTTTCGGACACACTTTCACATTTATAATATATAGAAGGATATATATATTATAAATTGATCATTTTCAAAATTTTCATTTTTCATCGAGATTCAAAACTTAAAATCTCAATTCTATAGCTGAAACAGATAATAAACTATTTATATTCTTTTAAGCGTAAATAAAATTTTGTAAATGGAACCAAAATTCACCGGGTTTTATAACAGAAGGTAAATTTTTGACGCAGCACATATTTAAATTTCATTTTTTTTTCTTTTAATGAGAAAATGGCAACATAAAGATACAGTAATATTTTTTCCTTTTTTCTATTGCTTTTAATAAAAATGGAGAATTCTTGTTGCCACAGTTAGAAAAAAGTATTGAAAACTATAAAAAAAATTAATAATTCAAACATAAATTAAGATACAGTTATCAAATAAATTGCATTTAAAAGTTTATTTTTTTCCCTATACGATGGTGTAAAAGTTAAAAATATGGGATGTTTAGAAGTTAAAAAAATTTCAGTAGCAAAAATAACAAAACCGAAATTTTATTTCAAATTTCAAAATGTTGCCATTCGCAAAATGACGTATGCGTTACGCACAGATACGTTTGGCCTTTATAATATAGATAGATATATTGTTTAGGGTATGATGGGTAAATTTTACAATCGTTTTGAAACTTCGAAAAAATAAATTTATGGCAAACGAACCTTCTAAATCTGCCGTTTGCTCCTGTCCACAGCGGTCAGTTTCCTGCAATCAGGCCCTGACTATCGGGGCTTGTGCCCTGGGCACACAATGTTTGAGGGGGCACAATTTTTTATAATTTCATCTTAATTTTCATTAAAAAAATCATAATTGTGGAAAAAAAATGTGATATTTGAGATATTAAAGATGTGTTCGAAAAAATGATTTTCCACCTTTAACAGTTCAAAACTTTCCGATACAATTTCAGGCGCATTTTTAAAAATAGAAACATGAAACTTGCTGAGGGGATTTTTGAAGTCACGTACAGACTGCCGTGTGATGTCATTTTTCGCTGAATCAATTAGAATTTGATTTATAAACAATTATTTTCTCAGGGTGACCCTTTTTTTTCGTTTGCAAATCTCCCGCTATGGAAAATTTGGTCCAAAACGCCGTTTTTGACTGCATTTTTTGCAACATTTTCTACATTTATAAAAAAAGTCGACAATTACGGCGCCTTGTCTAGTTTCCAAATAAGAGATTTTGAAAGTTTGGTGCATTTGAGAACCAAAATGAATTTAAAAATAAATCTGAAAATATGCAGTTTGGATCGGAATACACCCTTAATAAAAAGAAATGGCAAAATATATCTCAATATATGGTTGAAAGATATTTCAGTTATACCTTAGCACTCCGTTGTCTCCGCTGCTAAGACATCATCTTTCCTTCCAAAATTTGTTTTGGGCACCAGTAATAAAGGAAAATAACATTTTCCTTATTTAATCAGAATTTTTTTTTAATTGTCTACTTCAAGGAAAGTTCTTTTTAAAAAGTGATGTTAATCGAATAAAATTTGTGTAAGGGGCACCGGAGTCCGAAGGGTTAATAATAGAAAAAATATTTTATTTTTATTTCTAGAACTGTTTTCTAATTGTTCGGAAAAAATAATTTTTTGAGTTGACACTTTTTGAATAAGTGTGTATCCTTCTATAGTAAAAAAAAAAAAAAAAAAAAAAAAAAAAAAAAAACTAGCCTTAAAAGGAATGACTCCTAGAATGATGCTAATGTGTAAGGTTTCCGGAAATAACGAATCCGGGCGGACTACTCCTTCCATGAGTCGAATCGACCAATCAGGAAAGGGCTCCGTTTATGCATCGCCGTATGGGTTACCATAAACAGGGAAAGGTTACCATCGCCAACAATCGCCAAGTTTGTCGCCAACTTAACGATATATCGCCAAATTTGGCGACCAAAATTAGTCGCCAAAAGTGACGCCAACTTGGCGATAACTGTAATATTTCGCCAAATTTTTAATTTCTTTACAACATCAGTCGTGTGCACATCATTTGAAAGGTCTGCAACTGCTTATTCATATTATGGATGTCTTCTGCGTCACCCCCACACTCTGGTCCCTCCCAGGGGGGCACATTTTTAATTTTTTTACAACACCAGTCGTGTGCACATCATTTGAAAGGTCTGCAACTGCTTATTCATATTATGGATGTCTTCTGTGTCACCCCCACACTCTGCTCCCCCCAGGGGGGGCACATTTTTAATTTCTTTACAACACCAGTTGTGTGACACATCATTTGAGAGGTCTGCAACTGCTTATTCATATTATGGATGTCTTGTGTGTCACCCACCCACTCTGCCCCCCAGGGAGGCACATTTTTATTTTCTTTACAACACCAGTCGTGTGACACATCATTTGAAAGGTCTGAAACTGCTTATTAATACCATGGGGTATTGGCGAGCGCAGCAAGCAGGGGTAGACTACACAACTTGGAATCGCGAAGCGATTACGCGGGGGTTTGGCGAGCGTAGCTCTCCTAGTTACGTAAAAAAAAAGTAATATCAGTAAATCAACCGATCCAAGGGGGCACGAAAAATTACAAGTGCCCTGGGCACAAAATTTTGCTAGTCGCTCCCTGCCTGCAATTATTACAGTGGAACCTCGTTAACATGAACCGTAAGGGGAATCAAAATGTTGTTCATGTTTAACAGCAATTCATTTTTAACCGACTTCAAGGAGAAGGTTATGATTTCGACCTGTATGTATTTCTTGTTCACTCATAACTTTCGTAAATATAAACCGATTTTCATAATTCTTTTTTTTTTTTTTTTTTGAAAGTGTAAGATGACCAGATGGTCCCATTTCAATTTTATCAAATTCTTGCGATTAGAACTTTTTAAAAATAAAAACATTAAAATTCCAATTCTTTTTGAAGCAGTCGTCCAATTGTAAGCGTTCATTTTTCAGGTAATCGCAGGCTTTCATGTCGAGCATACAAATCAGATGTGTGTGTACAGTAAATAAATAAAATTTCAGGCTATAACTCTTACAACGATTCGAGATTTTTTTTAACCGACTTCAAGGAGTAGGTTATGATTTCGACCTGTATGTATTTCTTGTTCACTCATAAATTCTTTAAATATGAATCGATTTTGATAATGCCATTTTTGTTTGAAAGTATAAGGTACATATGGTGTCATTTTATTTTCATTAAATTCTGAAAGCACAGAATTTCACCAAACTTCAGATTCCGCGATACCTTGAGATACATAGCCGCTGAAAAGGTTTTGGTGTGAACTGCTCTATAGGTGGCGCTGCTATGCTACATTTTGCACGATTTTTGCGATAGCTATATCTCAAGAACTAATGCAGAGAACTTCATCAAATTTTAGATTCTGTTACACTATAACATAATTAGACGCGGATTACATTTTGGTATCAACCTTGCAACAGGTTTTTCCGATAGCTATATCTCAACAACCAACGCACAGAATTTCATCAAACTTCAGATTTTGTTATAAAATGACATATAACATAATTACACGATGATTACGTTTTGTTATAAATCCTTCAACTGATGGTGCTGCTGTGCTATATTTTACACGGTTTTTTTTAACTAGCTATATCTCAAGAACTAATGCACAGAATTTCATCAAACTTCAGATTATTTTACACCATAACATAATTAGACGCTTTTTTACGTTTTGGCATAAATTGTCCAAGATATGGTGTTGCTGTGCTACGTTTTGCAAATTTTTTGTTATAACTATATCTCAAGAACTAATGAACGAAATTCCATCAAATTTCAGATTCTGTTAGGTCTTGACATAAATAGATGCTTATTAGGTTTTAGTATAAATTACCCAACATGAGGCACTACTAAGCTCATTTTCTCAAAATATTAATTAATTAATTAATTAATTAAATTAGGCTTTTCGGATACCAGAATCTCATTAGGCTAGGTCAAATTTTCGAGGAAATTCGATAGTAGGTAACTTTGGGGTCACCACGTTTTTTTTTTTTTTTTTTCTTTTAATATTAAAATGTATTTATAAGATAGAAGAAAGTTTTGAGATTGACACATCCGACTAGTTTTGAAGTCGGTTTGTATTTTTTTTTTTTTTTTTAAGCATATTTTATATCAGTATCAAATCTTTGTATTCGTTTTTATAAGGAATTTCGGAAACAATTCATGTTAAAAGTAATGCACGTTAAGAATAATGCACGTTAAGCGTGTTTATATGTTAACGAGGTTTGACTGTATTATTTCTTTATATTTAATCCGCCTCCTCCAACCACCAACCTTCTCATTTACTAGAAAAGTCTCCATATTGGGCATACTCAGAATTTTTTGAAAAAAATATACTAATTAAACTACCCATGTATTTAATAATGGATCAGTCAAATTTAGCGGCGGAATTGCAGCAAATAATCTGTAAAAAAAAATAAAATATTTTCGAATATTTGGCGTGAAAAGAAGAAAACGCCACTCGATTTGGCAAGCAGCGCATTTCCTCGCCAAAAGTAAACGATTTTAATGTAAATGAATATTCTTTGTCAATAGATTTTAAAATGCGTGATGTAAATGATATTTATGAATTCATATTTAAACAATTAAAGAGTGTAATATATATCGTTTCTTTTTTATTACATATTTATGTTGCATATTGCTGCAATTATTTAATTTTATCATTGTAAAATTAATTTCATTTATAAAATATGTTTTTATGTGTATAAATATATAGGATAGTATACATATATGTATGTATATATATGATAAAACTATAGTTAAAACTAACTAAAGCTGACAAAACTAAAATTATTTAAATATTTTTTCTTAAATGTAAGTTCAAGATGAAGCATTTATTCTTTAAAAAGTATTTAACAAAAAAGTATTTTTTGAAATTTTATTTCGTTGCCCACCCGTGATAAACCGCCAAATAAACGAAATGCTAATTATTTTTTTACGAACTTTTTAAGGGTGTATTCGAAAAAACGCTTTTCCACCTTCAACAGCTCGAAATTTTCCGATACAATTTCAGACAAATTTTTCAAAGGAGAACACAGGAAACTTCCTGAGGAGACTTTGGAAGTGACGTACAAGGTGCCGTGTGATGTCTTTTTACGCTCAATGCATTAGAATTTGATTTATGAACAATTATCCTCTCAGTATGACCCTTTTTTTCGTTGTCAGATCTCCCGCTTCTGAAAAATCCGTTCAAATTTGCAACTTTGACAGCCTTTTTTGCAATATTTTCTACATCTATCAAAGAATTGACCATTACGGCACCTTGTGCACATTCTAAATAATAAATACAATTTGCCCGTTTTATGCTTTTAAGGGCAAAAAATAAATCGGAAAATAAGCAGTTTGTATCGAAATACACCCTTAAGGAATTTCTCAGATTTTTTTATTTATTTATTTATTTATTTTTTTTAATAAACATCTATATGTACACGTGAAGAATACTCTGTAATTTTTTCAGTCTGCCCGTATGTAGACCTTCCTTGTTAGTTATTTGATACTGTCTATAAAAGTACTAATTATCAACTTCGGGCTGTAGAATCAAACACGAAAACGTGTGATTTTATTCCGGTCCACGTGTCGAGAGTTTCTGCTAATGACTCGGTATTTATTCCCAATTACGAACTATTTATCAGCCTCGGATGGTTATTTTATGCAATGCGACACAGCGCAATTTAAAAGGTGGTTTTTTACCTCCATTACAGCCCATTTATCTTGTCCTGCGCGATTTTTCATTTTGCTGACGCTAAATAAATGTTTTAAACAACTTTAGGGTGTTTTCAACTTAGGGCCGTAGCTAAGTGATCAATAGAAGGGAGGGGGGGGGGGGGAGGGGGCTCATAACTTTTTTTTCTCTCTCTCTGACGCAGAAAGATGAATTAGTGCATATTCACATTGTAGGTACAATGTTTCTTATTAAACTGTTGTACTAACTTCATTTTACACTAAGAAAAGTACAGGATGATGAAAATTTAGAGTGTATAACTGGTGCAAAATTAAACATAAAGTTAGCTCCATATGTACAAATAGGATGAGGGAGCGTTGAATTACTTATTTTAGATGCAATTTTGTAATTCTGCAAAACTGTGAAAGGGTCTCGAAACTAAATTAGATTTTTGAACAAAATTTCATTTGGATTTTTGGAACAGAAATTCATTGAGTGACCTTGGAATCTTTTCCAGTGGGGGGGGGGGGGAGCTGAGCCGCCCATTGTGCCCCCTTAGCTACGGCCCTGTCTCAACTGCTCTACTCAATAAGCGCCCACACATAAACTAATTTTTCGCACATAAACTAAGTTTTCACACATAAACTAATCCATTTTTTAACCCTTTAACGTTCATTGGTTTCGCCACGAAACCACAAAATTTTAATTCCGATACGCAACACTGACACCGGTATTTTTATCTAAAAATATCCCTTTTATTTTGTATGTGAAAAATCACGTTTTCTTATTTAGAAATATATTTGTTCTTTATTACCGGTGTCATTCATTTATTTTGACATCTTAGCAATGAAAATGCTATGATCGTTAAAGGGTTAAACGAGAAGATAAAAAATTGGAAGGTCCGGCTTAGAGGTGTGCACGGGCCCGTCGCCTGTACCCGGCCCGGGCCATTGGTTCCGATTTTTCTGACGGACGAGAATGTGTACCACGACGACATCTTTTTAGAGTGTAGTGATCGGCATCGGACACAGTTACACTGTGTCGAAGCCGCACTTAATGTATATTTTTAGCAGACTCGTGCCGGGTCGAGATCAGGCTTGCAAGTTTTTTTTTTCTTTTAGTCCAGCCAAGCCGGAACTAGATTTAATTTTTCTCACGATGCGTACGGCTGAGAACATGATTTGTAAAAGTATTGATAGCAATTGAGAACTTATGTTAACGTAATCTTTAGAAATATATCTCTTGGTGGTTCTTAAATTCACTTCTCAACAACGCGAAAGTTTGACACATTATCTGACTAAATTTTAACTGTAAATGTATGTAATTGGCAAGTTTGATTATTGAAGTAATTTGGAATCGAATAGCGTTTTCAATTTTTGGTAAATAAGATATTTGTGTGTACCTGTTGAGATATAAGATATTTTTGTCACGTGATTGAAAATTTTTCTCCCTTCCTATGCTGTTGCTTCAATAAATTCGATTCTAAACGCTATCTTTGACAGTATTTTCTTAAACTGCTTGTATCAAAAATTGATAACACCATTCAATTACATAGTTTCTGAAAAAAGCACCTGAATTATCTTATGCGTTTTTTCGAAAAAGAAATGAATTGAGAAATGTATCAGAAAGTAGCTCCCTTGGATTTGAGAAAATCTTTAATTAAATGGCATAGAAATATTTTCATAAATATAATGCTTATTATACAGCTTTAAAAGTTATGTTTTTAACTTCCTTTTTTTCTAATTCATTTTTTTTCTAAATCATATTAATTTTTTTTAATGAAGTTTTAATTGAATGTTGAAAGTCTAAGAATCTAAGTAGTCATAAATGTTACTATTGCGTATTTTCTGTAAAATCATCCCATAAATATGTATGCAGCATTTTTTTTTTAAATTTTAATAAATGATAAAAATCTAAAAAATTTCGAAATAGTAGAAAGTGTGACGGGTCAGAAGGGACCGGGCCGGGCTCAAATAAATTTTCTACCGACCAGGTTGGGCCCGGGCCTGGAAATTCCGGCTCGTGCAGACATCTAGTCTGCTATAAAGAAAAAAAAATGGAGAGAAAAAAAAAGAAAGAAAGAAAGAAAAAACAGATTGATGACAGCTTTTTTTGGTAAAGGCACCTGCATATTTCGAACAAAAATGAATTAAACCATGTGTCAGAAAATCACCATAAAAGCTAAATATCGAATCGATCTAAAGGTGAGAAGCATCACTTTGTCTAGACATTATCGCTTTAAATCAAGAACCGATTACTATCGATAACGTAATCGATAATTCTCAATGTAATCATTCCCCTTTTCCCCCCATATCCGTTGAGTTGAAGAAGTGAATGTAGTTATTTGGTTAAATAACTTGATATGTGTCCCCAATGGCGTTAAGCAAATAGATGTTAATTGCCACCACTTTGTGTCCCCAATTTCATGAGATATTTATCATCGC
Organism: Maratus speculifer; assembly: GCA_964019185.1. Classification (NCBI taxonomy): domain Eukaryota; kingdom Metazoa; phylum Arthropoda; class Arachnida; order Araneae; family Salticidae; genus Maratus; species Maratus speculifer. The sequence goes on along the minus strand of OZ025303.1, from coordinate 5,782,263 downwards.
TTGTCATCAATCATGGAAAAAATTACAGCCGACGGGAATTAAATGGTACTATATATATATATTTCTCTCTTTTTTTTTTTTTATTCAGCATTTTTTTTCTTTTTTTTCTTTTTTTTTTTAATTATTCGGAAAATAGTCGTTGTCCTCGGTAGAGAATTGGGAATTCTGAAGTATATCTGATTATTCTTATGGGTTGAATTCCGCAACTTATTTTATTTCATTCGTTTCCTGATTGGCCCAAGTTACCATGTTACTGGCGTTACTAGTCATTAGAGGGGATAAAAGAATTGTTTTGAAAGGTATCATTATTATTTATTACTACTTGGAAAATAGTTTTGTTCTCATTTTGTCTTAGTAGATCTGAATGTTTTCATTGGTTGAATTCCGCAATTATTTTATTTTTTCATTTTATTCGTTTTCTGATTGGTCTATGTTTAATGTACAAATAGGGAATATACTTCTGTTTTTTATCTTATTCCTTTTCTGATGGGTCAACATTTAATGTCCAAAAAATGGAATACTTCTGTTGCCATAATAACAAAAAAAGTATTAAAAAACTACAAAAAAATTGATAACTTTAAAAACGAATTGAGATCCAGCTTTTAAACAAATTGCATTGAAAAGTACATTTCTTTTCTATACGACGGTGTAAAAATCGAAAATGTGCGATGTTTAGAAGTTTAAAAATTTCCAGTTCCGAAAATTGTAAAACTAAAATTTCATTTAAAATTTGTATATGATTGGTACAGGAATATTAATTTTTAATGCATGGCGTACGTAATATAGAACTCTCTTATTATCTGAACCACGTTTTGATCATCAGAAAAATGATGTTTATTATTATTATTAGTTTGTAAATATAGAATTTTTTTTGTATGTCTTTCAAATTTTAGTCTTTGAAATTATAATTTCTCAAATAGTTTTTGTAATTTGTTAAATTACAATATCTATTTATTTTCTTTACTTTTTTTTCTAAGTATACAAGAAGAAAATATTGGCTTCGTGAAAATATTTGATTTCCGGTTTTCGATAAATACATACGTTTTAGAAAATCCTGAACACGATTTAATGTTTTTTAAAAAATGTCTGTCTGTCATTTGGTGAGTCTGTACGTGACAAAAATTATGTGGGCAATCCTATCCTATTTCAAGAACTAAAGCACCGAATTTCGCAAAACTTCCGATTCAAACAGCTTATTTTACGATTTATTTTTTAATTTATTTTGGCTCTCAATTGCGTCCAACTGGCAAATTGTCTCATTTATAAAGTACACAGGGTGCCGTGAGGGTCGATTCTTGTATAAAGGAAGAAAATGTTGCCAAAAAAAGCAATCATAAACGGCATTTTGAACCGATTTTTCCGAAGTGGGAGATATGGGGAACGAAAAAAAGGGGTCCTACTGAGAAGGTTAAGGTTTATCTAGGCCCGTAGCCAGGATTTCCTTTCGGAGGGGGCTTAATTTTGGAAATTTTTCTAGTCTAATACCTTGAATTTGCATAATTCAAAACGTAAATGAAAAAAAAAACTGTATTAAATTTTTTTCTGCATTCTTGATGTCCATGTCAGAAATTGTCATTTCGTGCTTTTATTTATTTATTTATTTATTAATATATCTAATTTATGGTTTTCAAGAACATTTCCAAACCAGAAGTAGTTTTAGAAAAAACAGCAACGAAAATAACAAGTCAAAAATTGCATGTCAAGCATCGCGAATGAAGTGCGTTCATACTACAATGAAGTTTTAAAAATATTCAGATCTTCGGATATAGTAGAATGGCTGAAATCTTTTGTGCTTATATTTGATTTATTTTATTAATTATATTGTATAAATTATATTTGATTTCACTTCTATGTTTGATTTCGTGCAATAAGGGGTGGAACATAGGAGGAATAGAAAGAGAAACATGATGTGTGAGGGGAAATGCAAGAGATTTTGGAAGCACGCAAAATTCCTAGTATTAAAGCACATGCCGAAGCACACACGGATTCAGTATAGTAGTTGGAATATTTTGTGCTTTCTATTATTCAGGAAGTGACTTGTAGTAAACCTCAGCAATCAGTTTCATACAATGTGAAATAGTTTCATATAATTAAAACGCACCTCAAACAATGTTTCGACCCTATACCATTAAGTAGTGGAATACTTTTGTGTGGCCTTGTAAATTCATAACAAATAATCTTTGAACCACAGATTTTACAATATATATATTTTACCATGCATTTCATAGAAGCATATCAATTTTATTATGTTCAAAAAAGGTTAACATCAATAAAATTGCACTTGAAACTATATTTTTCCACTGAATGTAATTTAACAGAATACTTTTATCCCTGTAATTAAACTGTACATCTGATTTTCATGAAATTTAAAATGACTCAATAAAACTATGCAACAATTATACATTTTAAATTTCAAATAATTCGATTGGGTAGTTTTTGCTCTGTTATATGCAGACGGACGGACCGAATGACGACTATATAAATGCTATTTAGATAATTACAAACGCACTTCTTGTGAACCACACATATCATATGAGAAAAATGTTTGGAAATATTGTAATTTGAATAGATTTAAAGCACAGGATTAATATCAGCATGCGAGTGTCTCGTATACGAGCACAGGATCTTAAAATCTAAGAGCACAGGATCTTAAACCCAAAGATGAAATTACTTACACATATTGTTTTTTCCAAAAAAAAAAAAAAAAAAAAAAAAATTAATAGTTACAAAAAAAAATTACAAGAAAATATCAAATAATTACAATAAAAACTAATAATTACAAATAGGGGAGAGGGGGTGGCGTTAGTGTGGACAGAAAAATTTAATTTAATTTTATAAAATTCTATGAGCAATATTAAAATTTCGCAACCCTTTCAAATTGAAGAATGATATTTTCTGTTTATTAACATACAGGAAAGATGATGATAAATACAGTTAAACAATAAGAAAATTGTCAGTTTTTAACATTGATCCATGTGTCCACACTAACCACTTGTATGGGTTAGTGTGGACAAAACCAAAATATGTTGGGGGCTAGTGTTGCCTAGGGCTCCTGTAACTCAGGCTGAATCGTCAAGCATCTTGTTTCCCAGTTACCGTTTGTTTCCCATTGATTCCTATGGGGCGAGAAACGTTTGAATGACTTAAAGGCTACAAAATCGTTAAAAATGGACGATTGTTTAGCAGAAAATTATTCTGACCTGTTCAGGAATGGGTTTAGAGTATTTAACTTCCATATAAATGAAAAAAAGGGGAGTAATTTGTGTATAAATACTTAAAAGAATAGATCTGGATTGGAGAACTTCGCCAAATATCGCGCCAACCTAATCGCTTGTATACAACAAACCGGTTTTTCGAAGCTGATGTCGTGTTTTATACCAGACGGGTGAGAAAAGAAAAGAAAAGACAAGAATTCCCCGTTCCCTCATTTATGCAACTTTCGCCTTATTCATTTATTTATTTTTATTTTTAGAGTGTGAGGTATTGATTTAAATGGTTGGATTCATTTAATATTTAAGAAGTAAAGAATAGAGATACTTTAAATCGAAATTGAAAAAGATATTATATTTTGCGGCGTAAGAAAAGGAGGGGGGGGGGACATAGTTAAAGAAAAAGCCAAAAGTTCAGAGGGAGGTTGGATTTTATGATTATAAATTTATTGTTTAGAAAAATATCAAAAGCATTAGAAAAAATTATAAATATAAAAGATTTATAATTTTTAAGCTAAAAATGGAGGAGGTGTCATGTTTTATTATTAGTATTATTTTATTTATTTATTTGGCGTAGGGAGGGGCATTTGATTTAACAATATATTATTTATCTACAATTACTATAAAATTCCAAATAAAACAGGAAAAAAATGAAACAGTATTGTTTAATTATTTTACATTTTCAGTGCTTTGTTTCGTGGGGGGGGGGGCGAAATCGGTAATTTCGAAAGATGGAGATTTAAATAATTGATTATTTGTTGTTGCAATAAAGTAATAAAAGGGCAAGATATTAGATAAAAAAAGTTTTACAAATCTTAAGCATTTGCTTGAATCTTTTAGGGATTAAGGGAGAAGGGGGCGAGTTAAGATGAAATTAAAAGAAACAGGAAACACGGAAGGATTTCATTCTTCCTTTTTAAATTATTTCATTTTTTAAATTTTAAATTAGAAATTATTTTACGTACGACTAATTCGTTAAAACTGTGTCCTTAATTTACTAACTTATAGCAAAGAATATTAGCATTTGAAGCTTTTTTATTTAAAAAATATTAATCATAATTTCACTGTGAAAATAAAAAAAGAATAAAATCAGTCTAATGTATGTGAATATATATTTATATTCACATTAAATCAAATATAGAATTAGTTCCATTTATATTTTCTTTCTTAAATAAGCATGTAAAACATATCAATAAAAATAAATTGATGGAAATATTTTTTTAATTCTAATATAGCATTATACAAAAGCATATCTACATGTTATTATTTTACCCAATTTTAAATGCCTTATATTTTCCCGTGAGAGAGATTCAGAAACTAAAATTACTCGCCTCGCCATCTACGCGATAAGACGCCAAATCAGGCAACCGTTTTGGAAACTTAATGGAGGCGTGATTCAGCCCGGTATATAGGAGCCTTAGTGTGGACAGGTAATTTTTTCACAAAATATTCCTTATTATCTAAACTTCTAAGTTTAAATTAGAGTCTAAAGGGTTTATGGAGAAAGAAGCAACACCAACAATCACAAGCTGTATGATTTTTTTTTTCTATTATTCCCCATTTTTAATCATGGAATTATTTTTCATATCAAGAAAAGTAAAATGATGTGCCGGATCTTTTTTTCTGCAGAAATACAACATCATAGACACTAAAACCATTTATACTTTCCACTCTGCCTACAAAATATACAATATTGCAACATCTAAGAGTTGGTGATGATGGGATTCGTTTATAATAATGGAAGAGTTGATATTTCTCATGCTTCTAACCAACATAAAATAATGTATATTCTATTTTATTGAATTAATTTAAAATTAAGGCTAAATTAATCCTCTAAAAAAGCAAAATTGGTGAATTTAAACAAAAAAAAAAAAAAAAAAAAAAATAGCAAAAGAAAAATATCAAATTTCTGCTTGAAATGATTTGATGAAAATTTCAATACATATAGTCTTATTTGATGTTTAATATAGTAATTACATTTGTAAGTAAACGTACATTCTGTAAATCTTTACATTATAATAAATTTAGTACTTAAAATACAAATTATGCAGTACAATAAGCTGTCTACACTAACCCCTAGTAGTGTGTCTACACTAACCCCATGCTAACGTTGTGAAGTTATTCTTCAGTTATACTCATTTAACCAATTTAATATCTTAATGAAAGTTATAGAAATAAAGAAGCCAATTTACACTTGTCTTATAGCAACTTGTTTATTGGATTCTAAAATTAAATTCTTTGTGCTGCAAAAATGAAAAAGAAATCGTATTTTTACTTTTCATGCATGAAATTAAACTTCTTGCAACTATTCAAAAACTTTTTAACCCTTTGCAACTAAATTTTTGCTTAGTAAGGAGTACAATGTTGTCAGTTTGTGTAAATTTTTTTGTAATTTTTTCTACATTATTTAAATTGTTATTTTGAATGTCTACACTAACCCCTTGTCCACACTAACCCCCCCCCCTCTCCCCTATATGTAATCTTAAAAATTATATTTATAATTCCCATTCTCTGATTAGAATTAGAATAATTATAAAAAATAGTATTATTGGTAGAGGTCTGCGCGGGCCGGAATTTCCAAGCCCGGGCCCGTCCCGGCCCGTAGGAAAAATTTTTCGGCCCGACCCGGCCCGTTGTAAAACTCAAAAGTCCGGCCCGGGCCCGGCCCGGCCCGTACAGAATTCAGTGAAAACAGGCCCGTCCCGGCCCGTTACAATTTCTACGATTTCTAAAAAAATCAGATTTTTTCTCATATAATTAAGATTTCTTTAAAAAATACTGCATACATTTCTATGGAATGATTTTACAGTATATTTTACAGGAAATTTTAGCAACATCAGCAACATTAGTGATTGCTAAGATTCTTAGGCTTTCAACAATCAAATAAAGATTCATCAAAAAATTAATATGGCTTAGAATAAAAGAAAAAAGAAAGAAAGTTAAAAACATCGTAACTTTTGATGCTGTTTAATAAAAGAAGATTTATAAAAATATTTCTATATCATTTTATTAAAGATTTTAAATCCAAATTCATTCGTTAATTCAAATATGCGCCTTTCTGATACATTTCTAAATTCATTTTTTTTCCCAGAAACGCATAGCAAGTATTTTTTATTCAGAAACTATATAATCGAATGGCATTATCCGTTTTTTGATACAAGCAATTTAAGAATACTGAAAGGAAATAAATTATTGTTATAGTTAGCGTTTTCAATAGAATTTCCGGAAGCGATAGTATGGGAAGGGAGAAAAACCTGCAACCATTTGAGAAACTATTGTATCTGAACAAGGTTATGCAAGTATTTTATTCACCAAAAATGAAAAATGCTATTCGATTCCAAATGCCTTCAATAGTCAGGCTTATCACTTTTATATTTTTACAATTAAAAATTAATCTGAAAATGTGTCAAAGTTTCGCGTTATTGAGAAATTAATTTAAAAACCATCAAGAAGTATATATCCACAGATTAATCTAACATAAGTTCTTTATCGCTGTTAATAATTTTACAAGTCATGTTGTCTTGAGAACAATTAAGTCTTGTTCCTGTCCGGTAAGTCTATATGTAGAAAAATGATGCAAGCTTGATCTCGGCCCGATATGAGTCAGCTAAAAAAATATTAAAACGGGTTACACACAATTTAACTGTCCGATGCCGATCTCACACTGTACAAGTTACATTTTTATATTGATGCTGCCAAACTAGTATGGCTCGTGACGCATATTCATGTTTATTCTCGTTAAAACCATTTGCGTTGAAAATAGATCATATTTTATCGTTTCTGCTTAAATTTTTTTATCGGCCCGGCCCGTATGGCCCTTTCAATTTTTTTGCCGGCCCGGCCCGTTGAGAAAAATTTTTGATCCTGCCGGGCCCATGCAGACCTCTACTTCTTGGTACAGTAAGTTACCTACAGAAGCAATCTTCGTGACTTCTTCTCAACCATGACGTTTCTCTAACGTTAGAGGACCACTATCATGACATTTCTTGCTCTACACAAAACGAGATCGATAAAATGTTAAATGTTGTCTGATAAAAAACCTCTTTAGGGGATGCTGTGAAAAATTGCCAAAAAATCCCTATATAGGGGCATCCATCGCTAATGTTGATAATTCTTCCAAAAACAAAGAAAGTTTCCCGCACAAACAGATTATTCTGCATATATTTTCTTTCTGTTAAATATCTATATGCAAACAATATAAAACAAAGCTGTTCAGTAAAAAGTCTTGGGGATGCCGTCTGCCGTGACGCCTTTGAAAATTTATCGATATCCTACTGTTTTTCTTCGAACAATTCATTTTTCAGATTTCCTACTGCTACTTTTTTTACTTTTAATAAATTGCCTTTTACAATAATAATACTATTTTCAAATATAGTTTCCCTAAAATCATTAACTTTCATAGAATTTTACATTGTAATTAGCTGACAAGTTTTGTTCTTTTATCTACAAAATATTTTAATAATTGCCAAAGTTTTCATTATATGGGTGATCAGGCCATCAGGGGCTTGCGAAGAGAAAACTGCGCCCAGGGCAAACTTTCAATTTGGCGCCCCCTCACTCAACTATTTCTTATAAAAGGCCAAAAATGACGTTGCTAGTAAAAATTTGGTGCCCCCTAAAGTTTCGCGTCCGGGGCGACCGCCCCTACGCCCCCTCTTACGCACGGCGCTGTGGGACATAGATTGAGTTATGAGAAAAATAAGGTAAGTCACAACATGCAAGCAAATGTTTTATATTTAACTCCAAAAGTTAACTCATACACCATACGTGTATTACACTTACTTTTCTTTAAAGAATAATAATATGGTATAATACACTTGATGAAATTTATCTGCATAGAGACAGTCAAAATTGCATTTTAAGAACTTTAGATGGTAGATATTTATAAGATAGGTAGATATTTATAGATTATTTATTTAGATGGTTTATATTTTAGATGGTAGATATGAAGAAAGAATTATATATATGAAAGAACTACATAATGACGGTTTCCAGTAATTGTAATTGAATAAATTTATATTTTTGCAATTAAAAATATACATAGTTTTAATACAATAAAAGATAAAAACAAGAAAAACATTGTCCATTTTTGGTATCATTAGAGAACTTTGAAAAGTCTTTTTAAACTTTCGGGAGGGGCTTCAGCCCCCTTAGCCCCCTTCCTGGCTACGTGCCTGGGTTTATCAATCCAATTCTATTAAATGGAGCGTAAAATGACATCACACGGCACTTTGTACGTCTCTTCCAAAATCCCCTCAGCCAGTTTCATGTGTTCTACTTTTAAAAATGTGTCTGAAATTGTATCGGAACATTTCGAGCTGCTGAAGGTGGAAAAGCGTTTTTTCGAATGCACCCGGGTCAATCCATTTCAAGTGGTCCAGAAAATATAAAAATGGTTGCTCGACCATTTCTAAAAAATGTGAAATTTTTTGTACAACAATTCTAACATGACGGAAGTTCAAAATGACCATTATTTTAATTTTACTATTTTTTGTTTGTGCATGGCGGCCATCTTTGTTTCACCGTGTTCAGCGATTTCCTCAGACACTAGGATACACAAAATTGTAAATATCTCTTCTTTTATTTTCCCAATTGAAATGGGGTTTGCAGCATTTTGTTCAGAATAAAATATGCTAAATGTATGGTTGTAGAATAATTTTGAAAAATAAATTTTTACAGGTGAAATTTTAGCACAAAGTTTAAGATTTTTTCCAAAATCTATCCGTTTGCAAGAGAACATTTTTCATGCAAGGAAAACTGTCAACCTTACACAATTTTTTCTACAAATAGGTCAAAAGTGCGTGCACGCACATACCAAGTCCCAGATATGGGAGTTCATTTCTCTTTGCGAAAAAAATTCCGAAATTCTTCAAAAATCGCACTTTTTAGGCTTTGATATCTCTGGTGGAGCACGAGATAAAAATCTGAAATTCTGGCTTTTGATAGTATTGTGTAGTAGTGTTATGTAAAAAAAATTTCAAGAAGGAGATTTGACTATAAGCTGAGATACGGTGATTAAAAAAATGTTAAGAAATGCTATAACGAGTACATTAGGAGAAATGAGATTAGTCTCTTTTATTACAATATTGACACAGAAAATATCGTTTGTTGAAAACAGTTAAATAATAAACCTTTAATTTACAATGATACTATATATGCTCAACAAAGAGCTTAACACTATTTACGAGAGATGTTGTGAGTTCGACCAGTTACTGTTGTCAGTCCATTAGGCTGTTCTTTCTAAAAATTTTATTTGAAGCCACCCAAGTCTTGTCATCCCTTGTTAACTTGAATGAAATTCTATAGGTTTATAATTGAAACCATGTCAACTCGGTCAGTTGCAACCCATTGTCTGTAATTTACTTTTCCTGAAATGTGTTAAGAGTAAAATTGTTGCAACAGCATTTCTAGTAGGTTTGTTCATCTGGACAAATAGTATATTGGCTTAGCATACATTCTGAATTGTTTAAATCACACAGAAGCATTTGAAGAAGATATTTGTAATTAACATTTAACATTGTACCATAAATAATTAATTTAAAATTTTGGAGGTGTGAAATATTACATAGTAGGTTACAATGGTGCAGTATTGTTTTCACATATTGTCCATGTCATATTTCAGCTTGTAGTCAAATCTCCTTCTTGAAATTTTTTGTATATAACACTACTACACAATATTATCAAAGGCCAGAATTTCAGATTTTTATCTCGTGCTCCACCAGAGATATCAAAGCCTAAAAAGTGCGATTTTTGAAATTTTCGACGAATTGCGGAATTTTTTTTTTTTTTTTTTTTTTTTTTTTTTTTGAAAAGAGAAATCAGCTCCCAGATCTGGGATTTGATGTATGAGTACACGCACTTTTGACCAATTTGTAGAAAAAAATGTGTAAGGTTGACAGTTTTCCTTGCATGAAAAATTTCCTCTTGCAAACGGATAGAATTTGGAAAAAATCGTAAATTTTGTGCTAAAATTTCACCTGTAAAAATTTTTTTTTCAAAATTATTCTACCACTGTATATTTAGCCTATTTTATTCTGAACAAAATGCTGCAAACCCCATTTCAATTGGGAAAATAAAAGACGAGATATTTGCAATTTTGTGTATCCTGGTATCTGAGAAAATCGCTGAACACGATGAAACAAAGATGGCCGCCATGCACAAACAAAAAATAGTAAAATTAAAATAACGGTCATTTTGAGCTTCCATCATGTTAGGGTTGTTGTACAAAAAAATTCAGATTTTTTAAAAAATAGTCGAGCGACCAGTGCTGGACCACTTGAAATGGATTAACCCACCCTTAACTTAAACTGGTTCTGATATTTTTTGGTATAAATCGTCGAACAACTGGCGCTGCTATGTTCTATTTTTCGTAATTTCCACATTAGTTCTATCTCAAGAATTAAAGGAGGGATTTTTTTAAAACTTCAAATTCAATTAATTCTTGATAAAAGTTAGTGATTAAATTTTAGTGAAAATCGCTCAACAGGTTTGTTGTTACGCTGCATTATTCTTGATTATCACAATAATTCTAACTGAATAATTGAAGCAGGAATTTTTTTAAAACTTCAAATTCCACTAATTCTTGATCAAATTTGGTGCTGATTAATTTTTGGAGAAAATCGCTCAACAGGTGGCTCTGCTACGCTGTATTATGCTTGATTATGTCAATAGCTCTACCTGAATAATTAATGTACGAGCTTTCGTACAACTTAAAACTCAGTTAGTTCAAGATGTTTAATTTTTGGTAAAAATTGTTCAACAGGTAGCACCGCTATGGGGCTGTCCATAAATGCTGTCACACTTTTTTCGATATTTTTGCCCCCCTGCACCCCACCCTTTGTTACAAAATCCGTCAAATATATATATATATATTTTCTATTATCAAACTGATTGCAAGACTTGCCCTATACTACGTATGATGAGTAAGTAATAAGTCCCAGGATGCATCAAAAATATTTCACGCACAATATATATATATATATATATATATATATATATATATATATATATATATATTATTTTCAAGTCTCTCATTCACAGAATACAGTAAAACCTCTGAATAACGGACACCTCGGGAACGCAGAAATTGTCCGCTACTCGGAGGTGTCCGCTATTGGGAAAATCTCAGAGATTCTTAAACCACTAAGAAATGCTTAATGTTTCATTAATTTACTTTTTTGATATGTTCTAAAATCTCTATTATATAATTAATCAAAAATTAAAATAATTTTTTAAGCAAATAAAATTAAAATAAAATTGTGCACACTTTTATCCACTGTTTATTATATTATTGCGAAACAAATCTGTTACAAAAGTTTATTTTTGTAATTTGTTTTTCTGTGTGATGTTATCGGACATTGTAGAGTTTCGGGCGAGGAGGGAGGTGTTGCATTTTTTTAATCTTTAAAAGCATAAAATCTGAAAATGTTCTTGGATGACATTTCAATACCGTCTGGGAGATTATTAAATCCCCTGAATTTAGCACTGAACGTTGACGGGGGGGGGGGGGGGGGATTTTCTCCAGCTCTGTATTTACATTTAATTGTGATCACAAAATTTGTGGCATGTTGTCCTGATAAATTCAGAGGTTTTTGCTTTTTTCATTTTTTCTCCTGTTTAAAAAATACCTTTTCATTCTTTATCACCAAATAAAGTGTCCGCTATTCGGAATGTCCGTTATTCAGAGGTTAAACATACAAAAATTTAAGTTTTGGGAGTGGGGATTGGAAAACTGTCCGTTAAATAGAGGTGTCCGCTATTGGGGAGTGTCCGTTATGGAGGTTTTACTGTAGTATATCGCTTCAAGCAGAATTCTAGCTCCTAAGTTATTAAGGGTGTATTCCGAAAAATAATTTTTCCTTCTCAACACCTCAAAATTTTCCGATAACATTTTCAGACTCATTTTTGAAAGTAGAAACACGAAACTTGCTGGGGTGATGTTTGAAGCAATGTGTAAAGTGCCACATGTGATGTCATTTTACTCTCCATTCATTAAAATTGTCTTTATAACCAATTACAGTAAATCATCGTTACAACAATATTTTAGGGACCATATAAATACATTGTTGTAGAGGGGTTATTGCTATATCAAGATACTACATATTTTGGGCTTCTAATAAGGATTTCTTTTTACTTTAAGGTATATACTACTTAAATATCTATATTTAGAAGAAAATAGTTAGCAGAATGTTAATAGTAATAGTTAAATAATGCAAAATAAATTTAAGTAAATTCAAGAAATGAGAAAAGAAATATTCACATATCTGAAAACTATTTTTATTAAAAATAATCCAATATTTTGGTATGTTTATTTATCTTTTAACAATAAAGTCAACGAAAAAGGTATGCATTAAGTCTAGAACACGAAAATGATCTTCATTTGTCGACTAACGGCTTGAAAGAAATGTCTGTAAAGACTTCACAGATTGAGGAGCTTCCTGGGATGACAAAACGGATTTTAATGGACCTGTATCATTACCATTATTATCTTCTCCTATCGCCATCTTGTTGTTTTCTATCTCGTCAGTAGTTTCAAAGAGAGAATGTCTTCATCAGCATCTTCTGTGAAAGCCATAAGGTCGTAATCTGCTGTTTAATAATCTTCTACGCTAATTCCAAATTTTTTGTCACTTCTTTTATCAAATTAGGATAAAGATTTTTTAATGTTCTAACCACATTCTTGATCATATAAAAGATCTCATTCAATGAAATTTTCATCACAATGAGGTTTTTTATCTTCATGACAAAAACCAACCTTTCTTCCAATAATTACGATTGTTTTCCTCTGTTACTTTCCACCGACTTCCAGCAATATTGTCACATGCTTTTTTCACATTTACAGCTTTAAAAGAGTCTTTTATTTTATTATCAAAATGTATAAGCATCAACTCTGCCAACCGTTTTCTGTAATATCCCTTAAAACACCCAATTATACCAATATCTCGAGTCTGTAAACTTGAAGAAAAGTTGGCAGGAAAAAAAGATCTACATTTTGCAATTTTGGAAATGAGACATAAGCACAAAATCTGCCAACAAAACGATCTTTTTCTTTCTTTTCTTCATTTCTTTCTGTAATTTTTGTAACCATTCAGAAAAAAAAAAAAAAAAAAAAATTAAATTAAATTTATCCAAGACTTTTTATTGGCTTTATATTCCACGGAAAGATTTTTCAGGTTCTTAAAGCATTTTACCTATTATTTGTACATGCGCTTTTTGTACACAGAAGAACAGTAAGTTTCTGTGAAGATTTCTTCCCTCCATAATACTTTTCATTTTTGAATGTCTGTGTCCATTCGGGTAGGAGTTGGATAAACAGTCCAGGTTCATCTGCGTTAGAAACTTCTTCTGGAGCATACTTTTTATAAGATATTTTTCATCCTGTTTTGCCACTATTCAAAGGCATCATTAATTAGGGCATACTTTTTCTCTCTGTGAACTTCCTGGAAAATTATTCCGCGACGATCCTGAAACGCACTACCCAATCGTTACTAGTGTTAAAATTTTCGTTTCTTAGCGTTACTGTAAATTTACGTGCTTGTGCACATAACAAGGGTCCATTTATTGAAACATAATCTTTACCAATTAAAAATACCAATTTAAAGTACCAATTTAAAACAGCAGCATCAATGTTTTCATTTGTGGCAACTTTCAGTCGTTTTTGATGTGCGTTAATTGTTTTTGAACATATAATATCTTCGATATGTTTCTTCTTCTTTGGGAACATTTTAATTGTAGATTTCGGTAATCTGTATTTTTTAACTGCAACAACCTGTTTCATTCCCTCATCAAAATCGCTGATAATATTCATTTTATCTCGAAAGGATAGTTGTTTTCGTTCTGCCATCTTAAATGATAATACACTGATGAAAGAAAGAAAATCAAAAATAAATTTTTCGTCTAGAACTCAAAATCATTAAGACTCTAAAACCGTCCAACTCTGCACACCTTTTAAAAGCTTCGAATTCTTCTTTTTTAGAATGTCGCTTATAAATACCTCACGTTACCTCTTTCTATAGCAACGAGAAGATGACAAAGCAAGTGATTTGGCACATGTTCTGTAACAAGGTTATGTTTTTCCCCCTTACATCTCCAAGAAGGGCTTTACATGTTCCTCACCATCTAAATCTGAATAATAGCCAATCTTACACTACGACTACGGAGATATGTTGAAAATCAACAGTGAGTCTTCTGTTAACAAAATAGATTGAAAAAATGACAAACATTTTTTCTCAGTATTGAAAAACCAAAATATCGTTATAAAGGGAGAAAATAACATTGAAATTTTAAAAGAAAAATCGTTTTACAGGGGTTTATTGTTTTAGAGAATATTGTAATATTGAGGGGAGGTTAACATTAATTTACATTTAAGTTCACCGGGACCAAGAAATATCATTGTAGTACAGGGAGTTATTGTTGTATCGGATATCGTTGTAGCGGGAGTTTACAGTATTTTCTCAGTTAGATCATTTTTTTCGTTAGCAGATCTCCCACTTCGGAAATTTCTGTTCAAATACCTAAATTTGACTGCATCTTTTGTAACATTTTCTGGTATTGATCAAAAAGTTGTCAGACACAGCACCTTATATAATTTTTAAGAAAGATAATCTGCGAGTTTGATGCGTTTGAGAGCAAAAGTGAAATAAAAAATAAATCTGGAAATAAGCAGTTTGGATCGGAATACACCCTTAAGAGTGTAACTCTAATCCAAACTGCTTATTTCCAGATTTATTTTTGAATTTATTTTGGCTCTCAAATGCATACAACTTGCGAATTCTCTTATTTGGAAAGTGCACAAGGTGCCGTGAGGGTCAATTCTTTGATCAAAACCAGAAAATGTTGCTAAAAAAGCAATTAAAATGGCATTCTGAACCGATTTTTCCGAAGCGGGAAATCTGGGGAACGAAAAAAAAATGATCGAACTGAGAAAATAATTGGTTATAAAGCCAATTTTAATGAATGGAGAATAAAATGACATCACATGTGGCACCTTACACATTGCTTCAAACATCATCCCAGCAAGTTTCCCGTGTTCTACTTTCAAAAATATGTCCGAAAATGTTATCGGAAAATTTCGAGCTTTTGAAGGTGGATAAGTGTTTTTTCGAATACCTTATCCACCCTTCAACACCCTTAAGAACGACCTTAAATGCGCCAGTAAGTTTCGAATAATAAAAATAAAAAAATAACAAGTAATAAAAATCATGCTTTAAGCATAGATTATGAAACACTTTCCAACACTTCCTGAAATTTTTAACAAAAATATGTTATTTAGGGAAATAAGATGCTAGTATCCATAGCCAAATATGTATTCCAATACTTTTGAAGAGCCCCGTATTTGACCCGTCGGTTGATATATATTTACTATATAATAAGAAAATTTAGTTTAGCGAGAAAATGCCTAACTGCCTAATAAAAAATATGTATCAAAAATATTTCACGCAATATTTTTTTTTTATTTCCGAGCCTCTCATCTCATTCACAGAATAGTATATCGCTTCAAGCAGAATTCTCGTTCCGAAGTTATTAATCACGCTCCCATGGTGTACTGACATGGCGAGAGGTAAATTGTCGAATGGGGGGATTGCCCCCTCCCCTCCCCCCTTCCATTACAGATAATGAGCGAGATCTGGCAGCAGCGTGCTCATCCTTCATCCTCAATGAGCAGTTCACCTTTACGCAATTTCATCACTTTTCCATCCCCTCCGGTCGCCAAGAATTCTCAATGAACGCGCGTAAAAAAACGAACGCAACTTACAACTGAAAAGGGGGGGGGAGGGTCAACGAATTCGTCTGGGTCCCTCCCGTCTTAGAAGAGCGTTTTCAGCGAGGTCGCCAAGTTGGCGAGTTGATGTTTGGAAGTTCGGTAACTTTTTAAAAGTGAAAATTGTGGCTAGTTGATATTTTCCAACTTCAGCAACATTGTGACACAAGATTTAATTCATTTTTGTTCGGAAGTGCATGACACTAGCAGGTGTTGTTACTCAGAAATTTTCGAAACGCACTCATATTTCTGTTTTTGTGCAAGCACAATACATATTGCTGAATAAGCCGTCAAATATGATTTTTTGAACCGCATTTTCCGACGAAAGCAGGAAAACCAGCCAACAAAAAGGAGAAAATCGCCTGATCACGTGATCCAAATAACTTATAACTCGGAAGATAATTTCATGATTAAAAAAAAAAAATGGAAAACTGAGTTTGATTCGAAAGTACTTCCATAGTCATAGCCTTCCAATAATATATCTTCCTCTAAAAAATGAATTTGTAAATGTTATCAAAACATTTTGCGTTGACTGAGAAGAGCAGTTGAGTCTCTTAAAACATTAAATATTTCTCTCTTCACGTCACTTCCAAGTTTTAAAAATGCTAAGGATTTTCTTGTATTTAAGGGTGTTCTCAAATGATCCGCTCAACAAGCGAAAAACGTTTTCACACATTTACAAATTCATTTTTTAACAGAAAGTTATAAAATTTTAATGCCTGACTATGAAAGCGATTTCGAATTGAACTTATTTTTCTATTTTATGATCATTCAATTACTTATCGAGTTATAAGCTATTTCGATGACGCAATCACCCGTTTTTCTCCTCCTTTTCGACCCGTTTTTCTGCTTTCGTCGGGAAATAGGCTCAAAAGTGTCAACTTTGAAGACTTGTTATGAAATATCTGTTGTGTTTTTTAAAAAACAAAAGAATGAGTGCCATTAGACAGTTTCTGAATAACAACACCTGCTAGTTTCACGCATTTCCGAACAAAAATAAATTAATGCATATATCACAAAGTTGCCCTTTTTGATTTAAGAACACCCTTAAGGAGCTACACTTCAGTTAAATAATAATACCTGTTCACTAATGAAATCCTATAAAAGAAATTCATATACATATCTCGGTTGCATTACAATATTTTTATTTATTTATTTATTTATTTAATTATTATTATTATTATTATTATTATTATTATTATTATTATTATTATTATTATTATTATTATTATTATTATTGGCTTTGAATAGCTGAGATGGATCTGCATGCAGCCCGTTCTTTACTTTTTCGATTTTGATTGCAGATATTTTTTAGGAGGGTGCTCTCCAAACCGTTTCCGAAAATGAAAGCGTGTTCCAGAATGGGTGGAAAATGTCTTTGTCAAGGAATTAGAACAGATTCTAACTCGATAGTTAATTTTTTTATTCAAAAAAATGGTAACCACAGTTCGATTTCAAATAGCTTCACTTAAATGTTTCCAGTCAAACCTTCTCGCGATTTTTGAGCATTTGAGAACAACCTTAAGGGTGTATTTCAATCTAAACTACTTATTTTCCGATTTATTTTTGTTCTCAAACGCATCCAACTGGCAAAGTCTCTTATTTAGAAACTACACAACGTGCCGTGTATGTCTATTTTTTTGGTAAGTGCAAAAAATGTTGCAAAGAAGGCTGTCAAAGTTGCCCATTTGAACAGAAATTTCCGAACCTGGAGATCTGGGAACGAAAAAAACGATCGAACTGAGAAAATAATTGTTTATCATTCAAAGTCCAATGGATTGAGCGAAAAATGACATCACACAGTTTTTATATATATATATATATATATATATATATATGTATAGAAATGCAGAATATATTGCAAAAAATGCTGTCAAACTAAGCGTTTTGAACCAAATTGTCGAATACGGGAGATCTAAGAACGAGAAAAGGGGTCCTTCTTAGAAAATAATGGTTTATTAATCAAATTTCAATTAATTGAGCGAAAAAATGAAATCACATGATCTCTTATAAATCTCTTTCAAAAATCACGTCAACCAGTTTCCTGCTTTTACTTTTAAAAATGAGTCTGAAAATATCTCACAAAATTTCGAGCTATGTTGAAAATGAAAAAACCTTTTTTTTTTTTTTTTTAAATACATCCTTAACTATATAGGGCATATTGTACTCAGTCCGGGTTGCCTAAATTTAATTGCAAACTAGCAAACGGGACCAATATAATTTTAACAAAATTTTGTTTTTACAATGAAAGCTTAAATTAAGGAATTCTTCATTTCTATGAATTCGTTTGTGAATTCCGGTGTCAGTCGATAATTTCTCGTTTTACTAATAGAATTTGCCCGTGCCGCAAAGGGTTACGACAGTATCTTATGAAGCTATTATCTAATTGAAATTGTTACAATATGTTCCCATAGGAGGAGCAACGCGGTTCTTAAGAGCCTGCATCAGTCAAACCGAAACTGAAAATCCTATCACAAACCTATGCGTGTTGCCACCAGGAAGGCGTATCCCGAACCCAAAGATTGACACTTTAAAAGACCAATGATATTTTCCAAGCTTGTAATTAATAAGAAAATGGTCATCTCACGCCACCTTTTACCTCCAGGCGATAAAAAGGGGATAAGATACCCCAGGAAGAAAAAAGTCATTAGCAAATGCTAAAACTCTCGCACCTTTTCAATACTGATAGCCCGAGGGATATGTGCATTTGGATAGTTTCTTCGAGATAATTTCTTACCAAAACACTCGGATCCGTTTTAAAACAAGTCGACATTGACCTTTTTTGTTAGATAGTTTCAAGTGAAATTGAATCATTTATATGTAATTTTAAAAGACAACATACAGATCGTGATTATTATGTCAGAGATTGCACATTAAACATTTTCCAAAGAATCTCCTCTACATTTTAATATTTTTAAATGATTTTTTTAGCATTGAATAGCTGAGATCATTGAACTGTACAAAGACCATTTTATATTTTTTCGATTTTGTTACGAGTATTTTATAGTGGCTTACATCAATAAAGCGAAATCCCAAGATAGAAATTTTTAAGATATCTCGTTTGTATTTTAATATCTTAAAATGATTCTTTTAGCATTGAACAGCTGAGATTTTTCGGTATAAAGACCGTTTTGTACTTTTTTGATTTTGTTTACAGGTGTTTTAAAGAGGCTACTTCAGTCAAGTGAAATCCAATGGAAGAAATTTATAAAAATATCTCTTCTACATTTTTATATTTTTAAATTATTTTTTGGCATTCGATATCTCAGATATTTCGATACAAAGACCATTTTGTACTTTTTCGACCTTCTTTAGGGGAATTTAAAAAAGCTACTTCAGTCAAATGAAATCCAATGGAAGAAATTTATAAAACTATCTCTTCTACATTTTAATATTTTTAAATGAATTTTTGTCATTGGATAGCTGAGATCTTTCGGTACAAAGATCGTTTTGTACTTTTTCGACTTTGTTTAGGGAAATTTTAAAAAATCTACTTCAGTCAAGTGAAATCCAGTGGTAGAATTTTATAAAAATATCTCTTCTGCATTTTAATATTTTTAAATTATTTTTTAGCATTCGATATCTCAGATCTATCGGTACAAAGACCGTTTACAGAACTTTTTCGACTTTGTTTAGGGGAATTTTAAAAAATCTACTTCAGTCAAGTGAAATCCAGTGGTAGGAATTTATAAAAATATCTCTTCTACATTTTAATATTTTTAAATTATTTTTTGGCATTCGATATCTCAGATCTTTCGGTACAAAGACCGTTTTGTACTTTTTCGACTTTGTTTAGGGGAACTTTAAAAAAGCTATTTCAGTCAAGTGAAATCCAATGGTAGAAATTTATAAAAATATCTCTTCTACATTTTAATATTTTTAAATGATTTTTTTGTTATTGGATAGCTTAGATCTTTCGGTACAAATACCGTTTTGTACTTTTTTAATTTTGTTTACAGATGTTTTAAAAAAGATACTTCAGGCAAGTGAAATCGAATGGTAGGAATTTATAAAAATATCTCTTCTACATTTTAATATTTTTAAATGAATTTTTGTCATTGGATAGCTGAGATCTTTCGGTACAAAGATCGTTTTGTACTTTTTCGACTTTGTTTAGGGAAATTTTAAAAAATCTACTTCAGTCAAGTGAAATCCAGTGGTAGAATTTTATAAAAATATCTCTTCTGCATTTTAATATATTTAAATTATTTTTTAGCATTCGATATCTCAGATCTATCGGTACAAAGACCGTTTACAGAACTTTTTCGACTTTGTTTAGGGGAATTTTAAAAAATCTACTTCAGTCAAGTGAAATCCAGTGGTAGGAATTTATAAAAATATCTCTTCTACATTTTAATATTTTTAAATGATTTTTTTGTCATTGGATAGCTTAGATCTTTCTCTACAAAGACCGTTTTGTACTTTTTCGACTTTGTTTAGGGGAATTTTAAAAAAGCTACTTCAGTCAAGTGAAATCCAATGGTAGGAATTTATAAAAATATGTCTTCTACATTTTAATATTTTTAAATGATTTTTATGTCATGGGATGGCTGAGATCTTTCTGTACAAAGACCGTTTTTTATATTTTCGACTTTCTCTAGGAGAATTTTAAAAAAGCTACTTCAGTCAAGTGAAATCCAATGCTAGAAATTTCTAAAAATATCTCTTCTATATTTTAATATTTTTAAATGATTTTTTTGTCATGTTATAGCTCAGATCTTTCGGTACAAAGACCGTTTTGTACTTTTTCGACTCTGTTTAGGGGAATTTTAAAAAAGCTACTTCAGTGAAGTGAAATCCAATGGTAGAAATTTATAAAAATATCTCTTCTACATTTTAATATTTGTAAATCATTATTTGGCATTCGATATCTCAGATCTTTTGGTACAAAGACCGTTTTGTACTTTTTTGATTTTGTTTACAGTTATTTTAAAGAGGTTACTTCAGTCAAATGAAATCCAATGGTAGAATTTATAAAAATATCTCTTCTATATTTTAATATTTTTAAATGTATTTTTGTCATTGAATAGCTGAGATCTTTCGGTAAAAAGACCTTTTTGTTTACAGCTGTTTTAAAGAGGCTACTTCAGTCAACCGAAACCCTATAGTAAAATTTTATAAGTATGTCTTTTCGACATTTAAAGATTTTTAAATGATTTTTTGTCATGGGATAGCTGAGATCTTTAGGTACAAAAACCGTTTTGTATTTTTTTATATTTTGTTTACAGGTATTTTAAAGAGGCTACATCAGTCAAGTGAAATCCAATGGTAGAAATTTATAAAAATATATCTTCTACATTTTAATATTTTGAAATGACTTTTTTTTTTTTTTTTTTTTTTTTTTTTTTTTTTTTTTTGTCATTGGATAGCTTAGATCTTTCGGTACAAATACCGTTTTGTACTTTTTTAATTTTGTTTACAGATGTTTTAAAAAAGATACTTCAGGCAAGTGAAATCGAATGGTAGGAATTTATAAAAATATCTCTTCTACATTTTAATGTTTTTAAATGAATTTTTGTCATTGGATAGCTGAGATCTTACGGTACAAAGATCGTTTTGTACTTTTTCGACTTTGTTTAGGGAAATTTTAAAAAATCTACTTCAGTCAAGTGAAATCCAGTGGTAGAATTTTATAAAAATATCTCTTCTGCATTTTAATATATTTAAATTATTTTTTAGCATTCGATATCTCAGATCTATCGGTACAAAGACCGTTTACAGAACTTTTTCGACTTTGTTTAGGGGAATTTTAAAAAATCTACTTCAGTCAAGTGAAATCCAGTGGTAGGAATTTATAAAAATATCTCTTCTACATTTTAATATTTTTAAATTATTTTTTGGCATTCGATATCTCAGATCTTTCGGTACAAAGACCGTTTTGTACTTTTTCGACTTTGTTTAGGGGAACTTTAAAAAAGCTATTTCAGTCAAGTGAAATCCAATGGTAGAAATTTATAAAAATATCTCTTCTACATTTTAATATTTTTAAATGATTTTTTTGTCATTGGATAGCTTAGATCTTTCTCTACAAAGACCGTTTTGTACTTTTTCGACTTTGTTTAGGGGAATTTTAAAAAAGCTACTTCAGTCAAGTGAAATCCAATGGTAGGAATTTATAAAAATATGTCTTCTACATTTTAATATTTTTAAATGATTTTTATGTCATGGGATGGCTGAGATCTTTCTGTACAAAGACCGTTTTTTATATTTTCGACTTTCTCTAGGAGAATTTTAAAAAAGCTACTTCAGTCAAGTGAAATCCAATGCTAGAAATTTCTAAAAATATCTCTTCTATATTTTAATATTTTTAAATGATTTTTTTGTCATGTTATAGCTCAGATCTTTCGGTACAAAGACCGTTTTGTACTTTTTCGACTCTGTTTAGGGGAATTTTAAAAAAGCTACTTCAGTGAAGTGAAATCCAATGGTAGAAATTTATAAAAATATCTCTTCTACATTTTAATATTTGTAAATCATTATTTGGCATTCGATATCTCAGATCTTTTGGTACAAAGACCGTTTTGTACTTTTTTGATTTTGTTTACAGTTGTTTTAAAGAGGTTACTTCAGTCAAATGAAATCCAATGGTAGAATTTATAAAAATATCTCTTCTACATTTTAATATTTTTAAATGTTTTTTTGTCTTTGAATAGCTGAGATCTTTCGGTAAAAAACCTTTTTGTTTACAGCTGTTTTAAAGAGGCTACTTCAGTCAAGTGAATTCCAATGGTAGAAATTTATAAAAATATCTCGTCTACACTTTAATATTTTTAAATGATTCTTTTGTCATGGGATAGCTAAGATCTTTCGGTACAAAGACCGTTTTGTACTTTTTAGACTTTCAATAGGGGAATTTTAAAAAAGCTACTTCTGTCAAGTGAAAACATGGTAGAAATTTATAAAAGTATCTCTTCTACATTTTAATATTTTTAAATGTTTTCATCTCATTTGATATTTGAGATCTTTCGGTACAAAGACCGTTTTGTACTTTTTCGACTTTGTTTATGAGAATTTTTAAAAAGCTACTTCAGTAATATGAAATCAAATGGTAGTAATTTATAAAATTCTTTCTTCTACATTTTAATATTTTTAAGGGATTTTTTGTCATTGGATAGCTGAGATGTTTCGGTACAAAGACCGTTTTTTCTTTTTTGATTTTGTTTACAGGTGTTTTAAAGAGGCTACTTCAGTCAAGTGAATTCCATTGGTAGAAATTTATAAAAATATCACTTGTACATTTTAATATTTTTAAATATTTTTTTGTCATGGGATAGCTGAGTTCTTTCGGTACAAACACCGTTTTGTACTTTTTAGACTTTTATTAGGGGAATTTTAAAAAAGCTACTTCTGTCAAGTGAAATCCAATGGTAGAAATTTATAAAAATATCTCTTCTACATTTTAATATTTTTAAAATATTTTTTGTCATGGGATAGCTGAGTTCTTTCGGTACAAAGACCGTTTTGTACTTTTTAGACTTTTATTAGGGGAATTTTAAAAAAGCTACTTCTGTCAAGTGAAATCCAATGGTAGAAATTTATAAAAATATCTCTTCTACATTTTAATATTTTTAAAATATTTTTTGTCATGGGATAGCTGAGTTCTTTCGGTACAAAGACCGTTTTGTACTTTTTAGACTTTTATTAGGGGAATTTTAAAAAAGCTACTTCTGTCAAGTGAAATCCAATGGTAGAAATTTATAAAAATATCTCTTCTACATTTTAATATTTTTAATTGATTGTTTTGTCATTGGACAACTAAGATCTTCCGGTACAAAGACCGTTTTGTACTTGTACGACTTTGTTTAGGGGAATTTTAAAAAAGCTACTTCAGTCAAGAGAATTCCAATAGTAGAAATTTATAAAAATATCTCGTCTACATTTTAATATTTTTAAATGATTCTGTTGTCATTGGATAGCTGAGATCTTCCGGTACAAAGACCGTTTTGTACTTTTTTTTAAATTTTGTTTACAGGTGTTTTAAAGAGGCTACTTCAGCCAAGTGAATTCCAATGATAGAAATTTATAAAAATATCTCGTCTACATTTTAATATTTTTAAATGATTCTTCTGTCATGGGATAGCTAAGATCTTTCGGTACAAAGACCATTCTGTACTTTTTAGACTTTTATTAGGGGAATTTTAAAAAAGCTACTTCAGTCAAGTGAAATCCAATGGTAGAAATTTATAAAAATATCTCTTCTACATTTTAATATTTTTAAATGATTTTTTCTCATTTGATAGTTGAGATCTTTCGGTACAAAGACCGTTTTCTACTTTTTTCGATTTTGTTTACAGGTGTTTTAAAGAGGCTACTTCAGTCAAGTGAAATCCATTGGTAGAAATTTATTAAAATATCTCTTCTACATTTTAATATTTTTAAATGATTTTTTTGTCATTGGATAGCTAAGATCTTTCGTTACAAAGACCGTTTTGTACTTTTACGACATTATTTAGGGGAATTTTAAAAAAGCTACTTCAGTCAAGTGAAATCCAATGGTAGAAATTTATAAAAATATCTCGTCTACATTTTAATATTTTTAAATGTTTCTGTTGTCATGGGATAGCTAAGATCTGTCGGTACAAAGACCGTTTTGTTATTTTTCGACTTTGTTTACAGGTGTTTTAAAGAGGCTACTTCAGTCAAGTGAATTCCAATGGTAGAAATTTATAAAAATATCTCTTCTACATTTTAATATTTTTATATGATTCTTTTGTCATGGGATAGCAAAGATCTTTCAGTACAAAGACCGTTTTGTACTTTTTAGACTTTTATTAGTGGCATTTTAAAAAAGCTTCTTCTGTCAAGTGAAATCCAATGGTAGAAATATATAAAAATATCTCTTCTACATTTTAATATTTTTAAATTATTTTTTGGCATTCGATATCTCAGATCTTTCGGTACAAAGTCCATTTATACTTTTTCGTCTTTGTTTAGGGGAATTTTAAAAAAGCTATTTCAGTCAAGTGAAATTCAATTGCATAAAATTATAAAAATATCTCTTCTACATTTTAATATTTTTAAATAATTTTTCTGTCATTGGATAGCTGAGATCTTTCTGTGTGAAGACCGTTTAGTACTTTTTTGGTGTTGTTTACAGGTGTTTAAAGAGGCTACTTCAGTCAAGCGAAATCCTGTAGTAGAAATTTATAAATGTATCTTTTCTACATTTAAATCTTTTTAAATGATTTTTTGGCATTGGATATCTGAGAGCTTGCGGTACAAAGACCGTTTTATATTTTTTTGAGTTTGCTATGGGGGTTTTAAAGGGGCTTACTTCAATCAAGCGAAATCCTATGAAGTTTTGAAGTTCATATAAATATATATTTTTCTCTTCTACATTTTAATATTTTTAAATGATTTTTTTAGCATTGAATGTTAGAAATTTATAAAGATATCTCGTCTACAAGTAAATATAAACTGATGATTACCTCAATCAAGTAAAATCCCATGGTAGAAATTTATAAAGATATCTTTAAGATTATTTAAAAGTCATTTCTATAGATCATTTTAATACTTGTAATTTTTGTTTCATTATATAACTGATATCTTTCTTTACAAAGAACGTTTTATATCTTTTCGACTTTGTCCAGGGTATTTTATAATTACTTACTTCAATAGAGCTAAATCACATTTTAGAAATTTTTAAAGATATCTCGTTTGTATTTTAATTGTCTTTAAACTTTTTTTCGGGGGGGGGGGGCATTAGATATCGGAGATTTCTCTGTACAAAGATCTTTTTACATTTTTTAGATTTTTTACTGGTATTTTAAAGTGTTTTACTTGAATAGAGAGAAATCCCATTATAGAAATTTATAAAGATATCTCGTCAACATTTTAATTTTTTAAATGATTTTTTTAGCATTGAATTTCTGAGATATTTCTGTACAAATACCTCTTTATATTTTTTTCGATTTTTTTACGGGTATTTTAAAGGTGTTTACTTCAATGAAGTGAAATCCTATGACAGAAATTTATAGAAATATCTCGTCTATATTTTAATAATTTTTTTTATATTGAACAGCTGAGATCTTTCTGTACAAAGACCGTATTACAATTTTTGATTTCGATACAGGTATTTTAAAGTGACTTACTTCAGTCAAGCGAAATCCCATTGTAGAAATTTATAAAAATATCTCGCCCACATTTAAAAAAATTATATTTTTTTTCTTACATTGAATAGCCTTTACGATTTCATTTATTTTAAAGAGGCTACTGCAGTTAAACGAAACAATGTCTTCGCTTTAAAGCTAATGCTATGAAAGAAATTTATAAAAGTTTATCGTCTGTGTTTTAATAGTTTTAAGTATTTTTTTTTTCTTACTTTGCCTAGTTGATATCGATTTGCACAAAGGCCATTTTCTATTTTTCGATTTATTTTACGGGTATTAAAAAAAAAAAAAAAAAAAAAAAAAAAAAAAAAAAAAAAACTTTAATCAAGCTAAACAATTAACTAGCTTATAATAATTCTTTCGACGATAATCCAACGGTCGAAATTTATAAATAAATCTCGTCTGCATTTTAATATTTTTTTCCCCCTTTAATAGTTCAGAGCGATCTCTTCAAAGGCCTTTTTCTATTTTTTTAATTTTCTTTACAGGACAGTTTCATTTTCGGAACCGTTTTCAAAAGTGATATTATCCTCATATTTAAAATCTACAATCAGTATCGAAAAAAGTAAAAATCGGCCTCTATACTAACCATCGTCACCTATACTATGCAGAAAAAAAAAAATAATTAAAAATTGGAATGAAAATATGGCATCTTTATAAAAATCTTCCGTAGGTTTAGTATAATTGAGTTTGTCTTTTCGCGTGACTGAAAAAACCGTTATTCTAAAATTTAGATCAGTTAGACTATGACAGGCTTTGGAATATATACGTATTATTTAGTTAAAATAGTATAAGAACTTTAAAAATCATTCGTTTATCTTTCTGAAAGGGAAAAAGACAGGAAAGACAATTTATATTCAATAAAGCATAAATGTATCATTTACGGATGTGAATTTTACCGCAACAGAATATATTTGCTAAAGTATTGTAAATTAGTCATAATTTTCGATAGAAGTGTCAAAATAAATATATTTCTATCTTTTAAATTAGTGTTATCCAATTTAATCATAAATTGCATAATAATTACTTTATATTTTAGAGTGGGTATACTGCAAACTTTTATTGATTAAAATAGAAATATTTATGAAATATTTATGAAAAGGAACATTTAAACTAATTCATTAAGAATTGTCTAAAAGAATGATACAAAAAAAAAAAAAAAAAAAGACATAGAAAAATTTAATACAAATGTATTTATTCGCGAATATATCTATTCATTTTTAATGTCAGAACCATTGTTATTTTCTTTCTGCCCTTTCTTCTTTTCCCTTTGTCGACTGCAGATGACAAAAAGTTAATTCTGTTATGTTTTATGAATTAACGAATATATCACTTTGATGTTGTACGCAATTAAAGAATCTTTTTTAGAAATTAAACTTCAAATATATGGAAGAAAAATAATAAAAATGGTAAATCTGTTTTTATTCGAAATCAATAATGCTTTTAAAGTACATTTGAGATTAGATGCCTAATTAAACAAACTTTTTGAAATCAACATGTATTTACATCATTTCTGAAATTCATTTCTGATCGAACTTCTTGCGTGAGATATCATGCATTCAGAAAAGGATGTTTTTATTTTTTCATCCTAAAGCAGCAAACAACATTTTACTAATAGCCACAGGCAAGATTTTACACCTTCGTCCCTGTAAGACTCCCTACAGGGTAAACCCATATCGTCTTTCACCCTAATTACTCTTAAGGCGTCTCCCTTTTAAAGGCGGAGTTAAACACCATTTTCGACTCTTTTAAATCAAAGTGCTTCAACTTTTTATACAAATAGCATAGATTAAATTTTTTTAAAAATCAAAATAAAAAACATTTTCTGAAAGCTAAATAATTAAACTCTGCATGCTGTTTTACCAAATTTTAAAATGTCAAACAGATTTTTCGTAATAAGACATTAAAGGTGAATTTTAAAGACTATAAAATAACGCACTTGTATCGCCTTAAAATTCAAAAAAGAAATAAAATTTCAGAATGACGTGCATACTTTAAACCTACAGGTTTGCAAAACAACAAAAATTATTAAATTTGAGCAAAATGCAAAGGAATGAAAGCGATAAATTTCTTCCATTGAAATAACATTAGCCGTTCTATCTCGGAGCGTTACTGATGTAGGGCCTTAACGAAACTATCCGTACGTTTGCATCTTGATTTTATTCTCCGCCAAACCAGGGCGATCTCTCGCCCGATCCTGCACCACTTCCATCGTCCCCCTGGCGCCATGTGGCGCTGCGGAGTTCCGTGATCGCTGGGCAATGGCTCGTCCATCATTCTTCCCCGCTTAATATTTGTTTGCTTAAGCAAAGAGATACTATCATCATCATCGTCAGCACCGATCCGCCCCTTGACAAATGGCAAGCAGCAAGCAAGCAACCAAACTCGACAGGTTGCTTTTTCTACCTTCCCCCTAATCATTTTCCTTCTTTCTGTTTTAATGTGTGCTTTTCTTTCTTCTCGATGATTAGGGGCATCATAAAAAATCTCCGTTGGCAGTCTCGTCTAACGCCAGGTAATCTGGTGCCTACCACGAGAAAATGACGTGAATTTCAGGCTGTATTCAGACTGCATTACTTTCTGCGGTTAGCAGGTGGTGCGTTTTATGTCCGCAGGCAGGGTGTTTGATGTTAATGACTTTTGTGGCTCAACTTCAATCCAAGTGTAGGGCAGGAATCTTTTCCCTAAGTAGGGTTGAGATAGTGACCTCCCTGACCATTGTCATCTCCCCCGTTTTCTAGTGCCCGTAAACCGCAAGTGGGAAGAAAATAAGGGAGTTCCAGGAAGTCAGGTTGAACTTCAAAGTAGTCAGGTCTGTTTTAGCCTTTGGAGAGTTGGTTTATAAATTCGATTCTCGAGTGAATTCGGTAGAAAAAGACATGGTTGTTTTATCCTATGTTATGAGGTTAAAAAGGATTGTTCGAAAGCGGTTTGATGACTTGAACAGTAAACTTTCGACTTCGATATTAATTGTTTTTCGCTTTTCAATTAGAATGACTTAAAGACTCGAGTTTAATGCTTTAAATCCCACAAGCGTTTGCTCAGCCAATACCTAGAACGACACAATGAGATAGTTTCCAACCCACTAGTTTTTAATTTCCCAATTTCTAAAATGACACACTGGGACCTCTTAAATCCCAGTAGTTTTTGCTCTATCTATTCCTAAAACAACACAATGGGATATCTTAAACCCCACTAGTTTTTGCTTTGTCAGTTCGAAAATGACACACTGGGATCTCTTAAATCCCAGTAGCTTTTGTTCTGTCAATTCCTAGAATGACACACTTGGATTTATCAAACGCCACTAGTTTTAGTTTTTTCTATTCGTAGAATGACACACTGGGATATCTTAAACCCCACTAGTTTCTGCTTTGTCAATTTCGAGAATTACACACTAGGATCTCTTAAATCCCACTAACTTTTGCTTTGTCAATTTTTAAAATGACGCACTGGGATCTCTTAAATCCCACTAGTTTTTGCTCTATCAATTCCTAGAAATACACATTGGGGTTTCTCAAACCCCACTAGTTTTTACTTTGTCAATTTCTAGAATGAAACACTGGGGTTTCTCAAACGACACTATTTTTTGCTTTGTCCATTCCTAGAGTGGCACTATGGAATCTCTCAAACCCAACTAATTTTTGCTTTGTCAATTCCTAGAATGACACTATGGAATCTCTCAAACCCAACTAATTTTTGGTTTGTCAATTCCTAGAATGACACTATGGAATCTCTCAAACCCATCTAATTTTTGCTTTGTCAATTCCTAGAATGTCACTATGGAATCTCTCAAACCCAACTAATTTTTGCTTTGTCAATTCGTAGAATGACACTATGGAATCTCTCAAAACCAACTATTTTTTACTTTGTCAATTTCTAGAATGACACACTGAGATCTCTCAAATTCCATTAGTTTTTCCTTTTGTCAATTCTTAGAATGACACTAGTGGGATCTCTCATATCCCACTAGTTTTTGCTTTGTCAATTCCTGGAATAACACACTGGGATCTCTCTAACCCCACTAGTTTTTGCTTTGTAAATTCCTGGAATGACACACTGGGATCTCTCTAATCCCACTAGTTTTTGCCTTTGTCAATTCCTAGAATGACACACTGGGATCTCTCATATCCCACTAGCTTTTGCTTTCTCAATCCCTAGAATGACAGACTGGGATCTCTCATATCCCACTAGATTTGCTTTGTCAATTTTTAGTACAACACATTCGGATATCTCATATGCCACTAGTTTTTGCTTCGTCAATTCCTAGAATGGCACACTGGGATCTCTCAAATCCCACTAGTTTTTGATTTGTCAATCCCTAGAATGACAGACTGGGATCCCTCATATCCCACTAGTTTTTGCTTTGTCAATTCCTAGAATGTCACACTGGGATCTCTCTAATATCACTAGTTTTTTTGCTTTTGTCAATTCCTAGAATGACACACTGGTATCTCTCAAATCTCATAAGTTTTTGCTTTGCCAATTTCTAGAATGACGAACTGAGATCTCTCTAACTCCATTAGTTTTTCTTTGTCAATTCCTAGAATGATACACTGGGATCTCTCAAATCCCACTAGTTTTTGATTTGTCAATCCCTAGAATGACACACTGGGATCTCTCATATTCCACTAGTTTTTGCTTTGTCAATTCCTGGAATAACACACTGGGATCTCTCAAATCCGACTAGCTTTTGCTTTGTCAATATCTAGAATGACACACTGGGATCTCTCAAATCCCATTAGTTTTTGCTTTTCAATCCCTAGAATGACACACTAGGATCTCTCAACTCCCACTAGTTTTTGTTTTGTCAATTCCTAGCATGACACAATGGGATCTCACAAATCCCGCTAGTTTTTCTTTTGTAAATACCTAGAATGACACACGGGGATCTCTCATATCCCACTAGTTTTTGCTTTGTCAATTCCTGGAATAACACACTGGGATCTCTCAAATCCGACTAGCTTTTGCTTTGTCAATATCTAGAATGACACACTGGGATCTCTCAAATCCCATTAGTTTTTGCTTTGTCAATCCCTAGAATGGCACATTGGGATCTCTCAACTCCCACTAGTTTTTGTTGTTTTAATTCCTAGCATGGCATTCCTAGCTAGCATTCCTAGCATGACTGGGATCTCCCAAATCCCGCTAGTTTTTCTTTTGTGAATTCCTAGAATGACAAACGGGATACATCCTTAATGGTGTATTCGGAAAAATGCTTTTTCGCCATCAATACCTCGAAATTTTAAGATAGACTTTCAGACACATTTTTAAAAATAGAAACATGAAACTGGCTGAGGGGATTTTGGAGGAGACGTACAAGGTGCCGTGTGATGTCATTTTACGCTCCTTTCATTAGAATTTTGTTTACGAAAAATTACTTTCTCAGTAGGACACTTTTTTCGTTCCCAGATCTCTCGCTTCGGAAAAATCGGTTCAAAATGTCGTTTTTGATTGCTTTTTTTTTTTTTTTTTTTTTTTTTTTTTTTTTTTTTTTTATGCTTTTTCAATGCTTTTTACAAATGCGATTTCAAATTTTCCTTTTTCAAAGAATCAACCCTCATGGCACCTTGTCCCCTTTCTAAAGAAGAGAATCGGACAGTTGGATGCATTGGACAGCCAACATGAATTTAAAAATAAATCGGAATATTTGTAGTTTGAATTTAAACACACCCTTAAACAACAGCAATAAAACTACTTTTTCCCTAGTCAGGATTTGAACCAGGCAACTCTCCTCTTCCAGATTGGCGCTCTATCAACTTCACAACGGGAACACGGGCAGCTTTGTCAAATATTGTTACTTTTTCCAGATGCTTTTTATAAAGAAGGCTAAGATGTTGAAAAAGAAAAAAAATTCATAGATATAATGCTTCTCAATTCAGTATATATATATATATATATATTTGATTCTAAATTGAAAAAAAAACCTTTCGGCGAAATTCGTCGGACTTTGCCTCGTAATAAGTTATACGGTGTAAACGATGTTGGTTTACCAATCGTCCAATTTTCATCGATCACGAGTTTTTTCCATCCCAGTTCAATGCCTCGCCAGTCCATTAGAGACTTTGTGTTTATTTCCACGGCGTGATAGCGTAACGACTACGCCACCGAGAGGTGCTGGCCAGAGTGAACTTTCTCCACATCCGTCCATTATCACATTCCACGTGGCACGGGGGCCGGACATCGAACATAATCTGCACTACTATCAATCCGGGCAGGAAAAAAAAAATAAAAAAGACTCAGGCAATAAAACACTCACACCCATTAAGGATTCTCTTTTCTTCTTGTTGGCAACGGAATGAGATCGTGTCTACAAAATGGTGGGTTCCCGATTGTTCTGCAAGCGTGCGAGTCCAAACTCACTTATGAGAGCACGTCCGGGATGGTTTTAGATCTCTACCCCCCACCTCACCCACTTATTCCTCAAACAACCTTAAGGGTGTATTCCAAAAAACGCTTTTCCACCTTCAACAGCTCGAAATTTTCCGATACAATTTCAGACACACTTTTAAAAGCAGAGA
The DNA here is from genome assembly GCA_964019185.1 of Maratus speculifer. Classification (NCBI taxonomy): domain Eukaryota; kingdom Metazoa; phylum Arthropoda; class Arachnida; order Araneae; family Salticidae; genus Maratus; species Maratus speculifer. The sequence continues at coordinate 5,749,667 of OZ025303.1, read as the reverse complement.
CACATGGAACTGGCTGAGGGGATTCTTGAAGGGACGTATGAGGTGCCGTGTGATGTCTTTTTACGCTCAATTCATTGGAATTTGATTTATAAACAATTATCTACCCAGTATGACACCTTTTTTCGTCCCCAAATCTAACGCTTCGGAAAAATCGGTTCAAAATGCCGTTTTTGATTGCGTTTTTTGGAATATTTTCTGCCTTTATCAAAGAATCGGCAGTCACGGCACCTCGTGTACTTTCCAAATAAGAAATGTTTAAAGTTTGGTGTATTGGAGAGCAAAAATGAATTCAAAAATAAATCGGAAAATAAGCAGTTTGAATCGAAATACAACCTTAGGGGTGTTCTTAAACCAAAAAGAGCAACTTTGTGACATAAGTGTTAGTTGATTTTTGATTTTTGTTCGGAAATGCATGAAATTAGCGGATGTTCTTGTTTATAAAGTATTTCGTTGCGCTCAGTTTTCTGATTTTTTTTTTTTTTTTTTTTTTTTTTGAAAACACAATAGATTGTTTAGAATAAGCCTGTCAAAGCGGGCAGTTTGAACGCATTTCCTTTTGAAAGCAGAAAAATCAGTCGAAATGCGGGGAGGAAATGACGTGATCACGTGATCGAAATCGCTTATAACTCTATACGTAATTTAATTATCGTAAAATGGAAAACTAATTTCGATTCGAGATTGTTTCCGTAGTCAAGCCTTTTAATTTCATATGTTATTTCATAAGTTCACCTTTAAAAAATGAACTTTTTGCGCTTGTTGAACAGAGTAAAAATGTTGGGGGGGGGGGGGGGATTCTTACATCCGACATTTTGAAGATAGGAAAAAACAAGTTGGAAATTGCACGTGAAGCGTAGCAAATGAGGTGCGTTCGTACGATAACGAAGTTTTAAAAATATTACTCTCATATATCAATCTCATAAAATTGTAAATAGTGAATTACAATTAAAACGCTCATCAAACAATGTTCTCCCTATAACATTATGTAATGGAATACTTTTGTGTTGCCTTGTAAATCACTAACAAAAGTTCTTTGCACCACAGATTATGTAAAATGTATATTACAATATGTACTTTATAGCTGCATATAAATTTTATTAAGTTCGAATGAGTATAACACCATTAAAATGCATTTGAAACCTTTTTCCACATTGACCGTAATGTAACGGAATACTTTTGATTGTCCCTGTAATTGATCTATGCATCCGATTTTCATAAAATTTGAAATGACTCGATAAAATTATGTAATAATTGTACGTTTTAAATTTCAAACGATTAAAATACATTTGAAACTTTTTTTTCATTGATTATAATGTAATTGAATACTTTTGGTTGCCCCTGTAATTAATCTATGCACCCGATTATCAAAAAATTTGCAATAACTCGACAAAATTATGTAATAATTGCGTGTTTTAAATTTCAAACGATTAAAATGCATTTGAAACATTTTCCCTATTGACCGTAATGTAATGGAATACTTTTGATTGTCCCTGTAATTGATCTATGCATCCGGTTTTCATATAATTTGAAATGACTCGACAAAATTATGGTATAATTATGTATTTTAAATTTCAAACGATTCGGTTGGGTAGTTTTTGCATTGTTATAAGCGGACAGACAGACGGACTGAACGACCACTATAGGCGTAACGTATTTACATAATTACGAACTCACCTAAAAAGTATTTTCATGTTTAAAATTGTGTATTGTAACATCTTAAATATTTTTGAAATGTTGTCGTTGGGTCACAAAGGGGTTAATTTCCACTCCTACATTTTTACACAAAAGTTCTCAGATGTGGAACAACTACTTAATCTTTCTCGAACTTTCCCTCCACCACGAAATCATTCATTTGTTAACCCTCACCCACAAATGAAGAAATCGCTGTGCATTATTCTTCCTCGAAATTGATCTAAAAGATTAAAAGTTCCCCAACAATAAACACTATCTCGGCTTAATCAAATTAAAACGTGGCATAAATCTACCTCAACCTCGTTTTTACACATCTACAGGGCGTAGACACGGCCGTATAACACCTCAATCCATCTACGCAATTAATGCAATGAAAGTTGCACGATCGAAAAAAAAAAAGAAAGTAAGGTAAAAAGGAACAAATGCCGTGTCTTCCCGCGAGCCACCATTTTGTTTCCTTATTATTTCCCACAAATTGTTGTTATTATTGGATTTTTTTTTTTTTTTTTTTTTTTTTTTTGTGTGTGTGTGTGTATGTATGTTTTGAGGAAACATAAAATAAATACAGTCGAGCCTCTATATAACGAAATCCATCGTTCCAGTAAAAAATTCGTTATATAGAGAAATTCGATGTATAGAGAATGATGTTAAAAATCGTATTTAATGTGTGAAATTTTGAACAAATATTATTTTTGATCTTTTTAATTAAGAATTTGAAATGTTTAAAAGTATATATTAACCTAACATTTTATTTCTTACTTATTTAAGCAGTTTCAAAAAAGAGAAAAGACATTCATTTGAAAGCTTAATGAAAATCAAATGAGGAAGACTTACATAAATTTCAGAGGAAGAAGTCTGTAATTTTTTTTGTTGTTTTGATTTTAAAATTACAATTGTTACGCTTTCAAAAAAAAATTCTCAAATTTTAGCAAGGAATGAAAAATTGTAGTTGATATTTTCCTCCATTTGAAGGTCTCTCTTATGTGCTCTCATTGATTCCTCTCTTATATGTGTAACGATTCAATTGATTGTGTTTTGAGAAGGATGTTGAAAAGTGTGTGGGAGGTGGGATGAACTTGTTAGATTTAAAGAATAAGGAGAGAAGTAATATTTATTTAAAAAAAAAAAAAAAAAAAAAAAAAAAAAAAAAAAAAAAAAAAAAAACCACCTCTCCACTGAACGATAAATCAAAAATAAGTGATGGAAAATTGATTCCATATGATTTCGAAGCTTTTTTAAAACTGAATAAATTAAGATCAATTTATGAAAAAATTCGTTATATGGAGATAGATATTTCGCTATATAGAGTCTGTTTTTAATGTAATCATGCGAAAAGGGGACCGTTCTTACTAAAAATTCGTTATATGGAGAAATTCGATGCATGGAGTTTCGTTATATAGAGGTTCGACTGTATATTTAATGCTTATGCATACTAAAAATTTGGTACTGATGGGTTATTCCGTCGACCAATTTCACCAAACTATACAAATCGCCAAACTAGTAGCCAAGTTGACATATGTCGACATAATTTTTATTTTAAATAACGAAAGAACAAATAAATTAGTAAAACATGAATAAAAATATATGTAAAAAGTGGAATTAAAAAACACTTGATAACATTTTAAACATGTGTATTTTGCTTAAGGGTGTATTTCGATCCAAACTGCTTATTTTCCGATTTATTTTTGAATACATTTTTGCTCTGAAATATACCAAACTTTCATAATCTCTTATTTGGAAAGTACACAAAATGCCGTGACAATCGATTCTTTGATAAAGGCAGAAAATATTGCAAAAAATGCAATCAAAAACGGCATTTCGAACCGATTTTTCCCTAGCGGGACATATGACAACGAAAAAAAGGGTCCTACTGAGAAGGTAATTGTTTATGAATCCAATTCTAATGAATGGAGCGTCAAAAGACATCACACGGCACCTCCTACGTTCCTTCAAGATTCCCCTCAGCAAGTTTCATGTTTCTACTTTGTAAAATTTGTCTGAAATTGTATCGGAATAATATGAGCTGTTGAAGGTGGAAAAACATTGTTTGAATGACCTATAATACCTACGTAGACACCAAAATGGCAACCTTTTCGTAGGCCGACATGTCTGCCTTCCGTCACGTGACGGAGGGCAGATTTAGCACGCCAAACCGGTTTTTCTCCCCCCGAATCTCATATTGCTATGTTTGTCTTGAATTGGACCGCACTTCTTCTTCTCTCTTTGTGAAATCTGAAAGTTGCCAATAAAGCGATCACCGCCAAAAAACAGCATCTTTTCGCCAAAGATGTTGGATTCGAAACCATGGCGAGATAACAATGGGATTTGGTGTCTACGTATATGAGAAAGTCAATGCTTTGTTTCGAATACACCCTTAATGTCATTGAATGTGACATACACAGTCATCCATTATTGGCATTTAATCTTACAATTTGGCGATAGTTTTTTCGTCGACGGGATAGCCAAGTAGTACCTTATTATAATTATTTTGCAATTATTTCTTATTTATTTTATTTAATTATTATTTTATTTATTTATTTATTTATTTAATTATTATTTTATTTATTTATTTATTTATTTATTTATTATTTTATTTATTTATTTATTTTGAGGAAATACAAAATACATATTTTTAAGGCTTATGCATGCTAAAAAATTTATTTTCACTTTACTTCAATGTCTTACAAAACTAGTCGTTGGGGGTCACCGTAATACTTACCCATCATGGATATGTATATGAAAATAAAACATGTGAAAATTATTTATACAATGCATTGCAAATCATAAACAAAATTTAAATATTGTTAATATACATATAGTAATGCTATATTAAAGAACTGCTGATGTACCAATTTCGACAAATTATATAAAACGCCAAACTACTCAAGTAGTACCGAACTGCGTAAAAGAAACATCCTTATAACTCCAAAAATAATAATTCTATTAACTAACAATTAACTGCATCGGATTAAGCGTCTCATTTCCAATTAAAATATACTTCTGAATTGAAATTTGAATGAAATACAGGGTCATGAAAAATCGAAGAATGTGGAAAACAAGATTACAAATATCTCGGACACTAATAATCCGATCGACTTCGTTCTATATGCAAAATGTGTGTTATTTTATTGCCTTTTACGTCCATTCCTTAGAACAAAAAAATTCGGAAATTTTCATATACCTTTCATCAGAACGAGTTTTTTGAGAGTCCGGAAAAAATAGTTCCGGATCATCGAGGTTGCTGATATTAAATAGGGTTCGTCCCATTCTTACATACTAACTACACAAAAAATTTCAAGTCTCTATCTCAATTCGTTCGGGAGATAGAGCGTTTACAGACAGACAGACTGACAGACAGACAGACGGACGGAAATTTTTTTTTCTAAAAATATGTTTTTCGGAATCTCCACTATCTAAAACGTGTAAATCCGTCAAAAAAAATTTTTCGATTTTGAAAACGATTGCAAGACTTACCCTATACTACGTATGATGGGTAAGTAATGAATGAATAAGTAAAATAAACCCTTTTTTTTACTATTAAAAATTTGCTCTTCCAACCTTTGAGTTTCCACAATAGATTGTCTTGTTTAATTTCATATCATTTTTTGAAATGTATGATTCAATCATTAAATCTGTGGCTCCAGGTAAGGCACATTTTTGAAAAAAAAATGAGATAATTTGGGAAAATGTAATTTTAAAAGAGTACTTTCATCTGCCATAGTACTGAAAAATGAAAATTGAATACTTCCCGTCATAGGACGACTATAAATTTTTATTTAAAAATTTAAAAATTTTTCAATTGGTTCTCAATTAAGAAAAACCATTTTAATATAACTATATTGGCAAAAAAAAAGAGGTTCTTATATCCTAAATGAATGTATAGTGAAAATTATTAAGTTCTAATCTATCTTATAAAAGTAATGATAAAAAGACATTTGAAAACTTTAAACGTTAATTACTCAAAATATTAAAAATTTGCCTTACCTGGTTATTACCGTAAGCCACAGAAATAATAATTTCAGTTTAATTTTGTAGTTTAAGGTTAAATAATAATGTGTGAGAAATAACACCGAAACAAAATGGCGGCTGGCGGGAAGATACGGCATGTAAGCCGAAAAAAAATATTAAAAAAGCATGGTTTTCCTCAACTAGTGTGGAAAAAAAGAAAACCCTTTCATTTCATTCATCAAAACCCTAACGAGTGTCACGTGGTTTAAGAAAGTGTGGTAGGCGTGAGCTGAAAATGACCGGGTGGAGCCAAAAATGACTTTATCTCTCCCCCCCCCCCCGGGGGTGTTATTACCCTACCATTCTTCTTGGTAATCTTTCCTTGTTTAGATTTTTATATTTTGCTTAGGCCTTGAAAAAAATATATAAAAAAGTGAAGAAGTTTTTCTACTGTAGAAACATTTTTTTTCTTTTTAGTTAGTTAGTAGTTTTATCTGCATGTGTATGGCGTGAATCAAATGATGACTGATATTTTATAAGTCATTTACAATCGAACTTCGGATATCGATTAAAAAAAGTCGTAAGCAAATTAGTGAATGAAGTCCGTAAAGTTGTTTTCAATGGGCCCGCTCAACAAGCGCAAAATGTTTTGACACATTTACAAATTCATTTTTTAACAGAAAGGTATCAAATCGGAAGGCCTGTCTATGGAAGCGATTTCGAATCGAACTCACATTTCCATTTTAAGATAATCAAATTAGCTACCGAATTATAAGCTATTTCGATCACGTGATCACCCGTTTTTCTCTTGTTTCTCTGCTTTCGACGGGAAATGTGCTCAAAAACGTCCACTTTGAAGGCTTGTTATATAAAATCTATTGCATTTGTAAAAAAAAAAATTGAAAACTGAGTGCAATCAGACAGTTTCTGAATAACACCTGGTAGTTTCATGTATTTCCGAATAAAAATAAAGTAAAACTTGTGCCAAAAAGTTGCTCCTTTTGATTTAAGAACACCCTTAAGTACAGAGTGTAGTCGTAAAAATAACAGAGCATATGCGCTCTAAGCAGAGGGTATACGCTCAAGGCAGACAGTATATACTATGGAGTGTGTACTACAAGCTTTCTTAAAGAACAGAGAGTTTACGGTGACCTTTTAAAAAAATCCAGAAGGTATACCGTGTATACCCTCCTCTAAATCTTCATTGGTAGATCTAAAACTATAATGAGTATCATACAGGGCCCTAGCTAGGGGGGTGCTAGGGGCGGTTCAGACCTTCAACTAAAACATTTTCAGCCCTTCCCCCCCGCAAAAGATAACAAGGTCACTAAATGAAATGATATTTCGAAAATACAAATGAAATTCTATTCAAAAATCTCATTTAATTTTGAGGCCCTTTCACATTATTGCAGAAATACTGAATTGTAACGAAAATAAGTGTTTCAACACTCGCTCATCCTAATGGATATATAATTCCTTCGAAGTTTGTAAACGGAGCAGGGCCTGACCACCTGGGGCCCCGTGCCCTGGGCACGAAATTTTTAAGAGGCACAAAGTTTCATCTTAATTTCAATTAAATATTTTTTCATCTATTCCTGGAAACCTTTTTCAATTTTCGGAAAACTTAATTTTTTGACTAGAATCAAAGGGGGCACGAAAATTCCAAAGTGTCATGGGCACAAAAATTTGCAGTTCAAGCCCTGGAATGGAGCCCTTAGAGCTGAGTCTAACAAGAGAACCTTATTAGGTGCAAGTTGTAGATTTGGACGAGTGTGGTATCAAAAGTAAAGATCTCTTCATGTACGTTAAAATGTACCAGTGGAACAGTTTATCTAATATGTCACGCCACACATTTGCCGAAGAACTTGCATAAAACAAAGTGTTGCAAATAACAAAAAAAGGTGGAAAAACTCTCCGAATGCAGTCGCTCGCGAAAACTTCGTAGAATGCGAAGAGCCTGCCTAAAAGAGAGGAAATAACTGGCAATGTATGGATGTAAAGGATTTTGTCGTAGCTCGGGAAAAGGTATTGGCAGAAGGATAAAAAAACAATGCAAAGAAATTTTTAATTTGAGAACAATTTATATATATGCCTGTCAATTTATTTATTTATTCATTCGCACTTCCAGTGCTGGTATCTCGAAAACGGTTAGATTCGGACGGGTAGCTCCGTTGCACTTTTTAGCGTACATGACAAGATCTTGCTTTTGATACCCCACGAGTCCAAATCTAAAACTTATACCTGCGAAGGTACCTACTAAGTAGACGTAAATCAGAAATTAGAAGCTTCATTAGTAGATCTAAAACTAAAATGAAAATCATATAATGATGTTTTTTCTTATAATGTCAAAATTAACCATCGAACTTTTATAATAAAGATATTTAAATTCATATTTATTATGAAATACACATACATTTGATGTCTGAATTTAAAAAGCTATTAATAGATTGAATAAAAGACAGACCTGAATACGTTTACAAAAAATAAAATTGATATAAAAAAAATATCCCTGTCGGCTTGACCTATAGACGGAAGTATATTTCGTTAAGTGCTTATTTCAACAACAACAAAAAAATAAAATATAATTAGAGAAAAACCTAAATTAATAATTTTATTTGGCAGCTTTTGAAGAAATTTTAATTTCATTTTTCTGTAAGAGCCAATTTTTTCAAAATCACATCTTAAAATAAATTTTACTCAAATACCCACTTTGAATGCCATTTTTTGAAATATACCCTGACTTTATGAGAGCATCAACCATAAAACAGCACGTTATATAGTTCCTAAATAGGAGAAACTGCCTACTGAATGCATTTGAGAGCAAACTGAATTAAAAAATGTGTCATAAAATAAACTATTTGTTATTTGAATAGATCCTGAATTCCTCAATCGCGTTCACATCGGGAAATTCTGTTCAAACGCACACTTTGATAGCATTTTTTGGAAAGACATTCTGCCTTTATCATAAAACTGACCAATACGGCGCATTATACACAGTCCTAAATAAGAGAACCTGTCAATTGAATGCGTTTAACAGCAAAAATGGATTTAAAAATGATTCAGAAAATAAGCAATTTGTTATTTGAATACTTTTGTAATTTTTCAATCATGATCCCTTCAAGGGTATTCTGCTCAAAATGCCTATTTCGACAGCATTTATTAAAATATGTTCTGCTTTTATTAAAAAACTTGTCAATGCGTCACACAAATAATAGAATCTGTCATTTGAAAGTGTTTAAAAACAAAAATGAATTTAAAAATGAGTCAGAATATAAGCAGTTAGGATTTGAGCTTTTTTTCTTCAACTCCTATTTTTGTTCATTTTTTTTTCTTTTTGCTATAAGGATTGGTCCTATAAAAAACTTGCCAACGTAAAAGTTGTAGATATTATTGACAAGATGTAAAATAAATTTAATCGTATTTGATATTTTAAGAATTGACGAAGTTATGGAATTTTTTCTTTTTCTTCCCCCTTTTTGTTTTTATTTTATTTTATTTTATTTTATTTATTTATTTATTTATTTATTTATTTTTGAAGTATGAAGTGGTCCGATCAAAAATTTTTCAATAATATTAAGAATATTTATTTAAAAAAATAATTGGATTTTATATCTTTAGATTTGACGAAATTGTGAATTTTTTCCCCCAAAAAACCCTATTTTTTTCCAGGCGCGAATGCATATGTTCAAACAACATGGGAATTTGGGAAATAAAGAGCTTGGGTAATGTTAAGCCTGTGCGTTTGTCTTTTAAAGGTATCTCTTAGAGAATTGATATTTTTGGTTTATTGTATCCTTTTCTTAATAGTCCAAGAGGCGACAGCACAAAACACTATGTCACCAAGCACAAAAAAAAAAAAAAAAAAAAAACCTTTATTTTATGGAAGAAGTGGTGATTGGAGAATCTCATGATCCATGTTTGTCGGAAGTGAAGTGGTGTATTAGCCAAAAATTAATACCGCTTCACTTGTAAATTTAGCATTGTGTTTGTTGTACAATGGAAAGTATGAAAATAGATAAAAGCAAGCAAACACAATGATATATCTACGAGTGAGTATGTATGAAAAATGCTGTCAAAGTTGCCAATTTGAACAGAAATTTCCGAACCTGGAGATCTGGGAACTAAAAAATGATCAACTGAGAAAACAATTGTTTTTTAAATCAAATTCTAGTAAATTCAGAGAAAAATGACATCACACGGCATCTTATACATCACTTCAAAAATCATCCCAGCAAGTTTCATGTTTCTCCTTTTAAAAATGAATCTGGAATTGTAATTGAAAATTTTGAGCTGTTGAAGGTGAAAAATCTTTTTTCCGAATACACCCTTAAGGGTGTATTTCGATTCAAACTGCTTACTTTCCGATTTATATTTATTATTTTTAAATTCATTTTGGCTCTCCAATGCACCAAACTTACTAAATCGCTTATTTCGAAAGTACACACGGTGCCGTGATTGTCGATTTTTTGAAAAATGTAGATTTTGTTTGGAAAAAATGCTGTCAAAAACGGCGCTTTGGAACAAAATTTTCCGTAGCGGGAGATCTGCGAGCGAAAAAAGGGTCACACTGATAAGGTAATTGTTTATAAATCCAATTCTAGTGAATTCAGAGTAAAAAAACATCACACGGCACCTTACACGTCTCTTCCAAAATCCCCTTAGCAAGTTTCATGTTTCTACTTTTAAAAGTGTGTCAGAAAATTTCAAGCTGTTGAAGATGGAAAAGCGTTTTTTTTAATACACCCTTAAAATAAAAATGCACAGGTTTAACATGACCCAAACTCTTCGATCCTCGGAGTTTGGGTTGAAGCCTTTCTGCATGAAAGCAGTCCTAATTAGAAAGAAGGATGTACAGACGCAAAAAGAGTCTTGGGTCATGTTAAAAACGATCGGAATTAAATTGTATCGTAATTGTAAAATTTTGAGCTGTTGAAGGTGAAAAATTAGTTTTTCGAACATACCCTTAAATCTTGAATCAGATGTTTCCATCTTTATTGTTCTTCTCAGTTTAAATTAGATAGGACAAAACAAATTTCAGACATGAAATCTATTACTCTATTTAAAAAAAATGAATGTCCGTTTTCACTTAAAACGAATTCGAACGCATTTTTTTTTTTGTTCTTTTTACTTTTTCGTTTGACGCATTAATCGCACATCATTCCAAGATGAGCTGCGCGAAACGGCTTGTAAGGCAACACCGCTTTCCATCGAACCTCATTTGTGCCAATTACGTGCCAGGCGGTTGACACACTCATCGTCCATGTTATCCATTTTGTCCGAAGACCCCAATTAGCCAACGAAAAACGGTCACCCGAAAATTGACATATTGTTTTCATTTCGGAAAGTTAGTAGAAGTTGGCTTTCCCTGGGCAGTATTTTATGAGGAATATATATATTAAGAGCCAATTTATTCAAATGAAAAAATCTCTTCGCTAATGCTGATCCTATGGAAGAAATTTAGAAAGATATCTCGGTTGCATTTCAGTAATTTTAAAGGATTTCTTTGGCATTGGATAGCTGAGATCGATCAGTATGCAGGCCATTTTTTACTTTTTTGATTTTGTCTACAGACATATTTTACGAGGGCGCTTTCTTTTTTGGAACCAGTTTGCAAAGCGAGAGCACCCTTATAAAAAACAACTGTACCCAAAATGGGAAAAGCAAAAAACGACCTTCATTCAGATCAGTCTCAGCTATCCATTCCAGAAAAAAAAAAAAAAAAAAAAAAAAAAAAAAAAAAAAAAAAAAAAAATTAGAATTATTGAAATACAACCGAGATACCTTTATAAGTTTCTTCCATAGGATTAGCACTAGAGAATGGATCTTTTCATTTAAATGAAGTAGCCCCTTAGTCCAAGAGCCGACAGCTCAAAATCCTAAGGTATTGAATCCAAGATAAAAACCCTTTATTTTATGGAAGATTTGTAACAGAGGGATGGAATGATCCATGTCTGCCGGAAGAAAAGGGGTGCATAAGACAGAAATTGATACCATCAGTGGTTCACTCGTAGGCTCAGCATTGTGTTTTCCTGCACCCAATTTTCCATCTTTTTATACTTTTGATTGTACGGCAAAAGAAAACATAGTAAATAAATTACACAGACAATTAAATAACTCAAGATATTAAGGGTGTATTCCGAAAAATATTTTTAACCCTTAACAGATCGAAATTTTTTTATGCATTTTCAGACACATTTTTAAAAGTAGAGACATGAAATTGGCTGAGAGGATTTCGGAAGAGGTACATAAGAGTCCGTGCTCACTCAGTTTATGAGAATGATTTTTAAACAACTCTTTTTTTTTTTCAGTACACTGTTAAAAAAAAATTTAAAAATCCTTTCTTAAATGAGACCTGTTTTAATTATTTTAAAATTCTTTTCTTCAAATCAAAATTTTCTCAGCACGCGAGGGACGCGCGCTGCACATCTGAACAAACCCTGAGAAAACACTATTAAAAATTTGAAACTTTTGGTTGCAACATCACTCCACCGCTTTTGTAAAAAACGATTACTTCACTGTATTATGGAGCTTTCTCATTGGTCAAAATAGAGATATTCTATAAATGCGATGGAGTGACGATGCAGTCAAAAGTTTCGAATTTTTAACTGTGTTTGAAAATTTTTTTTCGTTCCCAGATATCCCACATTAAAAATTGCAGTTCAAAACACTAAGTTTGAAAGCATTTTTTTTTTCAATATTTTCTGCATTTATAAATAAATAAAATAAACCGAAAAAACAAAAATTCGCATTGTATAGTTTCTGAATAAGAGAAATTGTTCAGTTTGATGCTTTAGAGAGCAAAAATAAATTTAAAAATAAAACGTTTGGGTTGAAATACACCTTCAAGAAAATATATTACACGATATTATGCCTCTATTAATATAATTTAAATCATCTTTCACTTAAATAAATAAAAAATCGCTGGACAATTTGAATATTTTTTCAGATCTATATGTTTTTTCCAAAGTTTATTTCTCTGTTTTTACAATTTTGTTTTTATAGAATTGTCAAAAGAGACTTGATTGAGACGACATACATTACATACGCATTATACATACATTAATCATAATTTAACATCATTATTTAAAAGTTCCGTGTTCACAGATAATGTTAAATTTCCATTTTCTATAAATCTGTGGAATTTATTTATTTCTGAATCCATCGTGAAAATATACCAGCTGATCCACCCGGCGTTGCCGGGGACTATAGATGTTATCAAGCAAATTGCGAATATTTAAAATCTCCATTCATGCTAAAATAGAAAAAAAATAAATTTTATCTGGAAAATATTTTAAATTTTATTTGAGTGAACACAGGTATGTATTTTTGCTACTAAATCCATGTTTTGGAAGGATAAAGAAATATAGTCGTAAATTTTAGCTGTTTTGAAAAAAAAAAAAAAAAAAAAAAAAAAAAAAAAAAAAAAAAAAAAACAGTAGGGGGAACTGGGGGACATTGATACAGCTTTTTTCAAAAAAAATTTTTTGGTGTCTAGAAAGCAGAAATTTCAAGTTATTTTTCTATGTGATGTCACCAAAACCTGTGTAGTGTGTTATAAAAATGTACAATTGTTGTTTTATATAATATTTTGGCATGTAATTTTAAAAAAATAAAAAAAAAGTAATTTGTATCAATGTGCCCCATCCCCGGGGCAGATTGATATACTGTGACACGTCTGGGAAAAATGGAGACAAAATAACACCAATGCATATTTTTCATAGAAAAATAGTTAGCAAACCATTTTATATATATTTATAGACATTAAAATCGCACACAATTTATTTGTAAGCGATATTAAAGCAATCAAAATGAAATGTATAATGATCTGATGTTCTGGCTGTTCCTTGTCTATTTGTTGGCTGTGGTAACTTTGTCATATCTGGCACTTTAACCCCAGAATTATCTTCTTTCTTAGGAAAGGTTAAAGAATTACCAGATTTTCTGTTTATAAATCGGTTTACAATCAGAAAGTAAAGGATAATTATATTAAAAATTATATTTATAATAAAATTATCATGTACTATTCTGCAGCTTGGTTCTCTTACTTAACATTTCTCATGTCGATAATTCTTTTTTTTTTTTTTCTGGAGAATCGATATAAATTTGAGATTTGCCAGGCTGCAGTCCATTTCTTTTGTTAATTCTACTAGCACTAGATATTGTATAAGTTTGTACGTCTTCTGATGCAAAAATACTATAAAATGTTCTAATATAAATAAATTAGAGCTATTTCACTTCAATAAAAACTAGTAGTAGAAATTTTTGACGAAAAATGGTTGAATTAAAGAGTGTATGGTAAAAAAATAAATAAATAAATAAATAAAAGGTAATGAAATAATGAACTAGAAAAGGATTTAGGTTGTATCAATGTGCCCCAGCAAAGACTGTATCAATGTGCCCCATACAGCCATTTTGAATAAAATGAGTCGCAAATACAACACTTCATATTTTATCTAACAATAAAGAATGGGGAACTGATAAAGAGTAGCTTTACTTGCCAGGGAGGGTGTTTTTTTCCGTTGAAAATCCTGGAACAATTGTATGATACCATTTCAATTGTACAACTCAAATTTACTTTTGACCTACAAAAACAATTAATCACCCATCCCATTTCATCAAACTACTGAATCATTCCAAAACTTTCTGTATATAGTTGAGTGCACTAGTATTACCTTTTGGAGCTGTTGTGAAACTTCCTGTAATGACCCTGTGTGCTGTACAGGGGGTGTATCAATGTGCCCCAAGTATCAATGTACAACAGTTCCCCCTACATTAATTGATTTTTTTTTAATTCCTTTCTTCAATGAGACCTTCTTCAAATTTAAAATTCTTTTTTTCATTTTTATTTCTTTTTAATAAAATTTTTCTTTCATTTTAAAATTCCTTTCTTCAATGCAAAATTTTCTGAGCACGCGAGCGACAAGCGCTGAAGATCGTCACTCCACCGCTTTATAGAAAACCCAAGAGCCGATCGCACAAAACCCTAACCAGAAAAACCAGTTGACGAAATGGAGAAAAAGGCGTGATCACGTGATCGAAAATGCTTATAGCTCAATAGGTAATGGATGGATCAAAAACTACACTGGTGGACAAAATTAAGAGATGGAAGACATTTTCTTAAATATCTCGAGAAATATTGGATAAAAATAAATGAAAATTGATATGAATGTAACTTATAGTATGAAAATAATATGTGCAAAGCAAAAATTAAAATGTCATTCATTGGCAAGAGTTATTGCCAACAGTCCAATGTGGACTGAAATTCATGATGAAAGATGGCAATGAAAGTGAGGCTTGTATGATGTGTGGTCGCCTCTAGTATGGTGTGGGGTCACCTCTGACAGATAGACAGCATGCACAACAAGTATGCATGCTGTTGATAAGAGAGTTAAGGATTGTTTGTGAAACACTCTCCCACTCTTCCAACAGAGCATTTTTTAACTCCAGAATGGTTCTGGGTGGGGGTTGGCGTCTCACAATAGCCCTTCCAAGAGCATCCCAAGCATGTTCAGTGGGGTTAAAGTCAGGAGATTTGGCTGGCCAATCCATTCCATGAATATTCTCGGTTTCCAGATACTCCTCAACCAGGTGAGCCCTATGTGGTCAGGCATTGTCGTCCATAAAAACGAATTCAGGACCAACAGCACCCCTGAAAAGACGCACGTAGGGTTGTAGGATCTCCTGCCTGTACCTCTGGGCATTCACGGAACCAGTATAAAACACATGGAGCGGTTTGCGGGTATCTTGCATGATCCCTGCCCAAACCACCAGTCCTCCACCATCATACTGGCCTCTTTCCATGATGTTACTGGGATGGTATCGGGTCACAGGTTCCCTCCATATGAATATTCGCCAAGAATCAGGTTGAAGACTGAATCTGGACTCATCTGTGAACAGAACATTAGCCCATTGGAGCTGTGTCCAGTGTTGGTGCTGTCTGCACAATTGCGCACGCTCTCTTTTGTGGAATGGAGTGAGTGGGATGCAATTGGCGGGATTCCTGGCATACAACCCTTTTTCACCGAGCCTCCTGGCAACAGTCTTCTTTGAAACTAATGTTTCTGTGGCAGTCCCTAGACAGTTGTGTCGCTGTAGACGACCGTTGAGGAATATCTGGAAAGCAAGGATATTCATCGAATGGATTGGCCAGCCAAATCTCCTGACTTTAATCCCATTGAGCATGCTTGGGATGCTCTTGGAGAGGCTATTGCGAGACGACAACCCCCACCCAGAACCATTCCGGAGTTAAAAACTGCTCTAGGGGAAGAGGAGGCGAGTCTTCCACAAGCAATCCTTAACTCCCTTATTAACAGCATGCGTACTCGTTGTGCATGCTGGCTATCTGTCAGAGGTGACCTCACACCATACAAGAGGCGATCATACACCATAAAAGCCACACTTTCATTGCCATCTTTCGTCATGAATTTCAGTCCACATTGGACTGTATGCAATAACTCTTTCCAATGAATGGCACTTTAATTTTTGATTTGCACATATTATTGTCATACTATAAGTTATATCCAAATCAATTTTCATTTATTTTTATCCAGTATTTCTGGAGATATTTAGGAAAATGCCTTTCATCTCTTAATTTTGTCCACCAGTGTAGTTGGATGTGTCAATCCCGAAACTTTCTTCTATCTCATAAGTACATTTTAATATTAAAAAAACGTAGTGACCCCAAAGTTACCGACTATCGAATTTCCTCGAACATTTGACCTAGCCTAATGAGATTCTGGTATCCGAAATGCCTAAAACGCAAAATTTAATTAATATTCTGAGAAAATGAGCTTAGTAGTGCCTCATATTGGGTAATTTATACTAAAACCTAATAAGCATCTATTTATGTCAAGACCTAACAGAATCTGAAATTTGATGGAATTTCGTCCATTAGTTCTTGAGATATAGTTATAACAAAAAATTTGCAAAATGTAGCACAGCAACACCATATCTTGGACGATTTATGCCAAAACTTAAAAAAGCGTCTAATTATGTTATGGTGTAAAAGAATCTGAAGTTTGATGAAATTCTGCTCATTAGTTCTTGAGATATAGCTAGTTTAAAAAAAACCGTGTAAAATATAGCACAGCAGCACCATCAGTTGAAGGATTTATAACAAAACGTAATCATCGTGTAATTATGTTATATGTCATTTTGTAACAAAATCTGAAGTTTGATGAAATTCTGTGCGTTGGTTGTTGAGATATAGCTATCGGAAAAATCGTGCAAAATGCAGCATAGCTGCACCACCTGTTGCAAGGTTGATACCAAAATGTAATCAGCGTCTAATTATGTTATATATTCTAGTGCACCAGAATCTAAAATTTGATGAAGTTCTTTGCATTAGTTCTTGAGATATAGCTATCGCAAAAATTGTGCAAAATGTAGCATAGCAGCGCCACCTATAGCGCAGTTCACACCAAAACCTTATCAGTGGCTATGTATCTCAAGGTATCGCGGAATCTGAAGTTTGGTGAAATTCTGTGCATTAGTTCTTGAGATATAGCAATTTTGAAAATCATGAAAAACGTAGTATAGCAGCGCCCCTGCGGGCCAATTTTCACCAAAAACCAATAGGCACTAACTCATATCAAGATCTAACTGAATATAAAATTTTATTAAATTTCGAACATTAGTTCTTGAGACAGAGCGCCCACAAATTTTTTGTCACATACAGACAGACAGACGGACGGACAGACTCACAGACAGACATTTTCTAAAAATAGTCAAAACGTGTTCAGGACCTTCTAAAACGTATAAATCCGTCGAAAACCGGAAATCGAAAATTTTCATGAATCCAATACTTTCTTCTTGTAAAAAAAAAAAAAAAAAAAAAAAAAAAAAAGAAAAGAAAAAAAGGGAAAACTCGATTTTAGATCGCTTGCATAATCAAGGTTTCCAATTTGGTACCTTCTCCGTTGGAAATTCAATTTGTTAAAACGTTTTGTTGTGCTTCTTTAGATAAGCAGTTGAGAGCAATCTTAATCCGTTATTGGATTTTAAGGGGCCGCTTCACTCAAATGAAAAGACCCGTTCGCTAATGCTAATCCTATGGAAGAAATTTACAGAGATATCTCGGTTGCATTTCAATATT
This sequence comes from Maratus speculifer, assembly GCA_964019185.1. Classification (NCBI taxonomy): domain Eukaryota; kingdom Metazoa; phylum Arthropoda; class Arachnida; order Araneae; family Salticidae; genus Maratus; species Maratus speculifer. Next base: position 5,731,936 of record OZ025303.1, on the reverse strand, counting down.
TTTAAATGATTATTTTTGCACTGTAAAAAAAAATTCAAGAGGTTACTAAAAATTTCTTAGTAAATTTGTATTCCACAGAATTTTTTAGTAGCCATTACAAACTTTTTTTTTTTTGCAAGTGAAACAAGCATTTCTTTTGTAAACTGAACATAAGAATTTTTTGTATAACTAACTTAAAAATTTTTAGTATGAGCCACCAAGCAAATTTTAGTAATAGCTCCAAAATTATTTTTAATAACCATTACGTGCGGCCGAAGGGCAGGAGCTTCCTTCGAGCTGTATCCAGACTTCTGAAGCGGAAGATTATCGGCAAAACCGCAATAGATGGCAGCACCAAACATTCCTACTTGCTCCGACAGGATTTTCTTAATCCCTTTATTAGCGAGACACTACATACATTCGGGGCGTAGTTGGCGGTGGCAAGTTTTGAACCCGGGATCTTTTAGCCTGGAGTCCGTTACTATAACCACTATGCTACCAAGGCCACACCAACAGAGTTTTAGTAACAGCTATTAAAAATATAAAACTATTAACTCTATTCGTTGCTAAATTTTTTCTAGTAATTCTTACAGATTTTTTTGTAACCGACTAAGATTACTAAAAATTTTTTAGTAATTACAAAGATCACCAAAGTTTTTTTAGTAGATCGACCCTTTTTTTTTTACAGTGTGCACTGGATAGCTGAGATGGATCTGAATGCAGGCTATTTTTTACTTTTTCGATTTTGTTTACAGATATTTTTTACGAGAACGCTTTCATTTTCAGAACCGGTTTGGAAAGCGAAACCACCCTCATCAAAAATATCTGCAACCAAAATCGAAAAAGTAAAAAACGGCCTGCATTCAGATGAATCTCAGCTATCCAATGCAATAACAATCATTTAAAAATATTGAAATGCAACCGAAATATCTTTATAAATTTCTTTTTTAAATCCATTTTTGCTGTCATATGCATCAAACTGGAAAATTGTCTTATTCAGAAAGTGCTCAAGGTGCCGTAATCGTCAATTCCTTAATAAATGCAGAAAATATTGAAAAAAAAAAAAAAAAAAAAAAAGCAATCAAAAAAGACATTTTGAACGGATTTTTCCGAAGCGAAAGATCTGGGAACGAAAATAAAAAGGGTCCTACTGAGAAAATAATTGTTTATAAATCAAATTCTAATGAATGGAGCGTAAAATAACATCACACGGCACCTCACACGTCCATTCAAGAATCCCCTCAGCAAGTTTCATGTGTGTCTACTTTTAAAAATGTGTCTGAAATTGTATCGGAAAATTTTGAGGTGCTGAAGGTGGAAAAGCGTTTTTTCGAATACACACTTAGTGAACGGGTCTTTTCGTTTGAGTGAAGCGGCCCCTTAAGAACGCGCAGTCCATTTCATGGCATAATGTAATTAATAATAATAATAAAAAGACTTCCAGGCATACAACGTGATTGATTCTCCCGAGGCCTTTAGTTTGATTGCATCTCCCCTTCAGCTACCAAAAACGCCACCGACTTCTGTTTCAACCTTTCTCGCAAAAATTTCCCCTGGCGGTGGAACAACATTTTTGTGAAATATAGAACCTCTTATCCCTAAAAGTTTCATGCGAAAATTTCCAAGTGATGGATAAGGGTCTGGAAGATCTTTCACGTGACCGTCCTCTCCTACCCTTTAATTCTCCGGGGAAATTTTATCGGGATTGCATGAACTTATGAAGAGGGGGACAAAGAATATGAAGATATGTTAAGGTTGTTTTCAACTGCTTTGCTCAACACACTGAAATGAATTTGTTTCTCAAAATTGAGTAAAAAGCACTCAATTTTAAGCAGTGTTCTCGCTGACATTTGACCAACGTTAGTAATTTGGCTAACAAGGGCACCACCAAACATGGTGCTCACAGATTTTAATGATTTTTAAGTATGTTGTAGGGGTTATACCACTAATTATTCAGCTGAAAGGATTCTTTCAAATGGGCCTTGGTTTTTGAGAAATTGGGGGGTCAAAGTTTAGCGTTTATTTCAAATACCTGTTAGTATTGCCTTTGGTCAGCAGCTCCGTGGCTCCGAGGTAAAGTGCTGGTCTCCAGACTCGGAGGTGGCGGGTTCAGCTCCAAGCTGGACCACCTTTTTTTTTTTTTTTATCTTTACATACTTTTTACATGTTACATATTTTAAGCTGAATTTGGAATTCTACAGCTTTGAACTTATTAACATTTTCTTATGTGGGTTGTTTATTTTTTTTACTTTTATTTTTCTTACTTAAAGAAATATGGTTCAAATGATAAACTAATTGCACTTCAAAATTTATAAAATAAATAAAAAATGCTTATATAATTAGAATTTTCAAAAACCCTAAAAAAATTTTGAATATTTTAAAATCCCTTTTACTTTAAATATTAATAATTTTGCTCAATTACTTTTTTCAGATTTTCAAATGTATGTTACACAATACTGTGCATGGATTTTTAGACAATCTATTATTATATTTAATATACTTACATATATATATATATATATATTTATGTTACTGGTATATGCAGTGTAAAAAGATTAAATTTAACACATAACGCATCTTTATACACACTTTTATTTGGAAAAAATTATAATTATAACCTGAAAACTGATTACATGAGTATATTTATCGCATGTATAATACAGAACCAATATAAAAAAAAATAAATCACCATATCAAATACAAAAAAGGCCTTAGCACTTTTAAAACATGAAAGTGAAGAAATTATGCACACAGAAAAAAACCGTTTAGAATCATCATTTGCGTAGGGAATTGCGCTGAATGTATTAACAAAATTTACAGTATCGCGTGATATATTTGTCGTGTGAATAAAAATAAGTAATTAAATTATTCACAATTTAACAGAATCTTACTTGATATTTAAGAGCAAATATTTATTTTTTGATCAACTTTTATATAAACCTTTTCCTTAAAAACTTAACGTTTATGATTTTTTTTTAAATTAATAGTTTTTTCAAAACTTATTAATCTAAACGCAAATTTGAACTAATTCGTGACTGAAATCTCATCTTTTTAAAACTCGTATAAATTTACATAACCTATATTCCTTAACTAGTTCTGCAAAAGAAACTAAATGACAACAGCAAAAAGAATTTCTATTTTTGCGTGATTTTACCGAGAAAATAAAAGCAGACGAATAAAATAAATACATATATTTTTTTTATCTATCGTAAATATTATTTCATTAGCAAACGATTTTCCCAATTTAGTTGATTTTTTATGAATAGTGCTTTAATTTGTTAAAATAAAAAATATATGTATTATTTTAAATATAATCCTTCATTTCTTATTTGTGCAAACGATAAATGATATTGAGGATGAACTTTAGAAATAAATGTATTTAAAGATCAGTAAAAATTTGGAAAATATTTTAACACTACTGCAATAATATTTTATTAGACTTTCGAAGGTATGCATTATTTGAATTAACTAATCATATAAATGTCTGAGAAATTGCACCTGAAAATTATTTTGTATAATTTATACAAAAAAAGGATAAATTTTCGTTTAAAAAATTCCACAAAAAAGGCGATAGGAAAGAGAAAAATTATTATTTCAGAATTGTGCTTAATAAAAAAAGAAATTACATAATAATTAACAAAAAAAAAAAAAAAAAAAAAAAAAAAAAAGATTCAAGGCATAAATTAGTTATGCCGTTTTGTCAATAAAAATATTAGTTTAAAAATTGCAGATAAAAATAAATTTCCATGAAATAAATTCGGAAATATAAATTTACTTTATTAAAAAAATATCAAAAAGTTCAAAGCTGTAGAATTTCCAATACTGCTTAAAATATGTAACGTGTAAAAAGTATGTAAAGATAAAAATAATATGTAATTGTGTAATATTCATTTGAAAATCTGAAAAAAGTAATTGAGCAAAATTATTAATATTTAAAGTTAAAGGGATTTTAAAATATTCAAAATTTTTTATGCTTTTTGAAAATTCTAATTATATAAGCATTTTTTATTTATTTTATAAATTTTGAAGTGCAATTAGTTTATCATTTGAACCATATTTTTTTAAGTAAGAAAAATAAAAGTAAAAAAAAATAAACAATCTACATAAGAAAATGTTAATAAGTTCAAAGCTGTAGAATTCCAAATTCAGCTTAAAATATGTAACATGTAAAAAGTATGTAAAGATTAAAAAAAAAAAAAAAAAAAAAAGGGTGGTCCAACTTGGAGTTGAACCCGCCACCTCCGAGTCTGGAGTCCAGCACTTTACCTCGGAGCCACGGAGCTGCTGACCAAAGGCAATACTAACAGGTATTTGAAATAAACGCTAAACTTTGACCCCCCAATTTCTCAAAAACCAAGGCCCATTTGAAAGAATCCTTTCAGCTGAATAATTAGTGGTATAACCCCTACAACATACTTAGAAATCATTAAAATCTGTGAGCACCATGTTTGGTGGTGCCCTTGTAAGTAAAAATAAAAACATTCGCCAAATGAAAAAAGTATTAGCCAAATAGATTCGCCCGATAGCACACACACACACAAAGAAATATTATCTTTAATTCACAATTTAACAGAATCTTACTTGATATTTAAGAGCAAATATTTATTTTTTGATCAACTTTTATATAAACCTTTTCCTTAAAAACTTAACGTTTATGATTTTTTTTTAAATTAATAGTTTTTTCAAAACTTATTAATCTAAACGCAAATTTGAACTAATTCGTGACTGAAATCTCATCTTTTTAAAACTCGTATAAATTTACATAACCTATATTCCTTAACTAGTTCTGCAAAAGAAACTAAATGACAACAGCAAAAAGAATTTCTATTTTTGCGTGATTTTACCGAGAAAATAAAAGCAGACGAATAAAATAAATACATATATTTTTTTTATCTATCGTAAATATTATTTCATTAGCAAACGATTTTCCCAATTTAGTTGATTTTTTATGAATAGTGCTTTAATTTGTTAAAATAAAAAATATATGTATTATTTTAAATATAATCCTTCATTTCTTATTTGTGCAAACGATAAATGATATTGAGGATGAACTTTAGAAATAAATGTATTTAAAGATCAGTAAAAATTTGGAAAATATTTTAACACTACTGCAATAATATTTTATTAGACTTTCGAAGGTATGCATTATTTGAATTAACTAATCATATAAATGTCTGAGAAATTGCACCTGAAAATTATTTTGTATAATTTATACAAAAAAAGGATAAATTTTCGTTTAAAAAATTCCACAAAAAAGGCGATAGGAAAGAGAAAAATTATTATTTCAGAATTGTGCTTAATAAAAAAAGAAATTACATAATAATTAACAAAAAAAAAAAAAAAAAAAAAAAAAAAAGATTCAAGGCATAAATTAGTTATGCCGTTTTGTCAATAAAAATATTAGTTTAAAAATTGCAGATAAAAATAAATTTCCATGAAATAAATTCGGAAATATAAATTTACTTTATTAAAAAAATATCAAAAAGTTCAAAGCTGTAGAATTTCCAATACTGCTTAAAATATGTAACGTGTAAAAAGTATGTAAAGATAAAAATAATATGTAATTGTGTAATATTCATTTGAAAATCTGAAAAAAGTAATTGAGCAAAATTATTAATATTTAAAGTTAAAGGGATTTTAAAATATTCAAAATTTTTTATGCTTTTTGAAAATTCTAATTATATAAGCATTTTTTATTTATTTTATAAATTTTGAAGTGCAATTAGTTTATCATTTGAACCATATTTTTTTAAGTAAGAAAAATAAAAGTAAAAAAAAATAAACAATCTACATAAGAAAATGTTAATAAGTTCAAAGCTGTAGAATTCCAAATTCAGCTTAAAATATGTAACATGTAAAAAGTATGTAAAGATTAAAAAAAAAAAAAAAAAAAAAAAGGGTGGTCCAACTTGGAGTTGAACCCGCCACCTCCGAGTCTGGAGTCCAGCACTTTACCTCGGAGCCACGGAGCTGCTGACCAAAGGCAATACTAACAGGTATTTGAAATAAACGCTAAACTTTGACCCCCCAATTTCTCAAAAACCAAGGCCCATTTGAAAGAATCCTTTCAGCTGAATAATTAGTGGTATAACCCCTACAACATACTTAGAAATCATTAAAATCTGTGAGCACCATGTTTGGTGGTGCCCTTGTAAGTAAAAATAAAAACATTCGCCAAATGAAAAAAGTATTAGCCAAATAGATTCGCCCGATAGCACACACACACACAAAGAAATATTATCTTTAATCCTTCAAAGTAATCCCTTCTTTCAATATGTTCTAAAATAACCTAAGTTTTTATAACTGCAACAACGATTGTTATTAACCTACTTTCAACTTATTCGCTACAAAGATATTAAAAATGTATATATATTAAAAATATGCATGTATGCATATGTATGAAAAATGGAAAAGAAAAGAAACAAAAAAGCAAAAATTGAGCACTAGCAATTTGGCGAATCTAATAGATTGTTTACTCGCCAAATGAAAAATTTAGTCGCAACTCGGCGCAATGGCGAGTAACAGCGAGAACCCTGATTTTAAGTAACTTCACATACTAAAAATAGGTCCAATACATAAATGTACTCAAAATTGAGAAACATATGTACTCATTTTGGATTCCTATGGTTGTGTTCAAATATAAATCACTATTATCTGGTCCCTGAATTTTCAAATTAAAGTGAAAATATACTGGTGTTTATTTATTTCTCAAAATTACGAACAATAAACATTTAATTGAATATTTAATAAGAGAAACAGCAAAATTATAAGTAAAATACCCAAATCGAACATTTTTTAGCTCATGAGCATTATTTGCAAGTACACTTTAAAATTATTTTAAAATGCTGTGCATAATTTAATATTCAGAGTAATAAGCATATTTTATGCCCCCCCCCCCCCCCCATGAATGAAATTAAACCAATACTGGGTACAAAATGATCCTTTGTTTCGATTTGATAACATATACTGTTTCAAAATTGAGAAAGCAATGTCTTTATTTAAGATCCAAACACACTTAACTTATCCTGGCGGTGAAACAACATTCGTGAAATAGGGATTCCTCTTATCCCTAAAAGTTTCATCCGAAAATTAACAAGTTGGAAATTGCACGTAAAGCGTAGCAAATGAGGTACGTTCGTTGATAACGAAGTTTTAAAATATTCAGATATTGCTGATATAGCAGAGCGTACTTTGGATACAGTATAGTGGTCGAAATCTTTGTGTTCCTCTAAATATGCAGGGAGTAATTTTTATTCTACTTCATTAACGTATATCTTAGTCATAAAATGTGAAGTAGTTTAATATAATTAAAACACCCCTCAAACAAAGTTTCCCTGTATAACATTGTTTAGTGGAATACATTTGTGTGGCCCTGTAATATAATAATAAATATTCTTTGCATCACAGATTGTGCAAAATGTATTTTTTACTACATATTTCATAGATTCATGTCAATTCTGTTATGTTCAAATGAGTGTAACACCATTAAAATACATTTGAAACTTTTTTCCCATTGACCGTAATGTAACGGAATCCTTTTGATTGTCCCTGTAATTGATCTATGCATCCGATTTTCATAAAATTCGAAATGACTCGACAAAATTATGTAATAATTATGTATTTTGAATTTCAAACGATTCAGTTGGGTAGTTTTTGCGTTGTTATATGCGGACAGACAGACAGACGGACAGACATTGAAGGACAACAATAAGTGCTACATATTTACATAATTACGAACGCACTTAAAAACCGTCAGACAGACAGACGGACAGACATTGAAGGACAACAATAAGTGCTACATATTTACATAATTACGAACGCACTTAAAAACCGTCAGACAGACAGACGGACAGACATTGAAGGACAACAATAAGTGCTACATATTTACATAATTACGAACGCACTTAAAAACCGTCGCCCCTGATGGATAAGGATCTGGAAGATCCTCTCTTCCAGTCACGTGACGTCCTCTCCACCCCTTTAATTCTCCGGGGAAATTTTATCGGGATTGCAATGAACTTATCTTTGAGCTCCATATATAATACAGAAAAGCATTTTTTTAAAACTTTTTCGCAAACTTCTTATTATTTTTGCTTATTTCTATACCTGTTCGATATTTTAAATAGCAATATTTAAAAAATGTTTCATTATTTTATTTATTTATTTATTACTTACCCATCATACGTAGTATAGGGTAAGTCTTGCAATCGTTTTGAAAATCGAGAAATTTTTTTTGACGGATTTACACGTTTTAGATAGTGGAGATTACGAAAAACATATTTTTAGAAAAAAAATTTTGCCGTCCGTCTGTCTGTCTGTCTGTCTGTCTGTAAACGCTCTATCTCCGGAACAAATTGAGGTAGAGACTTGAAATTTTGTATGTAGTTAGTATGTAAGAATGGGACGAACCCTATTTAATATCAGCAACCTCGATTATCCGGAAATATTTTTTTCGGACTCTCGAAAAATTCGTTCTGATGAAAGGTATATAAAAATTTTCGAATTTTTTTGTTCTAAGGAATGGACGTAAAAGGCAATAAAATAACACACATTTTGCATATAGAACGAAGTCGATCGGATTATGAGTTGCCGAGATATTTGTAATCTTGTTTTCCACATTCTTCGATTTTTCATGACCCTGTATTTCATTCAAATTTCAATTCAGAAGTATATTTTAATTGGAAATGAGACGCTTAACCCGACGCAGTTAATTGCTAGTTAATAGAATTATTATTTTTGGAGTTATAAGGATGTTTCTTTTACGCATTTCGGTACTACTTGAGTAGTTTGGCGTTTTATATAATTTGTCGAAATTGGTACATCAGCAGTTCTTTAATATAGCATAACTATGTATATTAACAATATTTAAATATTGTTTATGAATTGCAATGCATTGTGTAAATAGTTTTTACATGTTTTATTTTCATATACATATCCATGATGGGTAAGTATTACGGTGGCCCCCAACGACTAGTTTTATTTATTTTTTTGGTTGAGTTCTACTAAAATTTCCTTTTTAACTAATATCAAATTAAAAATTTCTAATGAATTTAAATAAAATCAATAGATTTTGGTACTACTCGTTTATCCCGTCGACCAAAAAATTATCGCCAAATTATAAGATTAAATGCCGATAATGGATGATCGTGAATGTCACATTCAATGACATTAAATACGATTCACGTGTTAAAAAATGTCATTAAGTGATTTTTATTTCGACTTTTTATTTGTATTTTTATTAATATTCTATTCATTATTTGCTTGTTCGTTACTTAAGGGTGTATTCGGAAAAAAGATTTTTCACCTTCAACAACTCGAAATTTTCCGATACAATTCCAGACACATTTTTTAAAGTAGAAACATGAAACTCGCTGGGATGATTTTTGAAGTGATGTAGAAGATGCCGTGCGAAGTAATTTTTCGCGAAATTCATTAGAATTTGATTTATAAACAATTGTTTTTTCAGTTCGATCATTTTTTCGTCCCCAGATCTCCAAGTTCGGAAAATTCTGTTCAGATAGGCAACTTTGACAGCATTTTTTGTAACATTTTCTACGTTTACCAAAAAAATGACCCTTACGGCACCTTGTGTAGTTTCTAAATAAGAGATTTTGAAAGTTTGGAGCATTTGAGAGTGATAATGGATTTAAAAATAAATCGGAAAATAGGCAGTTTGAATCGGAATACACCCTTAAAATAAAAATTATGTCAATATGTATAATTTGGCGAAATCGGTCGACGGGATAACAGATTGTATCTAGATTTTAATAATAGAATATATATCCGTGAAAGTTGTAATAATTTCCTTATAATTTTAAAAGAAAATTCAATTTGAAAATATCTACCCCATACTATCCTACGGGAGGAAATGTATGTTTTGCCAAAGATTTTCGTCGGAAAATCTTTGGCACTGTATTTATGGGTGGACCGATGGATAGGGTCTGGAAGATCTCCACTTCCGGTCACATGACCGTCCCTTCCACCCCTTTAAGGATGTATTTCGATTCAAACTGCTTATTTTTCGATTTATTTTTGCTGTCAAGCGCACCAAACTTTCAAAATCTCTTATTTGGAAAGGACACAAGGTGCCGTGATGGTCGATTCTTTGATAAATGCAGAAAATATTCCAAAAAAAGCAATCAAAAACGGCATTTCGAACCGATTTTTCCCAAGCAGGACATCTGGGAACGAAAAAAAGGGTCCTACTGATAAGGTAATTGTTTGTAACTCAAATTGTAATGAATTGAGAGTAAAAAGACATTTCACGGCACCTCATACGTCCCTTCAAGAATCCCCTTCAGCAAGTTTCATGTGTTCTTTCTTTTAAAAATGAGTCTGAAATTGTATCGGAAAATTTCGAGCTGTTGAAGATGGAAAAGCGTTTTTTCGAATACACCCTTAATTCTCCGGAGAAATTTTATCGAGATTGCATGAACTTATGGATGTTCTGAATTGCTCCGCTCAATAAGCGCAAACATTTTGATACATTGGCAAATCTATTTTTTTAACAGAAAAACATGAAATTAAGGGTTATTCGTAAAAATGATTTTCCACCTTTAACAGCTCGAAATTTTCGGATACATTTTCAGGCTCATTTTTAAGAGTAAAAACATGAAACTTGCTGGGGTGATTTTGGAAGAGACGTAGAAGATGCCGTGTGATTTCCTTTTACGCTCAATTCATTAGAATTTGATTTATAAACCATTATTTTCTCAGTTCGATCATTTTTTCGATCCCAGATCTCCCACTTCGGAAAAAGCGATTCAAAACGCGTTTTGGATTGCTTTTTTTGCAATATTTTCTACATTTACCAAAAAAAATCGACCCTTACGGCACCTCGTGTAGTTTCTAAATGAAACAATTTGCCAGTTGAATGCATTTGAAAGAGAAAATGAATTTAAAAATGAATCTGAAAATAAGCAGTTTTGATCGAAATACACCCTTAAGAGGCCTGACAATGGAAGCGATTTCGAATCGAGCTCGCACAGTAAAAATTGAAGACCCAAATTGGGTTGAAAGATTTCTGGGTATAGTAATTTTCCTGAAATGGTACAGTAAGGATTCTAAAATGGTAGAGCATTGTTCCCAAAATAGATAACCCAAAATGGTTCAAAACAGAGCAGATCTTTATTAACATTAAATTAATCAAAATTTCTGAGGTATAATGTATATACTATCTAAGATATTTTAATTGTTTTAATGTCATTAAAAATCAGACTTATTTAAAACGATTTTGTGCTACAAACTGTACTTTCCAAATTGGAACAATGCTGTACCCAAAAATCTTTCAACCCAATTTGGGTATTTTGTTTTTACAGTGCGGTTTTCTATTTTATGATAATTAAATTACCTATCCAGTTCTAAGCTATTTCGACCACGTGATCACCCGTTTTTTTCCTGCTTTTCGACCGGTTTTCTTGTTTTCGTTGGGAAATGTGCTCGAAAACGTCAACTTTGAAGGCTTGTTACGAAAGATCTATTGTATTTGTAAAAAAACAGAAAACTGAGTGCAATTAAACAGTTTTTCATGCATTTCCGAACAAAAATAAATTAAAAATAATGTCACAAAGTTGTCCTTTTTGATTTAAGAACGACCTTATAAGAGTCGCTTTTTAAAGTTTCATTCGAAAATTTCGAACCGTAGCCCGTGATGGATAGGGTCTGTGGAGATCTTCATTTCCAGTCACGTGACATCACCTCCACCCCTTTAATTCTCAGGGGAATTTTATCGGAATGGCATGAATTTATAAAGAGGAGGCAAAGAATATGAAGATGTAGTTAATGGGGCTTGATAAAGTTGGTCAGATCGTCACTGGGATCTTTGTCGAATTCGCCGCGAAATGAAACAGAGTTGGCAACTGTACAGGAAAAGTTTGGGGAAAGTTTGTGCTTTATTATGTGCTGCTTTCGTTGGCACGGTTTCAGAAAGAGGTTAAGGGTGTATTCGAAAAAACGCTTTTCCACCTTCAGCAGCTCGAAATTTTCCGATACAATTTCAGACACATTTTTAAACAGTAGAGTCATGAAACTTGCTGAGGGGACTCTTGAAGGGACGTGTGAGGTGCCGTGTAAAGTCTTTTTACGCTCAATTCATTAGAATTTGATTTATAAGCAATTAACTTCTCTGGAAGACCCTTTTTTTTCGTTCCCTTATCTCCCATTTCGGAAAAATCGGTTCAAATTGCCGTTTTTGATTGCTTTTTTTGCAATATTTTGTACACTTATCAAAGAATTGACCTTTACGGCACCTCGTGCACTTTCTAAATAAGAGAATCTGCGAGTTTCATGTGTTTGAGAGCAAAAGTGAATTCAAAAATAAATCGGAAAACAAGCAGTTTGAATCGAAATACACCCTTAAGTGATGATAGATCTCTATTCTAGTCTTGTTAGATCGGATAGAGAGAAATTAGTGTAGATGATTTATGTATCTTTATTCTGGTTCCCGTATTCTGCCACCTTTTTTATAAAATTTGTATTTTATACTCGAAATTTTAGTATAAAGCTACACCCTCCGTTATATTTTCATGTTTAAGGGTGTGCTTCGATATGTTATGTATTTCGATTCAAACTGCTTTTTTCAGATTTATTTTTAAATTTATTTTTGCTCTCAAATGCATGCAGCTGTCAAATTGTCTTATTAGGATAGTACACGAGTTGCCGTGAGGGTCGATTCTTTGATAAAGGCAGAAAATATTGAAAAAAAAAGGCAATCAAAAACGGCATTTTGAACCGATTTTTTTAAGCGGGAGATCAGGGAATTTAAAAAAGGGTCATACTGAGAAGGTCCTATAAATCCAATTCGAATGAATAGAAAAAAAAAAGGACATCACACGGCACCTTTTCCAAAATCACCTCACCATGTTTCATGTTTCTACTTTCAAAAATGATCCTGAAATTTTATCGGAAAATTTTGAGCTGTTGAAGGTGGAAAAGCGTTTTTTCGAATACACCCTTAAAACGCTCGATTTGACACTATTTTCTGAAAAATCTATTGTGTTTCTAAAAAAACAGGAAACTAAGTGAGATTCGATAGTTTCTTCGAACAAATATAAATTAAAACTTATGTCATAAAGTTGCCCCCCTTTTATTTAAGAACAGTCTTAAGGTTGTTCTCAATAAGTGCAAAACGTTTTAACAGAAAATTGGAAGGCCTGGCTATGGAAGCGCTTTCGAATCGAACTCAATTTTCTATTTTAGGATCAATAAATTACCTACCGAGTTATAAGCTATTTTGATCACGTGATCAGTCATTTTCTGCCTTTCGGCGACGGGTTTTTCAGCTTTCGTCAAAAAATACGATTCAGAACATCCTTTTTCTTAACAATATCAGCTAGTTTCATACATTTCCGAACAAAAGTAAATTAAAACTTATGTCATAAAGTTGCCCTTTTATGATTTAAGAGCTGCTTTAAGGGTGTATTTCGATTCAAACTGCTTGTTTTCCAATTTATTTTTGAATTCACTTTTGCTCTCAAACACATGAAACTCGCACATTCTCTTATTTAGAATGTGCACAAGGTGCCGTAAAGGTCAATTCTTTGATAAGTGCACAAAATATTGCAAAAAAAAAGCAATCAAAAACGGCAATTTGAACCGATTTTTCCGAAGTGGGAGATAAGGGACGAAAAAAAGGGTCTTCCTGAGAAGTTAATTGTTTATCATTCAAATTCTAATGAATGGAGCGTAAAAAGACTTTACACGGCACCTCACACGTCCCTTCAAGAATCCCCTCAGCAAGTTTCATGATTCTATTTTTGAAAATGTGTCTGAAATTGTGTCGGAAAATTTCGAGCTGCTGAAGGTGGAAAAGCGTTTTTTCGAATACACCCTTAAAGTTTCAATGTGAAAGTAAATCATCATTACGCCCATTAATAACTATATCATAATACTAATAATATATATTCCACAACAAAAAAGTAGAATCTATATTATTAGTAAATATTTTACTTTATAAGACGTTGTTGTATTAATAAAAACATTTAAAATGCATTTAAAATTTTTATTTACATGTTTCAACTCTTTTTAATCGAGTCATTTTCAAAATGTAAGTAGAAAATAAAATCACAAACATAATGAACTTTGAAGATGATTCGATTAAAAAGAGTTGAAACATGCAAATAAAATTTTTCATGTATTTTAAATGTTTTTATTAATACAACAAAATCTTATAAGCAAAATATTTATTGATACTATAAATACTATATATACTTTTTCGTTCTGGAATATATATTATTAATATTACGATATTCAAAGTTTCATTCGAAAATTTCAAACCGTCGTCCGTGATGGATAGGGTCTGGAGATCTTCATTTAAAGTCATGTGACGTCTCCTCCACCCCTTTAATTCTCCGGGGAACTTTATCGGGATTGCATGAATTTATAAAGAGGGGGCTAAAGAATATGAAGATGTGGTTAACGGGGCTTGATAGAGTTAGTTGGTCATTGGAAAATTTCTCGAATTCGCCGCGAAATGAAACATAGTCGGCAACTGTACAGGAAAAGTTTCGTGCTTTATTATGTACTGTCTCGTTGGCACGGTTTCAGAAAAGGGTTAAGTGATGATCGTTGAATATTCTAGTCTGGTTAGATCGGTAGAGAGAAATTAAAGTAGATGATTTATGTATCTTTTTTCAGCTATCGAACTAATCAAACAAACTTTTACTTTAAAACAGTCAAAGAATTACTGTTACTGTTAAAAAAAAAAAATGTGTGTTAAACGTCTGTAAAGCACTCAACTTGTCTATTTTACTATTGTTACCAATACTTATTTCATTATCTCAATTACTTTTTGAAACATACCTTTATTTTATTACTGTATAATTGTTCTACATTTGGGTCATTCCACGTGAAATCAACCAATTTAAAGAAAACGTGTTGCATCATAGTCACAGATTTTTTTTACATTTTTATCATAGACAGACATAGTAGTGAAACCCTCAAATCTAAAATTTAAAAGTAATTTTCGCAATATTGGCTGAGATATAGCCATTTGAAAACTGACCATTTTTGCTAAATGGCGGCCATCTTGGAATCTTATCATTATCTGAAAGAGACCATAACTTGACAACTAAGGGCTCAATTTTTATATATCTGGTACCAATTTGAAGCTATTTGTACAAAGTATGCAAATTTCACATCAAAACAATAATAAATTTTTATTTATTTACTTTTTATTATGGTCAAACTGAAAATATCACCCAAAAAAAAGGGCTGACTGTAATGGCCCATAAAAAAAATGAATCATCATGAATTTTTCTGAAACTTGGTAAAAACATTGCTTCATCTGTGGACTTTAAATAATAAAAAAATTGGAGAGGTAAAATCTTTTGTTTAAAAATAAATGATTTTTTACACATAAGGTGTCATTAACTAAATAATGATCATTTTAGAATCTGTAACTATTGCTAATTTAAGAAATAATGGTTAAAATAATTTTTTTTAACATTTAAATTAATATATTGTGTGTTTATTATATAATTCAATAAAGAAGTATCAGTTTTCAGCTATTTATCTATACATATAATAAAACAGTAGGACCCGGTGTGTCTGTACATTGAAGATAATTGACAAAAATGGAGTCAGGGCGATAAAAGAAAACCAATGAAACACAAAAAAAATTTTTTGAATTTTTTGTCTGTCTGTCTGTCTGTCTGTCTGTCTGTCTGTTTGTTCGAGGTTATCTTCGTAACTACTGAATGGATTTTTATGCGGTTTTCACTAATGAAGAATGCACACTCCCGGGCAGTGTATAGGCTTTGTTTCATCAAAATCGGACAACAGACAAAAAAGTAACAAAAAGAAACAAAAGAAACTATTAGGTGCGCTGCTCACGTTTTTTAGTACATAACGTTTTTTAGTACATATAAAATCCAATAGATGTCACTGTGCGATTTTAAAACGCGCTATCGTTATGTTTTCGCCAGTCTACTTAAGTATGAGAAAGTTTCAAGCTGGCTGTCGTTCCATGTGGTTTAGTCGGTAGAACGTCAGTGCGCCATACTGATGGCCCGGGTTCGATTCCCAGCATGGAATTTTTTTCACTATGTTGGCATTAACGCCTATAAGCAATTAAAAGAATTTGAAATATTGTATTCAAGGCGAATTTTCTCTCTGGGAAAATTTCCTTGCATTAATATGTCAGTGTAATTTTTTTTTCGATTTAATTTTTTTTTCGAAACTTTGTTTTTCTTAAAAAATTACAGTAAATATTTGATATTTCCCAACGTTTTTTGAATGATCGACTTGCTTTTTTTTTTTTTTAATGTATGTCTGAACCTTATCTAACTACTTCTTCAAGATTTCTTTAGATAAACCGACCAGCGTAGCGGGCGAAGGCCGCTAGTACTAAATATCCATACATTAAAATACAAGTAAATTTTCATTTCTACAATGCTTTTTATTTCATTTAAAATATGAGAATATGATTCTCTAAACATATTTACAAAAATATTAATAATACCTTACTTTAATGGACTACATTAAAAAAAAAGCCACATAATATTTTTCCCTGAAATATTGGAGAAATACTAGCTGTAAATCACAGTTGAATTCATTCAATTGTGTGATTTAAATAAAATAAAAATATATATAAATTATGTATATATAAATCTGGCCACAAAATGTCTTAAATAGGTTCTATGTACAGGGGAGAGTGGAAAGGAATAGGACACTTTTTACAAAAATTAAAAAATCTTTTTTTTTTTTTCCACAAAAACAAAAATTTTGATTTTTTGAATACAAAATAAAATACTTTCTAATGTTCTTGAACAATATCTCTAACAATTCTGAATCATCCTTCCATTGATGAAGATACTGGAATTTGATGTTGTAACACAAACATTATCAACCTATAATTTTTGTTAAATAGGAAATATAGCCAACACTAGAATAATTTGTTTTCATTAATACATTGTTTTATAGTTGTCTCATTCCTGCTTGTTAGTGCAGAGGTATGAGACACGAAATTTAGAATTTCTTTAATTATAAAATTGTTTAGCTATATTGTTCAAAAATATTAGAAAGTATTTTATTTTGTATTCAAAAAATAATTTTTTTTTTGTTTTTCTGTAAAAAACAAAAAAAAAAAAAAAAAAAAAAAAAAAAAAAAAACAAAGAATGATTTTTTAATTTTTGTAAAATGTGTCCTATTCCTCCCCACTCTCCCCTATACATAGAACCTATTTAAGACATTTTTTTCCTTTAAAAAAAATAATATTTATGTGGTCAAATTTATATATATATAATTTATATATATTTTTATTTTATTTAAATCACACAATTGAATGAATTCAACTGTGATTTACAGCTAGTATTTCTCCAATATTTCAGAAAAAAATATTAAGTGTTTTTGTTTCTTTTTTTTTAAATGTAGTTTATTTTAGTAATGTATTTAATATTTATGTAATATGTTTTGAGAATTATATTCTCATATTTCAAATGAAATAAAAGGTATTGTAGAAATGAAAATTTATTTGTATTTTAATATATGAATATTTAGTATAAATAGCTGCAAATTGATATTTCTTCATTGAATTATATAATAAACACACAATATATTAATTTGAATGTTAAAAAAAATTATTTTAACTATTATTTCTTAAATTAGCAATAGTTACAGATTCTAAAATGATCATTATTTAGTTAGATTCACCTTATGTGTAAAAAATCATTTATTTTTAAACAAAAGATTTTACCTCTCCAATTTTTTTATTATTTAAAGCCCACAGATAGAGCAATGTTTTTACCAAGTTTCAGAAAAATTCATGATGATTCATTTTTTTTATGGGCCATTACAGTGAGCCCTTTTTTTGGGTGATATTTTCAGTTTGACCATAATAAAAAGTAAATAAATGGAAATTTGTTATTGTTTTGATGTGAAATTTGCATTCCTCGTACAAATAGCTTCAAATTGGTACCAGATATATAAAAATTGAGCCCTTAGTTGTCAAGTTATGGTCTCTTTCAGATAATGATAAGATTCCAAGATGGCCGCCATTTAGCAAAAATGGTCAGTTTTCAAATGGCTATATCTCAGCCAATAACGCGAAAATTACTTTTAAATTTCAGATTTGAGGGTTTCACTGCTATGTCTGTCTATGATAAAAATTAAAAAAAAAATCTGTGACTATGATGCAACACCCATTGGTTGAATTCGTGTGGAATGACCCATTTATTTTTTTAATAAACATTGCTGAGTGGGGCTAGTTGAGCTCAAACCAATTGAGAGACCTCCCCACCTGGCTGAATCTGTATCTTTTTTCTGGTGTTCGTATCTCACTACTTTTTTATAAAATTTGTATTTTATATACTAAATTTCAATATAAAACTGCACTTTTCATTACATTTGATGCTGAATAATAGAATTTAAATATACATCTGTAGAGGCACAAGTACCAACGCTTGGTCACTCATTTTTAAAGTTTATACACAAACACAAAATGAATTTTTAACAAGTGAGAAAAATCATGCGTTAAGCATAGATTATGAAACACTTTCCAACACTTCCTGAAATCTTGAACAAAACTTTGTTATTTAGGGAAATAAGATGCTATTATCCATAGCCAAAAACACATCCAATCCATTCCAATATGTATATTCCAATATGTATTCCAATACTTTTCAACAGCACTGTATTTGATCCGCCGATTGATACATATATGCTATATAATAGGAAAATTTAGTTTACCAAGAAAATGCCCACCTGCGTGAAATTTCTCTTTCAGCACTTTAATATAATGGATGGAAAATACTTGAATACTTTTGTTCAGCCTTGTAATTTACTTAGTAGCTTTATTACACGCTTTTACACGCAGTGTATTTTGTTAAAATTTAGTTCAAACAAAAACACTCTTATAACTACTTAAATATTTCCAG
The DNA here is from genome assembly GCA_964019185.1 of Maratus speculifer. Lineage (NCBI taxonomy): Eukaryota > Metazoa > Arthropoda > Arachnida > Araneae > Salticidae > Maratus > Maratus speculifer. Next base: position 5,713,084 of record OZ025303.1, on the reverse strand, counting down.
ATATGTGTGACAATGTAGCTAATTCTCTGCATGACTCTGTATATCATTCTATGTACATTCTTCAAACATTTCTTCTTTCTAAAAAATAAACAAATTTGTTTATAAGATACGGTCCTCTTATTCTTCGATATAACGATGATTCTCAAAAGACCTACGTTCAATCGAGGTTCACAGTATTTCCAACTAAACATCGCCCCATTATATTGCTATAAAACCTTTCAAAAAGCTAACATCACGTTCGCGTAATATTATTCGCAAAATAAACGCTTGGATAACGATCTAAATAGCCATCAAAGCGATCTAATCTGAATCCCAAGCCCATTTTCTGCAACAAGTGTCAATTTTCGCACTTCCCGTGTCTCTATTACATCCAATTTCTGGTTGCGCCAGTCGATGCACCCCTATGTTTAGGGTAATCGTGTTTGTCTTGGGGTTGATCGCTTAAAAAGCGATTTGAGGTGATTACGCAAATGGGAGGAGGGTAAATACAGGGATTCCGATTATGTTTTTCGCAAATATTGCATGAAATGTAATTTAACACTGGATTTTGTTAGATATATAGGAAGCTCGGTGTGCAGAGACGTAGCTAGAAGTGCATAATAGGGGGGAGGGGGGTGTTCATATTTTCTCTCTCTCTTTCGCAGAAAAATAAATGAGTGCATGTTCACACTGTGGTTACTATGTTTGCCTTTTTAACTGCTGTGACAAAAATTGTCGCTTAACAATTGTGAGCGGTCTGTCAGACCGCTTAATTTAAAGATGAATAAAATGTTAAATTAACTCTCAGAATACTATTTATGGAACATAATTGCTATAAATAGATTTTTTAGTGTGTTTTATGTGTGTTTCTTGCTCTTTATTAAAATTAAACATTTTTCTAATTTTATAGTATTTTGTAAAGATGTTTTTTATAGGTAATTTTTTCATTATTCCTGGGAAAATAAACAAACAACTAGCCGCCTTTGGCGACCAATTTTGTCTCCCTTGAATGTATACCAAGCATTAAATCACATTGCTTTTATTCATAATTAATTTTATTTGCTGATTTTTTTGCCAAATTAGAAAATTCTGCTAGTGAAATACACAGATGTCATATATGCATCGTGATTGCAACAATGGCAATTATATGTGCCTCACATGGTAACCCGGCTATTGTTATTTATTTATTGTCTGAGCGTAGCGAAGTCTTATACTCATAGTACGTAACGATATTAAAAGTCGAAAAAATTCTTTCGTCAAGCAAATCTCAAAAAATACTCGTCGGATTTCGATTTTGTTTGTACCAGAAGGTACCTATGAAGGTAACCTAGTGAATGCACCTACTTTCAAAAATTAGCTCCAAATAGTTGAAAAGTTATGTTAAAAAAACTATTAAAAAAGCACAATTTATTTGCATACGTCACAGAAATTTTGTGTGTGTCATTTTTCACCGGCTGAATATTTTCGTAAAAAAAAAAAAAAGAATAAAAGTACATGGAGTAAATAGTAATTGTCTGAGCGACGCGAAGGCTAATATTGAGCTACGAAACGATATTAAAAGTCAAGCATAATTCTTTCGTCAAGCAAATCTGAAAAGATGTCGGATTGCGATTGTGATTGTACCAGAAGGTACCTATGAGGGTAACCTACTGAATGTAGCTACGGTGAAAAAATAGTTTTAAATAGTAGTTTAAAAATTGTGTTAAAAAACTGATATAAAAACACAATTTATTTGCATACGTCACAGACATCTGGTGTGCGTCACTTTTCACCGGCTAGATGTTTTCGTTAGATTCCCAAATTTCGTTAGATTCCAAGTACATGGAGCAAGGAAAATAACAATTTTTAAGTACAAAAAATTATATTTAAACTTAAAAAACAAACTAAAACTTAATTTTGTTGTTGTTGTTATTCATTTAAAAAAATAAATCCTTAATTTTTAGTAAATTAGTATTTGAAATTTTCCGATAATCTTCCTAATAGAACTTTATAATCGCCATTATCATCTTTTATATTTCGCACATGCAAACTGGAAACAATTCCGTCGTGTTTGAATAAAATATTGGTACTATTTGGTTATCTTGTCGATCCATTTCGCCGAATTATTGATATATTTTTTATTTTAAATAACGAAAGAAGATATAAATTAGTGAAACATTCATAAAAATACAAATAAAAAGTGGGATAAAAAATCACTTGATTACGTTTGAAACATATGTATCGTGTTTAATGCTGTTGAATGCGACATTCAGTATCATCCATTATTGGCATTTTTTCGTATTGTTTGGCGATAACTTTTTGGTCGCCGGGATAATCGAGTAATACCAAAAAAAGGAACAATAGTTGAAGCAATAAATAAATAGTTATGAATAATAAACATAATAATAAATATAATAAAACATATAAATGTTACAATAAATCGTAAAACATTTATTAGCAATATTCAAAAACAACGTTTTCACCGAATTGGCGAGGGAAAAAATCGCACTAACGTGTAGCTTATATTTTTAAACATAAATATGACATCTGTGACATATTTATGAGGAAAAATAAGGATAAAAGATCCACAGGTTTAAAATCTCAATTTCTGAAGCCCAAACTCGAGCATAATTTATAAAAACGCCAAAATGAAGGCAATATTTAAAAAGTACCATGAAATTAGTGCAGAGATATCATACATGCACCGGGTTTGGCGAAAATTTGGCGAAAATCATTTTTGAATTATTTTATTTTATTTTATAAACGAAGTAATAATAAGTAAGAACACGATTAAATCTAGATTAAATGAACACACACACAAAAAAAATTATTATTAAATAAACAACAATAGCTGGGTTACCTTGGTAGTAAATAATGATATTTTGGAGGAGTTCCATATCCTGTTCTAATTTTTTGGCGAACTTTTTTGGCATTAAATGAAATGATGTGGTTGTGATCTTCCGCCTGTGAGGTTGCTTTTTATACACTTTCCAACAAAGCTGAAAAGTGTTTATGCATTCGGTTTGTCTATCCGTCTGTCCAGGCTCTAACATCCGTAAATATACTATTATTTATATCCAATTGGTAAAACTTATTTAGGGTGCCCTAGGCATGTTTGGTATTGTATATGAAGTATGTGGGATTAATAGTTTATTTTACAGGGACACCCAAAAGAATTCCATTACGTTATGGTCTATTGAGGGAAATCATTTGCAGAGTATTTTAATGATTATTGCAAATGTATGAAATTTATATAAATCAGTGAATTTCATTACGATTACGTTATAACAGGACATTCATAGATTTTTTAATCCATCTACAGAGACATGCAGACGAAATCGGTTACAATACTGTTTTTGAGCAATAATTTTTGACAATGCGTTTTCAATTTCGGCATGCGATTTTAAATTTAACTGTAGTTTTATGTATGTTTATAACTATATAAATTTGTAGTACCTATAGTCTACCGTGATCCACCCGTCTGTCTGTCCACATATAACACCATAAAAACTATCCAACCGAATCGTTTGAAATTTTAAATATCTATTTGTTACCGAATTTCGCTGAGTCATTTCAAATTTTAATAAAATCAGATAAATACTTCGAACAGAGGGACAGTAAAAAATATTCCGTTACAGTACGGCCGATGGCAGAAAATAGTTCGAAGTACTTTATAATGATGTTACACCCGTCGAAACATAATGAAATTGTTATGCATTTATGAAGAGCATTAGGATATACACTGTAATAAATTATCTTGTAAAACAACAGAAAATATCTGGCAGCAAAAGTTGCCAGAGAATTTCTGTTAACAGAAATTCTCTGGCAACTTTTGCTGCCAGATATTTTCTGTTAACAGAAATTCTCTGGCAACTTTTGCTGCCAGAATTTTTCCGTATGTACAGATAATTCTTGTCAACAGAAATTCTCTGGCAACTTTTGCTGCCAGAATTTTTCCGTATGCACAGATATTCCTTGTCAACAGAAATTCTCTGGCAACTTTTGCTGCCAGAATTTTACCGTATGCACAGATATTCCTTGTCAACAGAAATTCTCTGGCAACTTTTGCTGCCAGAATCTTTCTGTACATACAAATATTCCTTGTACATACAAAATTTTTCTGGCAACTTTTGCTGCCAGAAATATTCTGTATGTACAAGAAAAGTGTGTGGTCAGATATTTCTTGTACATACAAAATTTTTCTGGCAACTTTTGCTGTCTTTTTTTTTTTTTTTTTTTTTTCACAAGAAACATCTGCGAGCAACCACTATATATTATACAGATTTTTTAGCCTTTATTTAATGTTCTATGTATCCTAAAATAGACTGACTGATTTTAAAATTTAATCACTTGCAAATGGTAGTAGCCTTTTTTTTAATAGCTGTCACCATTTGCAAATTATTGAATATTAAAATCAGAAAATCCATTTGAAAACACACAGTATCTTACTTCTAACCTCAATGCTTTTAAATAAAATTCTTAGAACTAGAAATATTTTATAGTTAAATATGTATTAATTTTTTAGGGTAGTCATTTGAAATCCATTTGATTACATTTATTTAATTCTCAAATTTGAAGAAATTGGCTATATGGCAGCACATTGAATAAGTTCCCTCATATCAGAAACTGATGCTGCCAAATTCCACATATTTAATAAATTTTGTACTTTGCTTTCTTTGCTGAAAATAGCCTGAATTTAGTTATTTTTCACAAATGCTTGTATATCCAGTTATATATTGCACACTAAACATGAATGGTGATGGCAATAATGATGTCAAATGCAGAGGAGAGTAAAAACTGGGAAGAAATGAATAATTTTGTAACAAAAGACCAAATCACTTATTCACACTCAAATTGTTTACTATTACAGTGAGTTTATTTTGGTTTCAAATTATAATTTCAAATAAAATACTAAGTACCACAAAATACATTGATGAGCAAAACTACGCACTCACTGTGTAACAAATTAAAATACATAGTCAATTTCATAACATTAAAGAAAAATTTTAGCAATATGCCCAGAAATAGTAAAAATATATATCATGCATATTTTCCAAGTTTAAATATTATAAAATAAAATTGGAATACTCTGTACCCCCCCCCCCCCCCCCCACAAAAAAAAGCTTTAAAAGACTGCAAAAATATGGTGTGTATAGAAATTAAAAACAAAACACCCTTGATTTTTTCCTTGAGTAAATTTATCAGACTTCTTTGATTTTCATTATTAACAATATACATACCATATATTTAAATATATGTTGGATTTCTCATATAATACACTTATTCTAAAACTATGGCATTACATTTCATGAAGGATCAGCCCTTCCCTATTTACTAGATACTGGGTCAGATACAGCCTAACCCGCAAATTCCATTTTAAATCAAACCACAACCTGACCAGAACCCGCAAAAATAAATATCTGCAACCCACAACCCGACCCGAAGTATTTCAACCTGCAATCCTACCCCAACCTGCAATGAAATGAAAGTAAATCATGTTTTAAAGCTATTATGAAAAATAAACCTAACTATATTTAAATATAGTAAACCTCTGAGTAGGGTTATCTTAAATATGTTTTTTCGGCTCAGAATGAATCTATTTTTTTTTTTTTATTATTTTTTTTTTAGCAGATTGAGTTTACAAGAGAAAAAATTCGCAGGTCATGTATAGGTTTTTTGCAACTCAGATTGTTGATTATACAAAATTTAAACTATGTTTCCAATGAAAATAAATACACATTTGAAAATGTGTGAATATACATTCCATTTAATTTATGAGAGATAAAATGAAAATGTGAAAAGAAATGCAATCACAGATTATGCTTTCTTTAAGAACAATTTCATTTTTGATATACACGAAAATACATGCATTGTATTTTTGATACTTTATATACACATATATACATTACATGTGTGTAGATTGAGAGGTGCCCACTATTCAGAGATTTAAGTGCTCACATATATATATTTGAAGAAGTGAAAAAGTGTACCCTTAATAGAGGCATTCACCTTTCGAGAGAAAAGCCATTTTGGAAGTCTTTTCATAAATGTATTTTGAACTTAAAAATATTTTGAATATGGATTTGTTACAACAACACAAACTGTGTTGAAGAATTAACAGAAGTGTAAAAAAGTTGGGCATTAGCAGTTAAGCTGACCATCTGGTCAAAGGTTATGCAAGTATGTAATTTAAAATTTTCAAAAATTGGTAAATTGTCTTTAATATATGAGCTATCCAGAGAAGATGAGAACATGCGATCATTTTGTGTTTATTAATAATTTATACCATGTGCAATTATTATTCAAATATTGAGAGCAACTGTAGAAAAAATACAGGTGGTTATCAAAATAATTGAAACACCCTAGATTTTGAAGGAATTCTTTATTAATATGGCATAGGACCGCCTTTGGCATGTAATACAGCTTGGATTCGCCTGGGAATCGAATCGTACAAATTCTGAATAGTGGTCAGAGGAATATTGTACCATTCTTCATGGAGTTATTGTGAAAGTTCCGTGAGAGATGCCGGTGGAGGATATCGATTCCGGATTGAAAGCTCTAAAATAGACCACAACAGTTCGATTATGTTGAGGTCTGGGGCTGTGCGGGTGAAGGTAGATGTTCCACCTCATCCTCATGTTCATCAAACCATGATCGGACAACTCTGGCTGCATGAATAGGGGCATTATCATCCTGGAAAATTCCATCTCCTGCAGGAAACAAAATTTGCATCATGGGATGGACCTGGTCAGCTAAAACTTCTCTATACTTCTCCCCAGTGATCCTTCTTTTCAGGGTTACGATTGGACCAGCAGAAAACCATGACACGGCTGTCCATACCATGACCGATCCACCTCCATGCTTGACAGTTGGACGGAAGCAATCAGAATCATACGCTTGTGCAGGTGTTCTCCAGACATGTACCCGTCCTGTTGTGGGGGAAAATGTGAAAGATGATTTGTCTGACCATATAACAGTCTTCCACTTATCAATAGACCAGGTTTTGTGGTTGTGGCACCACTCTACACGACGTTTGGCATTAGCATCTGTGACAAGTGGCTTGGGAATTGCTGTTCTGCCGTAAATGTTCTCTTTATGAAGGTATCTCCGAACTGTAATTGTTGACACTGGAGAATACAGATGCTGATTGAGCTCTGCGGTCACTTTGGCTGCAGTTGTTTTCTTTTTAGACATTACAATCCGTTTCAATAACCGTCGGTCTCTTTCATTCAGCTTCTCCTTCCGTCCACTATTTTGCTTTGTTGAGCTTGTCTTTCCATGCTGTGTGTATGCTGTCATGACTTTAGACACCGTACCTCTAGAAACGCCTATAAGCTGGGATGTTTCGGTCACTGTTGCTCCAGCTAGTCGGGCTCCTACAATTTGGCCTCTTTGAAAATCTGTGCGGTCTGACATTTTACGCTTCTGACTAAAAAAAAAAAAAAAAAAAAAAAAAATCAAAACGTAGACTACTCTTCTAGAGCTCTCTCATACTACCTAATACATGTACTTTTTATATTAAAAAAAAATCTGTTAGCTAAGATTATATTTTAATGCTTACGAAGGGAATTCTTAAATGTCCCTTTCATTCACAAGTGTTTCCATTATCTTGATAACCACCTATATGATACATTAAAAAAAAAAAAAAAAACCTGACCTGTTTGGCAAGAAAACAAATATTTTTACATGCAGACATATTTCTCTGATCTTAGAATATTTTTACAAAAATCCTTTACTTTTGACAGACAAACCTTACTGATTTTCCATAATTCCCCTGATTTCCAAATTAGTTAGGCACTTTGTGAAACTTATATTAAACCTTAACCTGATGAGCTTTATTCATTGTCTATAAATTGAAACCACATACGACTATAAACAAACATGAATTTCAATAAAAATCTCAAAAATCGCAGCAAGACATAGAAAATAGTTTTATTCTTAATTCTTTAACTAATAATTAATTTAAATCACTCTGTCCACATGTTTTTACAGTTTGCCAAATCTTTCACAAGTTTCACACTATTGTTCATCTCTCACTTGCTACTTGAAGAATCTGGAAGAATTTCCATCAAACCCTATAAGAAACAAAAAAGATAACATTTAAATTGAGTTCTATCTTTTCAATTTTGTGGAATATAGTATCAAAAAATCCGAGAGCAGGATAATGACAACCTTTTTGTCATGGTAGACCAAATTTCAGAAGCAAAGTTTTTTAAAATATAAAATATAAATTTTAAAAAACCAGTTTTTTTTCTTGTTTTGTGTGTGTTTGTGAATAAAAAGAGTTATTTCATGCAAATATGCATAAAAATTACTTTGTGTCGTTAATTAGGGATTGACCAAAGTAAGAATTTTCTATACCAAACACTTTTTAATGCATTAGCTTTAATAAACTTTGGTTAAAATTAGATTATTAATAATTTAATTAAGTTACATTTTTATTCTTAAATCAAATTACACAAAAACATTAATGGAAGACTTACTAACATTAATTTTTATGATTACTAATTTAAATATTAATGACCACTTACAAATTTATTTACACTTATTTTTATTATTTTACCATTAGTCAGTATCCAAAATAACTTATGAAAGTAGAGAGCTATACAGACTACAATTAAGAATAAAAATTGCAAAAACTCAAAAATTCATTCATTCATTCATTTAAAAAAAAAAAAATCTTTAAATTGATTTATAAATTGTCTAAGTCCAATTGTAAACATATTGAATATAAATGCTTGCAAATACAAAAGGTAATTCAATTAGTATTTTTAACTGTTTTCTGTCAAATTATTGATATTTATGTTTTGATTAAGTGTTGATTAAGTTGTCTTTGTGTCGAAGATAAAAAATGTGAGTGATTTAAGTAAATGTCTCAGATTTGTGCAAATTTTGCAAAAAATATAAAAAGTGTCAAATTATTACACAATAGGACATTAATGATTGATTTGATATGAAAGAAAAATAATGAATAAAAATTTTAATGTTATTTGGATTTATAATTACAGGGCTCCCAAATGGTCCGCCAACTGAACATCAGAATTTTCTTAGAAGAATTTTCTTTTTAGGTTTTTCTTGCAAATTGCCGGGAAACCACCTTTGGAGGTTACTTTTTGCGCAAATTCTGTTGAAACCTATGAAGAAATTTTCTGTTAAAAAATATTGATGTTCAGTTCGCGGACCATTTGGGAGCCCTGTAATTAGTACAAAAAAAAAAAAAAAAAAAAAAGAAAAAAAAAATGTAGTTGTCATTTTATTGTAAAGATTGAAATAACAGTTTTTTTTTTTAATTCTCACTTCGACGAGTTTTACTATGCAAATTTCTCCATATAACTTTTTCAGCATGTCTGTTTTAATCTAACTCCAAGTAATTAAGTAATGCCTCAATGTGTACTAATGCATCATTGTAGTTAACTTTTGATAAGTTATAAGGTTTTTTTTCATTATTTTAAAGAAATACTTTGAAATTCCTTTTTTTTAAACTCTGAATCACAAGTGACACACATCATGTATCATCATCATTTAAAACTTCGTAGTATTCTAATTTCGAATGTTCATTAATCCATTGTTGCATTGCTTCGTTATGCTCAATTTCGAAACAGTTTCAAATGTTCTAAGATTTCACTCTGCATATCAGTACCATCGCTATCTTCTGTTGGAATTTCAGTTTCTTCATCTGATAAAAATCTCCTCCATGATTTCTTAATCGTGATGTTTTTTACTAGTTTCTATGCAGCATCAACGTAATAAACTGTATTAAAAACTGAGATTTTTACTCTCCCGGTTAATCTGCAACCTGAATAATTTGATCCCAATTAATCAAGAATCTACTGCATTAAAAAAAAACCTTTTAAATAAATCCAAACAACTAATGAGATTTTTTTAAAAACGAGATGAAAAAAATGAGCTGATTAGGAAAATGTTTTGATTTTAGATAAATCTGAGTTTTGAAATTCTGGATTTGAATTTGATACCCTGAACAGCACCGTCAAACCAAAATTTACCATAGGGAAATAACTGAAAACACAACTTTTTGAGAATTGGGCTTACCTCAGAATAAATTCCATTTTTACTTGGTATTCTTCTGAATAAACAAGACTGAAGACAAAGTACGTGGCAAACCAATCTTTAAATCATTATCTGCCATTACATACTGACTGAAGCTTTTTCTTGGAATAAAAAGTACAGCCGATTTGGTTCCTATTAATATGCAAAAAATTCTAAGTACATTTTACAAACATAAAGGTTTACATAAATGAATAAAAAATTTTCACCAAACATTGGAGTACATAGAGTAATTTATTCCATTTTTCAATATTGGGTGAAAAAAGCCCGGGCCAGGATTCGAATCGGGATGTATTGGCTGAAGCCGCCAATGCTCTACCAACTGAGCTATCCCGGACACGAACACTGGAGGACTATTTCACCCAATTAACCTCAACGATTACTACGTTGAGGTTAATTGGGAGAGTCTACGTTGGGGTTAATTAATCGTGTTTAAAAATTAATCTATTGGAGTACATAGCTATGGGGCTTGTCACCCCCCTTCTCAACACTAAAGATCAGTTTATTTGATGGGCTTTAAAAAATTTACAGAAGACTAATTTAAATAATAATAATAATAATAATAATAATAATAATAAAACAGTGGTAATCAATTTATAAATGGCTATTCATTCTTTTCCATTTTACAGAATGGGATGTAAAGGCTAGTGACTTGCTGTTAAGGGCTGATTTCACATTTTATTAAGTAAGATTATTTAAACATTACAAATTCAGCTAATATAAAAGTAACTTAGTCAACGCAGTCTTAGCTTCCAGGTATAACAATATATCAACTAAACAACCAATTGCTACAAGATAATGGTTTTTAAAAATGAGATTTTAAATGTAACGTTTTAAATCCAATATAATTTTAACTATTTTTTTTTTCTTTTTTTAATATTCACTAAAGTGTGGCCTGCAAGTTTCGTGAATTCATAACCGGAAAGAATTGCAATTTTTGTGTATAAGTTGCAGGAAAATATCGTAAATTTCATCAATTTACCTCGGGAAAACATAAAATTTCATCACTTAAGAAAAGTAAATTTCATTGATCGGCATGGAAAAAATCATGAACTTCATTGATCAAGTGCAGCAAGTGCAAAAAGCATATCTTGCTAATGGGGCTAGGAAAAAATAGAAAATTTCCCCGATTGGGCACGGAAAAATAGAGACTATTGTCGATCAAGCATAGAAAAATTACACATCATTTTGTGGGTCGGACGCAAAAAATCGCACATTTTGTTGATTGGGCAAGAAAAAAATTGTCATTTGTTGATGATGCTCGTAAAAATGGCACATTAAATTCATCAGTTTAAAAAAAACAGCATGTTTTCTCGGTTTATCGTGTGAAAAAAACCGCAAAATTTGTTGATCAGGCAAGAAAAAATTGCAAATTTTGTCGATCAGGGACGAAAAAAATCGCTAATTTCATTGATAAGACACGGAAAAATCACAAATTTTACAATACGCAGATAAATTGAAAATTTCGTTGATCAGCAGCAAAACAATCATGAATTTTGTCAGTTTATCAGGTGAAAAAAGTGCGAGTTTCATCTTGTGTAAAAAAATGCAGATTTCATCAGTTAATACAGAAATCATAAATTTCGTTAGTCGGGCACAGCAACATTCGTATTTCTTCAATTAAGGATGGAAAAACTGCACATTTTGTCATTCGAACACCAAAAAATCGCTAGTTTTATTGATCAGATTTCTAAAAATTTGAAATTTCGTTGGTCTGAGAGAGAAAAATTGCGAGTATTTTGTCAATCAGTTTTATAATAATTACGAATTTTGTGAAAAGCTTTGTAAAAATCATGATGAATCGGCTTTTTAAAAATCGCTAAGTTCGTCGATCGGCTTTTTAAAAATCGCGAATCTTGTCGATCGGCTTCGTAAAAGACACAAATTTTGTTGAACAGACACAAAAAAATGAATTTTATTGATTATGTGCAAAAATCGTCGATGAGCTTCGTAAAAATTTCAAAAACGTGTAAATTTTCTTGATCAGGCTTGACAAATCACGAATTTCGTCGATCAAGTGCGGAAAGTGGCGAAATTTGTCGATCACAAGAAGAAAAATCCTGAATTATGTTATCAGTTTTGTAAAAATCGCAAATTATGTTGATGAGGTGCCGAAAATGATGAATTTCATCGATTGGCTTCATAAAAATTTTGCCAATCGTGTGCAAAATAATCATTGATCAGTCTTGGAAAAAACTCAATTCTGTCGATCGGCTTTGTAAAAATTGCAAATTTCGCCTATCAATTTCATAAAAATCGCGAATTTTGTTGATCAGTCACGGAAAGACAGTGAATTTTCTCAATTAGTTTTATAAAAATCGTGAATTTTGATCATGCAAAAGAAAGAATCAAAAAATCGCAAATTTCGTCGATTTTGTGAAGATAATAGTGAATTTCATCTATCAGCTTTCTAAAAATTACACATTTCATTGAGCGACTTCATAAAAATATCTAATTTCATCGATCGGCTTCATAAAAATTTCAAATTCTGTCAATTAGGTTCAGAAAAATTCACTTCGTATAAAGTAGCAAAATTTATTGATCAGACGCGGAAAAAATCATGAATTTTCTCGATTGCTTTCATAAGAATTGCGAATTTTGTTGATCAGGCGAGGTTATATCACAAATTTTCTCAACTGGCTTCGTAAAAATTGCGAATTTTGTCAATTGGTTTTGCAAAATGTACAAATTTGACTGATCAGGCATGGAAGAATTACAAGTTTCTTTAATCAGAAACAGAAAACTGGGAATTTCATTGATCAAATTCAGGAAAATCTTGTTGATCGGTTTTTTTTCCCTCTCTAATTTGTTCATAAAGTTCACATTTTTTTCAGCACCAGCCATTTATGCCTGTCTTTTAGCATCTTTAATAATACAAAACTTACGCTCTTGAATAAAATCAAGGAATATTTTTACTTTTGAAAATAATTCTTGCTATATCTGTTATATGTAAAAACATGAAAACTGCTGATACAGAGATTAAAAAAAAAAAAGCCACAATAAAAAAAAAAAAAATAACAGAAACTGTCAACATAAATTTCATTATTGAAAAATAACATGCCTGGAGGAGAATCGAAACATGGGATAATTTGTAATAAGCAAATAGTAAATACATAGAAAATCTGGAGATCTTTTTTTTTTTTTTAACAATGCAGTAAAAGAAAAAATAAACTTTTAAAAACACAAATTGCAAAATTACAGTCATAAAGGATCAATGGATACTGAGATTAGAAAATCAAAATAATGAGAACATTTGATTTTAAATATATAAATTGTTAATTATTTCAAAAACAAGACTTGACTTTTACTCCAATACATAAAAATACTAAAAATAAAATATAGAAAATATCAAAATAAAAACATTTTAAAAGAAAATTAAGTTAGTTTCAAAAATAGGATGCACAATTAACAATAAGCATACAATTTTTACAAAATAATTTAACTTTTTCTTTAAGGAAACACAAAAATTTTAAAAAGAAAATATTGAAAATATCAAAATATTGCAAAATTTTACACTTTAAAAGACAAACTGTTAAATTATTTTCAAAAATAGGGTTTTAAAAACAATATATATTATAGGGCAAAATTAAGAAATTTCATTAGCAGCCATTGGCCGGTAAGACTAGTTTTTCAAGTGGCCACTTAGTTTAAACCAGTGGCCACTTTTTTATTAAAAAATATTAAGCAGTAAAATTTCTATAAGTATTAATCTAAAACTAAATAGCCCAAATAAATATGTTAATATAAGTATATTGAAATCTAAAAAAGTAAAAACTTCTGATGAAATGTAAGTAAATTGTATTCTCTTCTTGTAAAAAAGTGGCCACAAGGTGGCCGCTGATAGACAATTTTTCACTGGCCACTTTTTCTCATTTACTGGCCCTGCGGCTGGTGGCTAGTGCTAATTTTGCCCTTTAATATATATATATATATATATATATATATATATATATATATATATATATATATATATATATATATATATATATATATATATATATATATATATATATATATATATATATATAAATGCTTCCATGTACTTATGCAATAATTTGAAATTCGTAAACAGACAAAATAAATAAATAAAAACACAAAATAAATAAAATAAAAAATAAATCAACACTTCAAAAGTCGTTTTTATGCATCCAACCAAAAATCGACATTCAAATGAACATAAATTTTCATTATTTTGATTTAATTTGCTTTATTTTAATATTTTCAACATTGTTTATAAATTGTATGCTTTTACAACTGCATTTTTAAAAATAATTTAACAATTTATCTTTTAAAATATTATTTGAAATTTTCAGTATACTATACTTAGTATTTTTATGTACTGGAGAAAACACAAACCTTATTTCTGAAATAACTTACAATTTATATTTTTAAAACTTTTTTCATTATTTTGATTTTGTAATTTAAATATGTTTATACATTTATGGCATTTTTTTAATTTATGGCTGTAATTTTGCAATTTATATTTTTTTAATATATTTTTGCTTTTCTTTACTATTTAATTTTTTTTTTTTTTTTTTTTTTTTTTTTTTTTTTTTAATCGCAATTTATTTATGTATTTACCATTTACTCATTACAAACCCCTCAGCACACTCCATTTTGTATATTTTTTTACAAATAACAGTAAAAATGCCCATTTCTGTTATTATTATTATTTTTTTAATGCGATGATTAAATTTCATTTCAAATAATTTTAAGCCCAACGCTGCTATAAATGACCATTGGACAAAAGCAAGTTTTTTTTGCTGCATGAAAAAACTGGCTTTCAGCAAGTGGTCATTTATAGCAATGTTATGCTTAAAATTTCTTGAAAATTCAGAGGTTAAACATTAAAATACAATCCAAATAAAAAAATTAGGATACAAATAATAAATAAATACTTTAAATTTTTATGCATTCAACAGAAATTAGCATAATATTTTATTATTTTGATTTAATATGCTATATTTTAATGTTTTCAACATAGTTTTTATGCATTCAAAAGAAATCGGCATTCAAAATGCTCATAAATTTTTATTATTTTGGTTTAACTTGATTTATTTTAATATTTTCAATAAATTGTATGCTATTTAAACTGCATTTTTGAAAATAATTTGACAATTTATCTTTTAAAATGTGATTTGAAAATTTCAATGCACTATACTTAGTATCAATGGCAAATATAGGGGGGGACGATTGCCCCCCCCCTCCCCCCTAAGCCCAATAAAGGATCTGCAGAGTGACGTTAGATGCCCGCACAGAAAAGTTGTTGGTCCGAAACTCAAGATCGGTGCGACCCGACCTTGATCCCGCCAACTTTAATATATTATACTGGGACTGGGTCAGGTATGCACACTTTCAGAACCGGGTCGGATCTGATTTTTTCCAGCAGAGCTGGATCTAGACACACTGTTTTTTCCAGGTCGGGTCTGGGGTAGACTTCCTTCTTACTCTTACTAGAGGTATACATGGGCCAACATTTTCAAGCCCAAACTCCATTCGGTATAAAAGCTAAACGCTCGATCTGGTATCGACACAGCCCCTATGCTGTGGCGGTCCTACGAGGCGGAGGGAACGATGAAGTCCCCTTCCCCCTTGGACTAATAAAGGGTTTACAAAGTGACATTATGCATCCTCATGAGAAATAACTTGGGGGGGGGGGTGAAGCTCGAGCCCGTCATGGGTCGCGCCAGTGTAAGTCCACGAGACTTGGACTGGGTAAGGTTTTCTCTCATTTTGAATCAGGTCGTGTCCTGATTTTGCTTTTTTTGGAGATTCTAGATAGTGTGATAAACATTATTAGCCCAACTGCTACCTGTGCAGCTAAACGTTCGGTATGTCTCTGATCTGAATTTCTTCGAAGGATCGCAATCAAAACTGGTTCAACCATTCTCGCAAGAGTAAAAATCGAATCTGTAACTGACTCAAATCCGAAATGTATGACAATCTAACCCGATGCGCTAAGCGCAGCTAAAAAGTAAAAGTCAACCCGACCAACAACAAAATGTAGTAGTTGACTGAACCCAAAAGTGAAAAATCAGAAATTAATTTGAACCACAGCAAACAGTAGAAGTAAACCAGACTCAAACACGACCCAAGTACAAATTAACCCGACCAGGATCAAAAAAGTGGAAGCAGACCGGACCC
This sequence comes from Maratus speculifer, assembly GCA_964019185.1. Classification (NCBI taxonomy): domain Eukaryota; kingdom Metazoa; phylum Arthropoda; class Arachnida; order Araneae; family Salticidae; genus Maratus; species Maratus speculifer. The sequence continues at coordinate 5,696,917 of OZ025303.1, read as the reverse complement.
AAACCCGACCCACAGCAAAAAAGTGGACGAAACACGACCCGCATTTAAAAAAAAAAAATTAGTGGCACTCCGGGAGTGCCGATAGAAGTGAAAACTTGATCAGTTACGTTTGTATTTTTTGAATCGTCAAGGAATATTTTATTGTGCAAGAAATACTTTTAAATGAAGGTTTTTTTAATTAATTATTATGAACAATTACTACTAAAAATATGTTACAGTTTTCATTTAATGCGCTATTGTACATGAAAAATAAAGCATTTTACATAAAATCATTGCAATCTACTGCTTAAAATGTAAATTTACAAATACATGAAATATGAAATTTAATTAATTGGTATTCTTCGAAATGAATACCAATGAAACTTATGAATTTTCATCCACAATTTCAACAAGTCATCCATGATCATCATCATCATCATTAGTATTATTATATTCCAGAACTGACACTATAGGTTTATGGTAACTAAAATAGGAGACAAAAAAATTTAATTCGAATCTATTTATATATTTTTTAAAGACTGCATAAATTGTAGTTTTTTATCTCGTTGTGCTAAGATTGTGATCGTCGGACATCGTTAAATCAAATTCTCTATTTAAAAATTCAATTAATTGTCGATTTTTATCATCCGCAAAAATGATGTTGAAATCCTCAGTCTAAATCATTGGCAAATCATCAAATCTCTTTCCAATTTTATCTTCAAGTAATGCAGAAGCGTCTTTAGAATAAATAAATAAATTTTCATACGAACGTTCTCGTATTGCACTTAAAAACTTATCCGGCGAAATATAAACGTCAACTATTGCAATTTGCTGTCCATTTTCAGAGTGGCAACGAAAAATACATATATGACCAATATCTGAAACAATAGTACTAAACATACTGGTGTATCTCGCATGCACGTCCATAAGATTTGTGCAAAATATGCCATTTACATCAGACACGCTTTTATGAATAGCTACTCCTTCGGCTGGACGATCGTGTCTTCTGAAACTTGCAACACAGTTGAATAGTAATGGTATAAATTGTTAAGCTTTAAATACAACTAAAAATTAAAAAAATAAAAGAAAATGGCTGGAAAGTGCAGCACAATCGATGTGCAATATCTTTTTTTCTTTCTTCACATTTTATTTCATCTTGTATAAGTTGTTAAACTTTAAACACAATCAAAAATTTTTAAAAAGTTTGGCAAGTGCAGCATAATCAATGCGCAATGAAATGTTTTTTCTTTCTTAACTTTTTATTCCATTTGGTATCAATTTATGTTGCTACTATTTAAATACAATCAAAAATAAAAAATAAAAGGAAAAAGTGGTCGGAAAGTGCAGCTTAATCGATGCACAATGTCACACTTTTTCTTTCTTAATGTTTTATTCTATCTGGTAACAATATATGTTGTTAAACTTTAAATACAATTAAAATTTTAAAAAAATGGTTGGAAATTGCAGCATAATCGATGTGCAATGTCATGTTTTTTCTTTCTTAACTTTTTTATTCCATCTGGTAACAGTATAAATTGTTAAATTTTAAATACAATCAAATAAAAAAAATGGAAAGTGCAGCGTAATTGATGTGCAATGTCATATTTTGTTTTTCTTAACTTTTTATTCCATTTGGTATCAATTTATGTTGTTAAGATTTAAATACAATCAAAAATCAAAAAAATTGACAAAAGTGGTTGGAAAATGCAGCATAATAGATGCACAATGTCACACCTTTTCTTTCTTAACGTTTTATTTCATCTCGTAACAGTATAAATTGTCAAACTTTAAATACAATTAAAATTAAAGAAATTGGTCAGAAAGTGCAGCACAATCGATGTGCAATGTCATGTCTATTCTTTCTTAACTTTTTTTCCATTTAAAACAATATAAGTTGTTAAACTTTAAATGCAATTGAAAATTTAAAAAATAAAAAAAAAGTTATTGGAAAGGGCAGCATAATCGATGTGCAATATCATGTTTTTTCTTTAGTAAATGTTTTTTTTCATTTGGTACCATATAAGTTGTTAAACTTTAAATACAATCAAAAATTGAAAAAAAAATGGTTGGAAAGTGCAGCATAATCAATGCGCAATGTCAAGTTTTTTCTTTCTTAACTTTTTATTCCATTTGGTATCAATTTATCTTGTTATTATTTAAATACATTGAAAAATTTTTAAAAAAATCGAAAACAGTGGTTGGAAAGTGCAGCATAATCGATGCACAATGTCGCATTTGTCTTTCTTAACGTTTTATTCCATTTGGTAACAGTATAAGTTGTTAAACTTTAAATGCAATTAAAATTTAAAGAAATTAGTTGGAAAGTGCAGCATAATTGATGTGCAATGTCATGTCTTTTCTTTCTTAATTTTTATTCCATTTTATAACAATATAAGTTGTTAAACTTTAAATGCAATTCAAAATTAAAAAAAACAGCACACTCAAGCACGGTAGAAAGACTGGGAGATACTAGTTCCTCTCCCTTCCCCTCGATCTTACGCTTTTTCGATCAGCATCACGTGACCCTGACGCGAGTTTGTAAGTTTTTACCCATACAAAAAGTGCTCAGCGCCGCTAAAGAAGTTTTCACTTCAAAAAATGAGATCCGAGCCGTGCTGGAGTTTCTAAATTTCTAAAATCACCCTCCCCCCCTTGAGGACTCTCCAGATCCACCCTTGCTTAGTTGCACAAACCTTGCTTTTGAAATAAGTTAAAATTTGAATTTTTAAAACTTTTTTTTTTATTCTTTTGATATTTGAGTATCTTTGTACATTGATGGTAAATTTTTTAATTTACCAATTTTTTAATTTCACAATGTATATTTTTTAAAATGTATTTTTGCTTTCCTTTACAATTTTATTTATTTTTTCTTTATCTCAGTTTATTTATATATTTACCATTTACTTATTACAAATCCTCCAGCCTAACTCAATGTGTATATTTTTTAAAAAATAACTTTAGAATGCCAATTTCTTTTGAAAAATTTATTTATTATTATTATTATTATTTTGAAATATTTAAACTTAATTAAAAAAATTAATCCCAACGCTTCTATAAATGACCATTTGACAAAGACAATTTTTTTTTGTTGCACGGGAAAAAAAAAAAAAAAAAAAAAAAAAAAAAAAAAAAAACTTGTTCTTAGCAAGTGGTTATTTATAACAATGTTATGCTTAAAAATTTTTGAAAATTCAGAGATTAAACATTAAAATATAATCCAAATAATGAAATTTTTAACAAAAATCGGTATTCCAAATATCATTTGTAAAAAAAGAAAAAAAAAAGAGAGAAAGAAAAAGAAATGGGGGGGGGGGGGAGAAAAGAAGATAATTTGTAATAAGCATATTGTCAATACAAAAATTAAATAAACGGAGATAAAAAATTTTGAAATGTCAAAGTAAAACAGATATTCATTTTTAAACATACACACTGCAAAATTACAATCATATGGGATAATAATCAGTCAGTATCTTTTTTTATGTAAATATTGTAGTAGTATAGTTTAATATTTTTAAGACCGAATATTAAAGTAAGCAAGGGCTGATCCAGCCCTCCTTTTAGAAAAGGATCATGGCTCCTTTTTTTGGTGAGGTGGGGGTCATGTCTCTTAATAGGTAAGCAATTTTTATATTGAAGATTGTCGCCACGTCCAAAATAGCTAAATTTCTGTTACTTTTGGGAAGTTAATTTCATTCATAACAATAAAGTTCTATAAATATTCGTAAAAATATAAATACATAAATTTTTTCAGATGCCAAGAAATTGAAAATTTTTCCGCTTTCATATAAAAATCAAACAATCATTCAAGAAATTATGTATTTTATACACATTTTTAAGGTTTGACAGTTACAAAAAGCCGTCTTGAGGGAGCAATTGACAGTCATGGCCTAAATTCAGTTTAAAATTCTACAATTTATGGAGATTTCATGAAACTATCTTTGCCTTTATTGAAAAATGGAAAACGTTAATCAATCGCATTTTCTCTGAATAAATGTATCTTGCATCTAAAATTAAAATATACTTCATGGACACGTCAGAAATTACCTACTTTGGGTTTAAGTTCAGCTTTAACAAAATCAATATATATTTTATTTTTTAAATTTCCTTAAACACTTTCTTTGTTCAGATGGAGTTTATGACCCCCCCCCCTCCCCTGAATTCACCACTCAAAGTAAGTGCAATAAATCTTGTAAAAGTTTTGTTCCTCTCATAATTCTGGAATAATAAAGCAAAGACTTAGTTTTGGGTATACATACAAAGTTATTTGATGTGCAAAAGGCTTTTGTACATTTTACAAAACATTATTTAGCCAAAGAATCTTTAAGCATTTTTACAGCATTTATAAGCAGTATGTATTACTTCTTTATCCACAGTGAATGGATTAATTAATACCTAACAAATTTACTGGTCCATAAAATGTAAAACAAATTGTCGTTTTTTTCGATTTTATATGGCTTAGACCAACTGAAGTTTTCTGCTCCTTTTTGGTGAAATTATACACAAACCTCAATGCAGATCTTTATTATAATATACAGTGTAATAAGGCTATTATAATGCATTATGCATATTTTAATGCACAATTTTGGCATTTTGATATCGGATATTATTTACCTCCTGGTTATTTTTTAATACCTCACAAAATTAATCGTCAAACTAAGCCTATAGGCTTAGTTTGACTCATATATAAATGTTTGATATATTAGAAGAAAGTTTCATAATCAAACATAAAACTACATTATTAAATAAAAATGAATAGTACTTACATTATCTTTACTTGCTGCTTTATTATTATTACACAAATCAACGTGGTTAGGAATGCGCCGAGCTTCCGCTGTTTACAAACTAAAAACATGGCTGACACGGACACATCTTCGCTTCACTTCCCCTACAGAGAAATTTCGTAAGTACTGTTGCCGCGTTCGCGCGATGAAGTTCTCGTAAGCAGATTATTGCTGTCATAAAGCAGTCAAACTGGAGAATAACAGCGGTGCGTTCTTTAATAGTTTGATGCTGTTAATAAACACATATTGTTGAAAAGCGGGCTGTTTTATTACAATTATTTTTTTACAGTGCAGATTTTTGCTGTCATAAAACAGCTAAACTGGAGAGAAACAGTGATGCGTTTTTTAATAGTTTGATGCTGTTAATAAACACATTTGGTGGAAAAGCGGGCTGTTTTATTACAATTATTTTTTACAGTGTATATTTTGTAGAACATACCGCACAAAAAATATTATTCGTTTACATGTCACCGCAAAAAAATTCCATTATAAAATGGTACAGGGGGAGGGAAATCAATTTTTCAACTTTACTAATCTAGGGATTTTATCATGGCCATTTTCTCAATTATCACTAGCGGGTCTTTTAAATAATAACTTTTTGTATAAATCTGCTGGAAAAAAATGTTCAGATTAGTAATTTACTTGTGATGACACTTTGACAGCTCAAAGCTTATGCAGACAAGATATTCAGATCTCGTTCGTACCGTATACTACAGATACTGCCAACAATGACATAATCGTAAAAAAAAGAGAGAGAGAGAATATACGCTCTAAACAGAGAGTTATCAAAGAGATCAAGTCAGATATCAATCAGAGAGATCAAGTTAAAGAACATATCTTAGAATATATATACTGCAACTTTTTTGAAAAACAGGGGATATACAGCGGTTCTTTAAAAAATCCAGAAAATATACAGCGTATATCAATGTATACGTTCTACCACATCCATGATTGCTAATTCCTTTTATTTAATGCACGTTAAAGGAAAATACTGCTCAACTTTATGAAAATAGATTTGCAAAGTAAACAAAACAGCGTATGTAGTGATCAGCATGCTCGACTCATTTAAATTAGATTGAGCATATCTGGAGCACTCTCAAAACAACGCATTGCATTCCTTTTTTGGCGTTTTCGGGATTTTTATATACCATTTTTTGAAGAGTGAATAACCTACATTTTTATCGAAAACCTTATTGCATGCATGGAAAACATATGTAGATATTATATTATTGTATATATTAAGTGTTCTGTACTAGATATTTAAGAGCACCACACACCGTATAACAAAATTCCCTCATTCTACTTAACCATCATGATTTGTGCCACTTTTAGGTACTAAAATTGTGTTTATTCTTGACGTCATTTCAAAGAGTTCAAGTTCCGGTACAAGATATTTTAGTGCTTTATTATCTGTACTGCTTTTAATGTATTGCGTATTTCAAATTTTCTGCCCATGCATGGCTGTTTTGTATAGTTTGATTTTACATTTTTTTTTCTTTTTTTTTAACCGTGTATAAAAATTTTGATATAATATTTTGCAATTGCACCATTCAGTTTGTTCTTTCAGTTTGCTTGTAACAATATATAACCAATTAACAATAACTTCTTTTTACTTTTAGCAAATTGTCGTTAAATCTATGTTCCAAGCAATGTTGCTCAGACTAATCCCTCTGAGGGAAGTCCTAGTTTATAAACTTACTTTACTTTTTTTTTTTTTTTTTTTTTTTTTTTTTTTAAATGATATAAAATGTTTTATTCTATAATTATTAACTAAACTCTTCTTAAATTTATTATTATTTCCTTTTTAAAATAATAGATATTACTTTTAAAAAATATGTATGTAACTAGTATTTGAAAACGAAGTTTTCGCCAAATTGGCGCCAGAAAAATAATGCGCCAATGTGGTGAATATATAACATCTGTGCTGGTAAAGCAAGTTGTCGGTATTGCTAGCCTGGTGCAGATAATAAATCGCTGAATATTGTACCCTTGGCATTTTTTCGTATTTCATTAATTATTTAAAATATAATAATGTAACCCTTTTACTAATTTCATTCATAATACATAACTTTAATTTGTAACGGAAAAGTTTAAAACTCATGACTTTTTATTTTATTTTTAGTAAAAGGAGCAGAAAGAAATAAAAATAATGATATTTTGAAGCTCCATAATTGCAGCAAAAGAACAAAACCTAAATAAATCCAATTTACCACAGCCTAAATCTTACCAAATGACTTTTGCACAGTAACCAATAAATGTGTTTCATTTGGACGTTGCCATTAAACAATTAACAAAAAATTGCGATTTTTGTGCCACATACATGCGCGTAATATATATATATATAGATAATAAAATCATAGAACGCTTAGCAAAGATGCACGCAAATTTTCAGTTAAAAACAATTCTGACCTAACAAAAATTTAATTCCTGTACCATTTTCCCTTTCAGAAAACCTTTTCCCATCTCCCCATCTCTCTTTAAACAAGGAGGGAAGGATTTAAATATTTTGAGAAATATTTCATACACTGTTAAAAATTCGAAACGTTTTGCTGCATCATGACTCCGCCTCTTTTATAGAATATTTCTATTTTGACCAATAAGAATGCGTTACAATTCAGTGAAGTTAATATTTTTCCATAAAAGCAGTGGAGTGACGAATCAGCAAAAGTTTCAATTTTTTAACAGTGTAATCAGTACTTGAAACATGCTTTTTTTGCTGTTATCCTCATAAAGATGCCATCTCTTGTTAAAAGAAACAAACAATAGAACTAGGGAAGGATTAAGGGTGTTCTTAAATCAAAAAAGGGCAAATTTATGACATAAGTTTTAGTTTATTTTTGTTCGGAAATACAGAAAACCAACAGGTATTGTTGTTCAAAAGCTATTGAATCGCACTCACAAGGAAGGTCTCCATACGGCCATACTCCGAAAAATCTGTAAAAAATACAGAATGTTCTTCTCATGAAGCTATATATGTTTATAAAAAAATTTTTCGGTGCTACTTCATTGCAGTGTCTGTAAAAAATTAATGAAAATTTCGTTTTTTGGCGATTTATCCTCAGTTGGCGATAGAATGCAATTTCAAAAAATACTTTTTCACGTCAAATACATTTAAAGGAAAAAAAAAGTGTTATGTTGAGCTTGTTTAGATAAGTTTAATTTAAATAATTTTAGTTTTGATAGTTTTAGTTTGTTTTAAGCATAATTTTGTTATATCGATATTTATATTCAAACTTAATCATCAAAATTTGCGATTTAAAACGAAATTCATAATTTAAACTAATTAAAATTGTTTTAAGCTCTCAGAGGAGGTCAATTAAACGTTGTCGATTCAATTTTGTTCCCATGGAAACAGCTGGCTTTTATTTTTGAATACGCTTAATCCCCCATGCACTTAAATGCATGAAAATAAATGTTCTTTGACTATTTTTATTTATTAAAATATTTTTTCCAATGATAATTTAAATAGCTACTCCCAACTGACAATATATATACATATATATGTAATGCAATATATATGCATATAATATTTTAAACTCTCTCGTTGTTTATTTCAAATTCAATAAATACCACTAACACGTATTCCAAACATCCAACATTTTCAGTTGCATTAAAATCGTTTGCTTTTCGCGAGGAAAAGTACAGAAATCACTTGACGCTTTCGTCTTTTCACGCCTAATATTCGAAAGTATTTTATTTTTTTTTACATAATTTCTAATGTAATTCCGCCGCCAATTTTGACTGATCCTTTATTGCATACATAAGTAGTTTAATTAGCATTTTTTTCAAAAAATTCTGAGTATGCCCACAATGGAGACCTTCCTTTTTAGTTGCCCATTTTTTTTGTAGGAATACAAAAGGTTTTAAAAAATAGAATCAAAATCAGCCCGTTTTTTTATGAACACAATAGATTTTTTTTTTTTTTTTTTTTTTTTTTTTTAGAATATAATGTCAAGATGAGCGTTTTAAACTGACTTTTCGAGCTAGAGAAGAAAATCTAGTCAAAATTCGAGTGAAAATCGCCTTGTCACGTGAGCAAAAAACTTTATAGCTCAATAGCTAATTTATAGATCCAAAAAAATAGAAAATTTGTTTAATTCCAAATCTCTTCCAGGGTCAGGCTTTGCAATTTGATATCTTTTCCGTTAAAAAATGAATTCATAAACGTGCCAAAACGTTTATTGTAGTAGTAGTTTAAAAACAGTTTTAAAAAAGATGTTGAAAGTTTTTAGTCGGAAATAATTCTAACCCACAAAAATAGAATTTCTGTACCATTTTCCCTTTCAGAAAAACCTTTTTCTATCTCCCCATCTCTCTTTAAACAAGGAGGGGTGTTTTCCAAAAATTTTCTCGTCGGCGGAATTCGAATCACGAATTATTTGCCCATCCCCCCCCCATCCCCCATGCCTTTTCGTTTTATTACATCAAACAGCAATCGGTCCATTGGAGGGGGGGGGGGGTAAAGGTTTTTGAATCAAGTGATTCAACATAGGATTAACTCACGAATTGTGTAACATACGGGCGCAATGATAAACACGGAGGTACGGGATAAATTTAGTGGTTTTTGACTCAAAAAAAGAAATTCTCGCCGCAACCCTTTAAGGGTGTATTTCGATTCAAACTGCTTATTTTCCGATTTATTTTTAAATTCATTTTGGCTCTCAAACGCACCAAACTTTCGAAATCTCTTATATGGAAAGGACACAAGGTGTCGTGGTACTCGATTCTTTGATAAATGCAGAAAATATTGCAAAAAAAAAAAGCAATCAAAAACGGCATTTCGAACCGATTTTTTCCAAACGGGAGATCTGGCAACGAAAAAAATGGTCATACTGATAAGGTAATTGCTTATAAATCAAATTCTAATGAATTGAGCTTAAAAAGACATCACACGGCACTTCATACGTCCCTTCGAGAATCCCCTCAGCAAGTTACGTGTTTCTACTTTTAAAAATGCGCCTGAAATTGTATCGAAAAATTTCGACTTGTTGAAGGTGCAAAAGTGTTTTTTCGAATACACCCCTCCGCTCAACAAGCGAAAAACGTTTTCACACATAAACGAAATCATTTTTTAACGGAAAGATATGAAATTGGGAGGCCTGACTATGGAAGCGATTTGGAATCGAACTTAGTTTTCCATTTTATGATAAATAAATTACCTGTCCAGTTCTAAGCTATTTCGATGATGTAATCACCCGTTTTTCTCCTGCTTTTCGACCGGTTTTTCTGCTTTCGTCGGGAAATGTGCTCAAAAGTCTCAACTTTGAAGGCTTGTTATGAAAAAACTATTGTGTTTTTAAAAAAACAGAACGTTGAGTGCAATTAGGCAGTTTCTGAATAATAACACCTGCTAATTTCATGTATTTACGAACAAAAATAAATTAAATCATGTTTCACAAAGTTGCCCTTTTTGATTTGAGAACAACCTCAAATCAAAAGGGCAACATTGAGGCATAAGTTTTAGTTTATTTTTGTTCGGAAATGCGTAAAACTAGCAGGTGTTGTTGTTCAGAAACTATCGAACCGCACTTTTTTTTCTGTTTTGTTGCAAACGCAACAGATGTTTCAGAACAAGCTGTAAAAGTGGGCGATCTGAACCGCATTTTCCGACGAAAGCTTAAAAACCAGTCTTGCAACGGGAGAAATACGTGTGATCACGTCATCCAAATCATTTATAACTCGATAGATAATGTAATTATCATAAAATAGAAAATTAAGTTAGATTCCAAATCGCTTCCATAGTCAGGCCTCCCAATTTCATATCTTTCCGTAAAAAAAATGATTTCGTTTATGTTCGAAAACGTTTTGTGCTAGTTGAGCAGAGCAGTTTAGAACACCCTTAAGGGTGCATTTCGATTCAAAATTGCTTATTTTCCGATTTATTTTTAAATTCATTTTTGCTCTCAAATACACCAAACTTTCAAAATCTCTTGTTTGGAAAGTACACAAGGTGCCGTGATGGCGGATTCTTTGATAAATGCAGAAAATATTGCAAAAAAAGCAATCAAAAACGGCATTTTGAACTGATTTTTCCAAAGCGAGAGATCTGTGAACGAAAAAAAAGGGTCATACTGATAAGGCAATTGTTTATAACTCAAATTCTAATGAAATGAGTGTAAAAAGACATCACACGACACCTCATACGTCCCTTCAAGAATCCCTTCAGCAAGTTTCGTGTTTCTACTTTTAAAAATGTGTCTGAAATTGTATCGGAAAATTTCGAGCTGTTGAAGGTGGAAAAGCGTTTTTTCCAATACACCCTTAAGGGTGCATTTCGATTCAAACTGCTTACTTTCCGATTTATTTTTAAATTCATTTTTGCCCTCAAATACATCCAATTGGCAAATTGTCTTATTTAGAAAGTAAACAAGGTGCCGTGAGGGTCGATTCTTTGATAAAGGCAAAAAAAGCAATCAATAACGGCATTTTGAACCGATTTTTCCGAAGCGGGAGACCTGGGAACGAAAAAAAAAAGGGATCCTACTGAGAAGGTATTTGTTCATAAATCCAATTCTAATGAATGGAGCGTCAAATGACATCACACGGCACCTCATACGTCTTTTCCAAAATCCCCTCAGACAGTTTCATGTTCCTACTTTTAAAAATGTGTCTGTTCGTGTAAAAATTTCGAGCTGTTGAAAATGCAAAAGGGATTTTTTGAATACACCCTTAAGGGGGTATTTTACACTCAAAAAGAAGAAAAAAAGGATGGGGGGGGGGGGTCATGCTGTTTAAGTTGATTGCAAATTTGCAATTTTTTTGTTCATGTGACTTTTTTTTTAAGATTCTTTCGACTTTTTCTTTTTCATATTCTTAGTTTTTGCAATAGATAGTTATAGATTGAAGGTTAACATAAAAGTTGAAGAATACCGGTTTAATAGAACTTGAGATATGCCAATCATGTTAAAAAAAAATAGTTTCAGAATTTCGAAGTAAGCGTTTATAGAATTTTTTTTTTTGCAAATAATAAAATAATTGTTTATTGGTCAATTTCTACGTATAATGGCAGCCGGCACGAAAGACCGAGCTATGATAAACAAAATTGATGCATTTATGAAAAAAAAAAATGTCTTTATATTTAAGAATAGTCGCAAAGTCCTTTTTGATTCTGGCGTTCTTTTTCGCTTTTCCCGTTAGAAGCGTTGCTATTAAAACTTCGCATCTGACGTAAGGCTTTTATGGATATTCTTAAAGTGCCTCCTTTTTCAAGTCGAGCCATCTCTGTTAATGTTATGTATCTATTTTCATATTGAGTCACATTTGCTCTCGCTTTTCAACCTTTATTTTTTTTTTTTTTTTTTTTTTTTTTTTAAGAATGGGGGTTTTTGATTCAACGTTTTAAAACTCTTCAATGTTTTTTGGACAGTAGTAAATAAGAGTTATCCATTCCCATGCATTATTCAAGTGTTATTTTATGCTTTATCTTTAAGGGTGCAACAGCAGAAAGGTTTTACAAACTCTTGTTTTATACAAACTGGCTTTTGATGGCGAGTTACGTAAGCATTTAGGAAGAGACTTAACTTTTTAGACACTGCCGTTACTTTTAAGCACCAGTGAGGAAAAATTATGAAATATATAAATACTTTTATAAATAAATCCAAAGTAACACAGACTAGTTTCAAAACAAAAATTCAGTGAAAAAAACAATATTTATATTGTCTGTATGTATAATGAACATGGAAAAATGAACTCCTAAAAAAAATAGGGAAAAAAGTCATTTGAAGTTTAAAGTTTTATAAAGAGTAGATTTCCAAATACAGACGAGTCTCCATAGAACGAAATCCATCGTTCCAGTAAAAAATTCGTTGTATAGAGAAATTCGATGTATAAAAAATGATGTTAAAAATCGTATTTAATGTGTAAAATTTGAACAAATATTATTTTTGATCTTTTGAATTAAGAATTTGAAATGTTTAAGAGTAAATATTAACCTAATATTTCATTTCTTAATTATTTAAGCTGTTTCAAAAAAGAGAACAGACATTTATTTGAAAGCTTAATGAAAATCAAATAATAGCCTTGCATTAATTTCAGACGAAGAAATCTGTAATTTTTTTGTTGTTTTGATTTTTAAATTGTTACGCTCTCAAAAAAAGCTCAAATTTTAGCAAGGAATGAAAAATTGTAGTTAATATTTTCCTCCATTTGAAGGCTTCTCTTATGTACCTCTCATTGATTCCTCTTTTACATGTTTATCAATCCAATTGACTCTGTTTTGAGAAGGATGTGGAAAGGTGCGTGGGAGGTGGGATGAATTCGTTGGATTTAAAGAACAACGAGAGAAGTAATATTAAAAAAAAACCTCAGCACTGACGATAAATAATAATAAAAAAAAAAAAAAAAAAAAAAAAAGATGGAAAATTGATTCTATATGATTTCGAAGCTTTTTTAAAATTAAATAATTTAAGACCAATTTATGAAAAAATTCGTTATATGGAGTTGGATATTTCGCTATATAGAGACTGTTTTTAATGTAATCATATGAAAAGGAGACCGTTCCAACTAAAAATTCGTTATATAGGGAAATTCGATGCATGGAGCTTCGTTATAGAGAGACTCGACTGTATATGTAAAGCAGATGGATGAATAGACAATAGAAAAACTTATATAGTATACGACTCATTAGGGGTATATAGTTTACAAGGTACTGCTTGGTTATCCCGTCGACCAAATAACGATCGCCAAACTATAAGATTAAATGCCAATTCCATTGCCAATTCCAAATGTCCCATTCAATGACATTAAATACGATATTCGTGTTTAAAACATCATTAAAAGATTTTTATAGCGACTTTTTACATGTATATTTATTGATGTTCGACTATTTGTCTATTTTTTCGTTACTGGAAATAAAAATTATGTCAGCAAATATAACTTGGCTATTAGCTTGGCGATTTGTATAATTTGGCGTAATTGGTCGACGGGATAACCAAGTAGTACCGTTTACAAATATAAGCAAATATCGAATTAGTTTCTGTAATGGGTCGAGCTAGGATTTCATTTTTCGATGTTCACTATACATACTGACAGTATAAATATTGTTTTTTCACTGAATTTTTGTTTTGGTAATATCTTAGTTACTTTGGATTTATTTATAAAAGTATTTATACAGGGTGTCCCTAAACAAATGGTATATACGCTAGGGGGTGATAGAACACATCAAGACGAGTAATAGTAAATAGGGAACCAAGGGTCCCAAACGTTTTCCAAAGGAGATAGCCGCCATTAAAGTTTGGAGTTCAAAATTTCAAATACACATAAAAAACGGAAAAATTGGTCGATTGATTTGCGGTTTTCACTAAAATTATTCTTTATATTGGTATTTTCTTGAAAATAAATTATAAAGACAAATTTCGAAAAATACTTATAGAGGGCGCTTTAGACTTGAAGTAATGAAAAACTATTTTTTGCCGTGATTTTTTGCATCTCATTAAATGGTTTCCTAAGCTTAGACTTAAATTTAAATTTTGAGCTCAATTATATGTGCCACAATCACACTTTCTCAATCACAGCTACACAATTTCAAAATTACGCTTGCAAACGTTCTTAATCACAACTAAACATTTTCACAATCACACTTACACAATTTCTCAATCCCACTTACACATTTTCACAATCACACTTGAAAACTTTCTGAATCACACTTGCATACTTTCTCAATCACAGTTACACACTTTCTCAATCATATCTACACACTTTCACAATCACATTTGCACACTTTCTCAATCACACTTACACACTTTCTCAATCACAGTTTAACACTTTCTTAATCACTCTTTCAGACTTTCTCAATCAATATAAATTATAAAGTTTATATTTCAGTTTCTCATTCGCACTTGCACATTTTCTCAATCACAGCTACGCACTTTCCCATTCACGCTTACACATTTTCACAATCACACTTCACACCTTTTCAATCATACATACTTCAGCAATCACAGCCACACACTTTTTCAATCACAGATACAGATTCCCAATCACACTTGCAACCTTTCTCAATCACTTGCTCACTAACTCAATCACGAGCGCACTTTCTGGATCATACTTGCGCACTTTCACAATCACACTTATGGATTTTCTTAAACACACTTGAAAACTTTCTCTATCGCACTTCGCACTTTCTCAGTTGCACTTGCGCACTTCCACAATCTCACACTCAAACTTACACACTTCCGAAATCACACTTACACACTTTCTCAATCACAGCTGAACACTTTTTCAATCATACTTGCACATTTTCTCGATCACAGCTACACAATTTCACAATCACACTTACACACATTCACACCTTTTCAATAACACTTACGCACTTTCTCAATCACACTTAAACATTTTCGCAATCACACTTACACACTTTCACAATCACATTTGCAAATAGAGCTACACAATTTCTTAATAATACTTAACGCATTTGCACATACACTTGCAATCACAGCTCACGGTTTCTTAATCGCACTCTTCACCAATCACAGTTACACACATTCTCAGCCACAGTTTCACACTTTCACAATCACAGTTAGGCACTTTCTCAATCAGACTTACACCCATTTTCAATTACAGCTACACTTTTTCTTATCACACTTTTCCTTTACACACTTTCACAATCATATTTACGCACTTTTTCAATCACAGCTACAAACTTTCACAATCACACTTTCACATTTTTTTAATCATATTTACACACTTCCTCAATCACAGCTACACACCTTCTCAATCAGAGCTACACACCTACAAATTCACACTTACTAAGCTACAGTGTGCAATCATATTTGCACACTTTCAAAATCACAATTGCACACTTTAACAGTCAGACTTACACACATTTTAATCATATTTATACACTTTCTCAATCATACTTGCATTCAGTACTGCCCTTTCAGTACTGCCCTTTTTTTAGAAAACAAATTGCCATCCGTTTGCGTGTATACGCTCTATCTCCCAAACACACTGAGATAGAAACTTGAAATTTTGTATGTACTTAGTATGTAAGAATGACACGAAGCCTATTTAATATCACTAACCTCGATTATCCGGAATTTTTTTTCGGACTCTCGAAATATTCGTTAATAAAAAATTGAACTGAAAATCGAAAGAGTAAAAAGTAGCCAGATTGTGGATCGTTTTCAGTTATCTATACCTATATTACAAAGAAGAAATAATTGTTTGTTTGTTTATTTGTAGGGACTAATATCCTGAACTACTGAACCGATTAGAAAAGTAATGGTACCAAAATAATGGTGTTCGCCAGGAATCAAACATAGTCTATACCTATCTTACAAAGAGGTAAAGTTAGTTTGTAGGGGCTAATCTCTGGAACTAATGGACCGATTTCAAAAGTAATGGTACCAAAATGATGATGTTCACCCGGAATCAAACATAGTCTGTACTTTTATTATAAAAAGGTAAAGTTTATTTGTTTGTTTGAAGGGGCTAATCTCTAGAACTACTGAATCGATTTAAAAAGAAATGGTCCCAAAATGATGGTGTTCGCCCGGAATAAACATAGTCTATACCTATATTATAAAGAGACAAAGTTTGTTTATTTATTTGTAGGGACTAATATCCGGAACTACTGAACCGATTTCAAAAGCAAAGGTACCAAAATGACGGTATCTGCCCGGAATCAAACATAGTCTCTACCTATATTATAAACAGGTAAAGTTTGTTTGATTATGAGGGCTAATCTATGGAAATACTGAACCGATTTTAACAGTAATGGTACCAAAATGATCCTGTTCGCCCCCAATCAAACATAATCTATGCATACTTTATAAAGAGGTAAAGTTCTTTTTGTTTTTCTTTGTTTTGTTTTTAATTTTAATTTTTATTTATTTATTTATTTATTTATTTATTTATTTATTTTTGCAGGGGCCAATCTCCTGAATTACGAAACCGATTTCAAAAGTAATGGTACAAAAATGGTGGTGTTCGCCCGGAATCAAACATAATCTATATCTTTATTATAAATAGATAAAGCTTGTTTGTTTGTTTATGAAGATTATTCTCCAGAACTACTGAACCGCTTTTAATAGTAATGGTACTAAAATGATGGTGTTCGCCCGGAATCAATCATAGTCTATACCTACATTATAAAGAGGTAAAGTTTGTTTGTTCGTTTGTAGAGGCTAATCTCCGGAACTACTAAACTGATTTGAAAAGTAAAGGTACCAAAATGATGATTTCCGCCAGGAATCAAACTTAGTCTATACCTATATTATAAAGAGGTAAAGTTTGTTTGTAGGGGCTAATCTCCGGAACTACTTAACCGATTTCAAAAGTAAATGTACCAAAATGACGGTATTAGCCCGGAATCAAACATAGACTACACCTATATTATAAAGAGGTAGAGTTTATTTGTGGGGGCTAATCTCCGGAACTACTGAACCGATTTCAAAAGAAATTGAACCAAAATGATGGTGTTCGCCCGATATGAAACATAGTCTATACCTTTATTATAAAGAGGTAAAGTTTGTTTGTTTTTTATGAGGGCTAATCTCCAGAACTACTAAACCGATTTCAAAATTAATGGTACCAAAATGATGATGTTCTCCCGGAATCAAATATAGTATACTTTTATTATATAGAGATAAAATTTGTTTGTTTGTTTGCTTGTAGGAGATAATCTCCGGAACTACTGAACCGATTTCAAAAGCTATGGTACCAAAATGATGGTGTTCGTCCGCAATCAAACATAGTCTATACTTATATTATTAAGAGATAAAGTTTGTTTAAGATAAAGGTTGTTTTCCAAAATTTGTGGTGGCAAATTTTTTTTTTTAGCAAAAAAGTTGACGATTCTTTTTTTAAAGCTTCGGCAGTTAAGGGCGTTCTTAAATGAAAAAGGACAACTTTGTGACACATGCTTTAATTTATTTTTGTTTGGAAATGCATGAAAATAGCAGGTGTTGTTATTCAGAAACTGTCCAATTGCACTCAATGTTTTGTTTTTTAAAAAACACAATAGATCTTTCATAACAAGCCTTCAAAGTTGACGTTTTTGAACACATTGGTCGACGAAAGCAGAAAAACCGATCGAAAAGCAGGAGAAAAAAGAGTGATCACGTCATCGAAATAGCTTAGAACTCGATAGGTAATTTAATTATCATAAAATGGAAAATTAGGTTCAACTTGAAATCGCTTCCATAGTCAGGCATCCAAATTTTGTAACTTTCTGTTAAAAAATGAATTTGTAAATGTGTCAAAACGTTTTGAGCTTGTTGAGCGGAGCAATTGAGAACACCCTTAAGGGGTTAAAGCAATCAACAAACCAAGTTGTTCTAAATTTAAATATATTTATTAGAAATCATTCTGCCCCGACATAGGAAGTGGGAAACATTTTAAGGGTGTATTCGAAAAAATATTCTCAACAGCTCGAAATTTTTCGATACATTTTCAAACTCAGGATTAAAGTAGAACACGTGAAACTTGCTGAGGTAATTTTGGAAGAGACGTAGAAGAGGCCGTGTGGTGTCATTTTACGCTCCATTTATTAGAATTGGATTTATAAACAATTATCGTCTGAGTATGACCCTCTTTTTCGTTCACACTTTCGTTCTTTTTCGTCATTTTTGGTGTCATTTTTATCTCTATTTATTAGAATTTGATTTAGAAGCTTTTATTTATTCAGTTGGAGCCTTTTTTTTTTTCGTTCCCAGATCTCCCGCTACGGAAAATTCGGTTCAAAATACCGTTTTTGACAGCCATTTTTTACAATATTTGCTGCATTTATCAAAAAATCGATAAACACGGCACATTTCAAAAGTAATGGTACCAAAATGATGGTATTCGCCCGGAATCAAACATAGTCTATACCTTTATTATAAAGAGATAAAGTTTGTTTGTTTGTTTGTTTGTTTGTAGGGGATAATCTCCGGAACTACTGAACCGATTTCAAAAGTAATGGTACTAAAATGATGGTGTTCGCCCGCAATCAAACAAACACCGCACCTTGTGTACTTTTTAATGTCAGAATTTGCCAGTTTGACATAAAAAGTGATTTTAAAAATTAATCAGGAAAAATGCAGTTTGGATTGAAATACACCCTTAAAATAAAAATTATTCCAATTTTTATAATTTGGCAGATAATTTGGCTTAATGAAGTTGTACCCAAATTTTAAACTATTAAAGCAATCAAAGAACCAAGTTGTGCAGAATATAAATATACTTATTAAAAACCATTCCACCCAGACATGGGAAGTGGGAAGCATTTTAACTCGAGTGATCTTTCCCTCACACCCTTTTTCCTCCAAACATAACAAAAATGTCATGAATATTAACAAGAAGCGTCCCCTGGTGGGAAATTCCGGAAATCGCTTTCCGCAGGAAACCGGCATTCATCATTTCGGTTGTCCATCCGTCCCCACACGATTTTACGAGTTTCTTACAAATAGCTCCCTTCTTGGGTGATAGAGAGTTTACGTTTGTGTTATAGATGAGAGAAAAGGACTTAAATTTATGCACCCTGAATTATTAAACTGCTTTCATGAGGAAATCTGTGTCACACTTTTAAGTTGGAATGTTGAAACTATCCCTTAAGTACAGTGACTCTTTTTTCTCCTCAGGCCAAATGCGTATATAATACATCACGTATATATACGTTCAGGAGTAAGAATGAACTCGAGGCAGAGTTTTTTTTAAAAAAGGGAATAAACTAGTCTTTAATATTTACCCATCATGGATATGCATTCTATAAAGTATGAAAATAAAATACGTGTAATATATTTATAAAATGCATCGCAATTCCGAAACAAAATTTTAACGTACATTTGAATATAGTTGATATACGATACAAAATTTAAACGTGTATTTAAATATTTTTATTATGCATAGTGATGTTCTATTTATGAATTGCTGATGAACCCATCTCGACACATTATATAAAACGCCAAACTACTCAAGTGGTACCTAATTGCGTCAAAGAAGCATCCTTATAACTCCAAAAATAATGATCCTATTAACTAACAATTTATTGCGTCGGATGAAGCGTCTTATTTTCAATTAAAATATATCTTTGAATTGAAATTTGAATGAAATACAGGGTCATGAAAAATCGAGGATTCTAGAAAATGTGATTGCAAATATCTAGGGAACTCATAATCCGATCGACTTTTTTTTGTGTAAAATTTGTATCAGTTCTGGCTCAGGCGCAGGAGAGACGGAGGGACCGTGCTTCCTCCAGTCCCCCCATCCGCCAGCACAACATCGCTCGTTAGCGAGAAAAATAGCGTTTTTGAGTTAATTTTCTGCTATAACAAAAATGAACGTTACATAGACTAGATAATCATACTATAAGATGAAGATTAAATTTAGATTTGAATTTTGAACAACAAAAACCTTAATGAGTATTATTAATTATGCGAAACAATGGAAAATCTCAGTTTTTAGCCGCTTTATTTAGATTTTTTCAACTATACGGTCTCATTATCAAATTAAAAGAGGAACGTTAAATATATATTTGAATTTTGATTGATGAGCATCTTAATGAGTATTATTAATTAAGCAAAATAATGAAAAATATCGATTTTTGATGAAAGAGACTGATTTCATTAGATTTTTTTAAACTTTTATATCAGAATATCAACTTAAAAGAAAAGGAAACTTAAACATACACCCTAATTCTTGAACAGCAACCACCTTAATGAGTATTATTAATTAAACAAATCAATGAAAATATCAATTTTCATTCAATTTCTTTAGATTTTTCAACCATAAAATCTGATTATCGATTTAAAAGAAGAAAAATAAAAACATATTTAAATTTTTAATTGATCAACATCCTTATTGAGTATTATTAATTAACCAAAAGAATGGAAAAATCAAGTTTTATACAAAAAGACTGCTTTATTAAGACTTTATCAACTTTAGAGCATCAATATAAAAGAGGAATGTAAAACATACATTTCAGTTTTTGGGCGGCTATCACCTTAATGAGTATTATTAACTAAGCAAAGCAACGAAAAATATAAATTTTCAAGGAAAGAGATTCATTTCTTGATTCATTTCATGTGTAATATCAGAATATCAACTTAAAAAACGAAACTTAAACATATATTTTTATCATTCAAACAACCATTCCTTCAATGAATTTTAATAATTAAAAGAACAGCAAAGACAAATATCAAATTTTTAAAGAAAAAAAAAAAGACCAATTGTATTAACTTTTACACGAATTTGAGATTTTAACATATACTTTAATACTTTAAAACCCTAGTCACATAAGTTTTGAAACTTCAGGTGACTACATCAGTATTTTTATCGATGTGAGCAGTATAAGTGAACAACAAACAACTTCTCCATACACTCAACCCTCACATTCTTCAAAGGTAGGGGACATACAAAAGAATTTCGACGTCACAAGCCACAAAGATATACAGGAAACATATCTTTTCAGGTATAAAAACTGTTTTCTTACGAATTTATAAACTGTTGTACGAAGGATATAAACTTATCTTTTTTGTTTTTGAATAATCATTATGTTAATGAATATTAATAATTAAGGAAAATATTATTTTTTTAAGGAAAAAGACGAATTTCTTGTATACAAAGTCAATAAGTTGTATCAAATCCTATATTTATTTGGGGGTAAAAAATCTAAAAGTAAACCTTGAAAATTGATAGAACCTTAACGTGGCGTTGTTACCCCACGACACCTTAATATGTCCTAGACAAATGGGTAAATCATATACAGACACTCTCAAAAGAATTTGAACTCTTCTCTGGCTATAGATGGCAATTGTCTAAAGTGAGTTTTCAAAACTGTTTACTTCGTTGACTTTATTCAAGTTTTGAAGTTTTTTTTTTTAACAATATTTTAAAGGTTTTGGAAATGGTTTCATAATCTGTGTTTTTATTCTTTCATGTTTCAGCACAACAAACAATTATACTAATATCAATAAGTTTAAAGCTGTTAAGTATAGTTTAGTTAATCAAAACCAAACTGTCTTAAGGGTGTATACGAAAAAACGCTTTTCCACCTTCAACAGCTCGAAACTTTCCGATACAATTTCAGAAGCATTTTTAAAAGTAGGAACACATGGAACTTGCTGAGGGGATTTTTGAAGAGTATGCATAAGATGCCGTGTGTTGTCATTTTACGCTCCATTCATTAGAATTTCATTTTTAAACAATTACCTTCTCAGTAGGACCCCTTTTTTTCGTTCCCAGATCTCCCTCTTCGGAAAATCGGTTCAAAATACCGTTTTTGATTGCTTTTTTTTTTTTTGCAATATTTTCTGAATTTATCAAAGAATCGACCCTCACGGCACCTTGTGTACTTTTATAAACAAGACAATTTGCATATTGGATGTATTGGAGAGCCAAAATGAATTCAAAAATAAATCGGAAAATAAGCAGTTTGAATCGAAATACGCCCTTAAAGCTGCTAAATATAATTCTAAAACATCAAACTGTTGGTGTCTGAACATCTTTCATGACAAAATTTTCAAAGTGAGTAGAATATATCTCAATATCAAAACTTACTGCACATCACAATAAATTCTAGCGAACAACAAACTCCATCTTACAAGCGCCTTGAAGCATGTCAAGAGAGAGAACGTCTGAAACGCGCCTCTTTTCATCCGAGTCTGCTGACAAACAACTCGGCACAATTCAGCTCTAATGAATGTTTGCTTTTCAAGTCCAGGCTTTCAACGACAAAGATTAAAGGCAGTCTATCCCGCGTAAAAGCCCAAAGGTGCTACAAGATGTTTTGTTGGCCTGAAACAAACGAGTGCGAAACTCACGGAATCATTTTAAGCTGTTTTATTAACCCTTTCCAATATATGTGTTAAGGTCCTTCTCAACTGCTCTGATCAATAAACGCAAAACGTTTCGACACACAAATTCATTTTTTAACGGAATGATATGAAATTAAAAGGCCTGTGTATGAAAGCGATTTGGAATCGAACTCACTTTTTCATTTTATGTCAGTTAAATTACCTAACCAGTTCTAAGATATTTCGATCACGTGATCATCCCGTTTTTCGGCTGGTTTTTCTGCTTTCGTCGGGAATTGTGTTCAAAAACGTCAACTCTGAAGGCTTGTTATGAAAGAGCTATTGCGTTTGTAAAAAAACAAAAAACTGAGTGAAATTAGTTTCTGAATAACAATACCTGTCAGTTTCATGTATTTCACAACAAAAATAGGCTAAAACTTATCTCACAAAGTTGCCCTTTTTGATTTAAGGACGCCCGTAACTGCCCATGCTCTAACTTTCGTAAACGTTCAAGTTGCAATATGATTGGAACCCTATATAATAATAATAATGATATATTCTGCAACGAAAAATGTAAGTGAACTTATATTAAAAATAATTATTTTGCTTATAAGACATCACTTTAAATGTGTTCTTAAATCAAAAAAGGCAACTTTGTGACATAAATTTTAATTTATTTCTGTTCGGAAATGGGTGAAACTAACAGGTGTTGTTATTCAGAAACTGTCTAATTGCACTCAGTTTTCTGTTTTTTTTTTTTTTTTTTTTTTTTTTTTTTTTTTTTTTTTTTTTAATGCAATAGATTTTTTATAACAAGCCTTCAAAGGTGACACTTTTGAGCACATTTCCTGACGAAAGCAGAGAAACCGGTCGCAGAGCAGGAGAAAAACGGGTGATCACCTGATCGAAATCGTTGATAACTCGATAAGTAATTTTATTATTATAAAATGGAAAACTAAGTTCGATTCGAAATCGCTTCCATAGTCAGGTCTTCTAAATTTCTATTCCCTCCGTTGAAAAATGAATTTGTGAATGTGTCAAAACATTTTGCACTTGTTGAGAACAAACAACCTTAACATCTTTTATGACAGAAATTTCAAAGTGAGTTGAAAATATCTCACTATCAAAACCGACTGCAAATCACAATAAATTGTTGAGAAGAGCTCCATCTTAAAAGCGCCTCGTAGCACGTCAAGGGAGAACTATCTGAAACGCGTCTCTTTTCATCCGCGTCAGCTGACAAACAATTCAACACAACTCAGCGGCGGAGCAGCTCTAATGAATGTTTGCTTTTCAAGTCACAGGCTTTCAACGACAAGATTAAAGGCAAGGGACCTTATGCACACAAGCTGAGTTCGAGGCTAAAATTCGTCTGCTGGCGGTATTTACTGGCGGTGTTTAGCATAGCAGTCTATGGAGTGCAAATTATTAATGCTTGTTTGTTAGAAATACCGGAAGAAAATTCTTTTTTGAAGCAGCATATACTTAATATATTGTAATATAAATTCAAAATTTTTGTTCTTCTTGCAAGAAAATTTATTAAATTTGTAAGTTTTCTGTTAAAATGTATCCAGAAAGGCTGAAATCGTCTGCTAGCGATGTTTGCGCCTGCGCATTCAGGGATTCTGGCGGTGCAGTGACTAGAATAACAGGTTAGCATACCGCCAGCTCTGGCGTGTGACGTCACGTGCATAAGGTCCAGTATCCCTCGCAAGTGTCCCCAAAGGTGCTGCAAGACGAAATTTCAGTTTTGTTCGCCTGAAATAAACTAGTGCGAAACTCACGGACTCATTTTAAACTGTTTTATTAACCCTTTCGAATATAGCCGCGTTTCCAATGCTTTTTTAAATCAAACCGGTTTACTGGAATATTCAAATGGTCAATTTTCAGCAATGGATATCCCGAACCCCATGTAAACCCCTAAAAATGTAATTTTAGTAATGTTCATAGTGCATAAAATATTTTGACTTTTAAACTGAAAACCCAAGTAATCAAATTTGATTTTTAAATTACACTCACCAGAATGTAATAACACTAAAATTTTTACAAACAGATGCTTTAATTAGTGTTATATGGTTAATAAAATTTTCATTTTTTTTTTTTTAACTCTGCTTTTTGTATTTTATAATCTAGTAACCATTAAAACAAATCAGGAAACGGAATATTGATTAAGGAAATCGGGGAAAGAGAGGCTGATATCCTCCCTATTTAAATAAAAACAGTTAAGTTATAGAAGTTGTTAAAGATTTATCATTTTTCGTTTAAAATAGTTGCTTATTCATATCTAAAAAAAATTGTAACATTAATTGAATTTATAGTAAGTAATGGTTTGGAATGGTTTATTTTGTGTAGGCCGATTATCTTCTCGAGGGATATAGGACCAGGGGTGAGTGCCTTTCATGGGGAGAGGGGGGGGGGGGTCTTTCTACGTATAGTAGTAATGAAATGAAACTAGTAAATTTGTTGATAAGTGATCTAAAGTATGAGTTCTGCAATTCTGTTTTGTAATTATTTATTTAGTACTAAAAACGATCAGCCTGCAGTATTTTTTTTTATATTTGTAATACTAGTTAGTACAAGCAGTATATAAAGTAGTTTCGAGGAGTTTAACTGTGAAAAAAAGCATGAAATATACGAATCTTTGCATTAATATTCCAAAACTCTTTTTTTTTTTTTAGAATTTTTTTCCTTTACCCTGTAAACCTCACCCGGTCTCAATAGTTTTATTAACTATAATTTCCTGACATTTTGTTTTTAAAAATCTGTATCTAAAATTGTTAAAATATTGATTTTGTGGTAATCACAATATCTAATTTAAAATAAATAATTGTCACAAACATTTTATTGTCACAAACTATTGATATCCTAATTGTTAAATTTATTTGAAAACAAGTATTGTTTCATTAGTATGCCTTCATTAAAATCTGGTTCTACATACAAAAATAAAAACATTTATATTAACATTTTTCGAGGAGGGGGGGGGGGGGAGAGGAGAGGTGTCCGTTTCTGGAATTTTAATTGCTTTGATATATTACTGTTATTTACAATAAAATGTTGATTTATATTAGAAAATAAAGTATAAGAATGGTTAAATACTGTTGTTAAATAAATAAAATATTGAAAATGAAAAAGAATGATGCTCAGTTAAACTGATGGCATAGAGCTCACAGGCTATGCAGACTAATTGTATATTACAGCCTTATAAAAATAATGCCCTTCGAAAAAAAATAAGGAAGGAAGTACCCCCCCTCCCCAATTTTCTTTCTTTATACTTATCATTGAAGCCCCAAAACTAATCAGGGATACGCCTTATCATATAATAAACCTGTATCCAAAATTCGAAGCAAGTCGAATAATTCTGCATAAAAACCCATTTATGTAATTTAAGAAACGTTTTCCCCCGTTCCCTCTTTTATAATTAATCATTAAACCTCCAAAACTGTATAGAAGTTCAACATATCAGAAAGAACCTACATCCAAAATTTAAAGCAAATCGGATAACTGCATAAAACTCTATTTAGCAAACTTAAGGGGGAGGTAATCACCCGTACCCCCCTTTATAATTAACAAAAAAATACCACAACAAATGAGCAAAGCTTATTATTACTATGAACCTATATCCGAAAATTGAAACAAATTAATTCTGTATGAAAAACCATTTAAATTATGAGGAGTAGTTTCCCCAATCCTCCCTTCATACTTATCCAGTGAATACGGAAAAAAAATCAGGGAAGCGCCATTTCAGAATAAACCTTTATACAAAATTTGAAGCAAATCGATAAATTTTGCGTGAAAAACCTAAATTAAGAGGGGGGATTACCCCCCCCTTTCCCCCTCTTTAAACTTATCCAATGAACTCCCAATACCAATCACGAAGGCACCTTATTCGAATGATCCTACATCTAAGATTTGAACGAAATCTAGTAAGCGTGAAGGAAAAACCCATTTACATAAATGAAGGGGAGGGGCAATAGCCCTCCGTTCCCCTTCTTATACTTATCGAATGAACTCTGAAAACTAATCAGGGAAGCGTCTTATCATAATAAGCCTAAATCCAAAACTTCATGTAAATCGGACATTTTTATCACGAGTTATCGTGTTACGTACATTCGAATGTACGCTCGTACATACATACAGAACGGGCGGACACATAAGCTCTCAGGCTTTGATAGCCTGTGAGCTAAAAACAATCAAAAACCGCGTTTTGAACCGGATTTTCAGGAGCGGGAGACCTGGGAACGAAAAAAGGGGGTCCTACTGAGAAGGTAATTGTTTAAAAATGAAATTGGAGCGTAAAATGACATCATACGGCACTTTCTACATCTCTTCCAAAATCTCTCAGACAGTTTCATAAGCGTTTTTTCGAATACACCCTTAAGGGTGTATTTTGATTCAAACTGCTTATTTTCCGATTTATTTTTTTATTCACTTTTGCTCTCAAATACACCAAATTTTCAAAATCTCTTATATGGAAAGTACACAAGGTGCCGTGATGGTCAATTCTTTGATAAATGCAGAAAATATTGCAAAAAAAGCAATCAAAAATGGCATTTCGAACCGATTTTTTCCAAGCGGGAGGTCTGGGAACGAAAAAAAGGGTCATACTGATAAGGTAATTGTTTATAACTCAAATTCTAATTAATTGAGCGTAAAGGCATCACACGGCACCTCATACGTCTCTTCAAGAATCCCATCAGCAAGTTTCGTGTTTCTACTCTTAAAAATGTGTCTGAAAATGTATCGGAAAAATTCGAGCTCTTGAAGATGAAAAAGCGTTTTCTCGTATACACCCTTAAATGCCGATAACGGATGATCGTCAGTCACATCATCAAGTGATTTTTTTCATCAAGTGATTTTTTTCACACGCCATGTTTGTATTTGCAGTAATATTTCACTAATTTTATTTGCGGTTTCGTTATTTAAAATAAAAAATACGTCGATTTGTATAATTTGGCGAATAGTTTGGCGAAATTGGACAACGGGATAATGAAGTTGTACCCAAAATTTAAACTATAAACCCCTTAACTGCTCAGAGCGTATATATATACCTCTCGCTGAAATAAATGCATATTTCTGAAATTAACTATCGACCAACCACTTTTTTTCAGTTAAAAATTTTGCTTTATTAACAAAAAAGAAACTTTTACTGTTAAATAAAGGGAAGATTATTTTCCAAAATTTGTGGTGTAAATTCTTTTTTAACAAAAAAGTTGTAGATTCTTTTTTACTTTCTTCCATCTTCAATAGAAGAAAGTATTGAAATTTTTTCGACTTCTGGTTTTCGACGGATTTACACGTTTTAGGGGTCTGAGATTCCAAAAAACATGTTTTTACAAAATGTCTGTCTGTCCGTGTGATGTCTGTGTGTCTGTGTGTCTGTATGTCGCCATTCTACCATCAAAAAGTGTATGAAGTTATGCATAGAATTGAACCAAATTTTTTGCGAATGTTTTTGGCTGTGGCAAGCAGGTTCTACTTCAGTTTTGAAATATTCCGCCGGAAGGGGGCGCTGCAATCGCGATTTTTGTGCCATTTTCAATATTGTACCGACCAAAAGTATATGAAGTTATGCATCGAATTGAATCAAATTTTTGTGTAAGTGCACGGTTATGGCTAGTTGGTCCTCCCTGAATTTGAAAAAAATCCGCCGGAAGGGGGCGCTGCAATCGCGATTTTTGTGCCATTTTCAATATTGTACCGACCAAAAGTATATGAAGTTATGCATCGAACTGAACCAAATTTTTTGTGTAGATGTATGGTTATGGCTAGTTGGTCCTCCCTGAATTTGAAAAAAATCCGCCGGAAGGGGGCGCTGCAATCGCAATGTTTGTGCCATTTTCAATATTGGACCGACTAAAAGTATATATGAAATTATGCATCGAATTGAACCAAATTTTTTGTGTGCGTGTATCGTTATGGATAGTTTGTACTCCCTGAATTTAAAAAAAATCCTTCCGAAAAAGCGCTGCAATAGCGAATTTTATACCATTTTCAATATTGCACCACCTAAAAGTGTATGAAGTTAGTTCTAGAACTGAACTAAATTTTTTGTATATGATTATTTTTTGGTAAGGCAAGCAGGTCCTCCTTGAATTTGAAAAAAAATCTGCCATCATTCTATTGTCCATCGGCTTGTACAGAGACGGAAATTCGTTTTTACTCCGATTAATTGATTGAAGCGGAAATTTAAGATGAAAATCAAAGTTGGTATGGTATTGAATTAAAATTATTAAAGCATTAAAATGAGTATCTATTTTTTTTAAATATTAAAATGTACGTATGAGATAGAAGAAAGTTTTGGAATTGGCACATCTAACTAGTTTAAGATTGTTCTCAACTGCTCCATTCAACAAGCGCAAAACGTTTTGAGACATTTACAGATTCACTTTTTAACAGAAACATATACAACTGGAAGGCCTGACTAGGGAAGCAATTTCAAATCGAACTTATTTTTCCATTTTATGATAGTTAAATTACCTATCGAGTTCTAAGCTATTACGATCACGTGATTACCCGTTTTTCTCCGGCTTTTCGACCGGTTTTTCTGCTTTCTTTGGGAAATGTGTTCAAAAACATCACTTTGAAGGCTTGTTATAAAAGATCTATTGCGTTTTAAAACAATTTGGAATATTGCACGTAAAGCGTAGCAAACGAGGTGCGTTCGTTGATAATGAAGTTTTAAAATATTCAGATCTTGCTGATATAGTAGAGCGTATTTTGGATACAGTATAATGGTCGAAATCTTTGTGTTCCTGTAAATATACAGGGAATAATTTTTATTATACTTCATTAACGTATATCGTATTCATAAAATGTGAAGTAGTTTAATATAATTACCCCCCCCCCCCCCCCAAACAATGTTTCCCCGTATAACATTATTTAGTGGAATACATTTGTGTGGCCCTGTAATTTAATAATAAATATTCTTTGCATCACAGATTGTACAAAATGTATTTTTTAGTACATATTTCATAGATTCATGTCAATTCTGTTATATTCAAATGAGTGTAACACCATAAAAATGCATTTGAAACTTTTTTCCCCTTTGACCGTAATGTAACGGAATACTTTTGATTGTCCCTGTAATTGATCTATCCATCCGATTTTCATAAAATTTGAAATGACTCGACAAAATTATGTAATAATTATGTATTTTAAATTTCAAACCATTCGGTTGGGTAGTTTTTGCGTTGTTATATGCGGACGGACAGACAGACAGACGGACAGACAGACAGACAGACAGACGGACAAACAGACAGACGGACGGACTGAGCGACAACAATAGGTGTACGTATTTACATAATTACGAACGCACCTAAAAACAGGAAACTGAGTGCAATTCGACAGATTCTGAATAACAACATCCGCTAACTTCCATGCATTTCCGAGGAAAAAATAAAACTTGTGTCAAAATGTTTCCCTTTTTCATTTAAGAACACCCTTAAAGCTTCGGCAGTTAAGGGGTTAAAGCAATGAACGAAACAAACTGTGCTGAATTTTAAAAAAATATTCATTAAAAATCATCCCACCCCGACATGGGAAGTGCGACGGATTTTAACTTGAAGTGATCTTTCCCGCACATCCTTTTTTTCTTCCATACATATCAAAAACACCATGAATATTAACAAGAAGCGTCCCATGGTGGGAAATTCCGGAAATTGCTTTCCGGAGGAAACCAGCACTCACCGTTCCGGGTGTCCGTCTGTCCCCCACACAATTTTACGAGTTTCTTTCTTACTAATAGCTCCCTTTTTGGATGATAGAGATAATTTATGTTTGTGTTAGATGAGAGAAAAGGATTTAAATTTATGCACCCTGAACTATTAAAGTGCTTTCATGAGGAAATCTGAGTGACGCTTTTAAGTTGGAAAGTTGAAACTAACCCCTTAAGAACAGCGACACGCAATATTTTTTTCTCTCTAGCCAAAAACTTATGTTTATGGCGTTAGGGGGAGGAGAGGGACGCAATGTAGTTAAAAAAAGATAAAAAGAGACAGTTAAAATAATACGATAACAGAAGCAATGTAACAAATAATTATATCTAAATCATAAACAACCGCTAAAAGTTAAATCCTTACATTTGTAAATTTTGTCACTGTAAGACATTAGCCCCATATTTGGGATCTATTGGAACACAGTGCAGAGCTATTGGGACATACAGTGTAATTTGGGGGAAAAAATCCTTTGATGAATGTCAAATGCATTTTTTTTAAACAAACGCTATGCTGCACATGTGAAAATTGTTGTGCATCAAATTTAAGCGTAGGACATCTTAATTCCACTAACTAGGGAAGTTCAAGAAGTGTAAGTCACCGATTTTGACGAGAGTGGTATCGTTGGAAAGATCTCATCGTGAGCAGTAAAAAACTTAATGGAACTACCCATCTCAAATCAGCCGTTTTCGAGATATCCGACAATTTATGTCACGTAATTAGTGCATACTTAATGGGGGACCGCAAAAATTTTTTGTCTCATTTTAACAAAAGTGGTATTGTTGAAAAAATATCATCGTGAGAAGTAAAAAACTCAATGGAATCACCCGTCGGAAATGAGACGTTTTCGAGGTATCCGACAATTTGTGTCACATTGCTAATATACTGCACACTGCTGGGAAACTGCATTACGTGACATAAATTGTCCGATATCTCGAAAACGGCTCATTTCAGATGGTTAATTCCATTGAGTTTTTTACTTCTCACAATGATATTATTGCAACGACACCATTTTTATCAAAATCAAGAAAAAAAATTTCACCGTCAACATTAAGTGTCCACTAAAACAGTATGCACTAGCTACGTGACATAAATTATCGGATATCTCGAAAATGGCTCATTTCCGACGGGTAGTTCTATTGAGTTTTTTCTCCCTCATGATGATATCTTTTTAATAATACCACTTTCGTTAAAACGAGACTAAAATTTTTTGCGGTCCCCCATTAAATATGCACTAATTACGTGATATAAATTGTCGGATATCTCGAAAACGGGTGATTTGTGACGGGTAGTTCCACTGAGTTTTTTACTACTCTCGATGAGATCTTTCCAACGATACAACATTCGTCAAAATCAGTGACTTACATTTCTTGCACTTCCCTAGTAAATCTTTTGACATTTTTAGCTTCAAAAGAATGTCATCCTTAATCAAAAAATATCGGTCACAAAATTTGCCCAATATAGAAAATCAAAATTTTTTATATGCTATGTTAATATTTCTAACACTCTAATTAAATGATACACAAAATGAATACAAACAAACCATTACAACGTTGTTTTAAAGATATCGAGTCATGTTTTAGGTTATCATTAAGTTGTTCCATTAGACCCCAATATACGCAAATTTATAACTTCAGATGTAATTATTTACATTTTTAATTCATCTTTTTTTTTTCAGTAATATTTTCTCATTCACTAATATTTGTAGTATCTTTAAATGTATTTAAATAAGATATATAAGTATTCTGAATTGTTTACAAAATAAGAATCAATCGTTAAAAATAAAATTTATTTTGGCTTGTTCTAAACAAACATGATCTTTTCTAAACATCAGTCAACTGTCATGGCTAACCCTTCATGCTGAATATGTGTGTTAGACCTATTGCCATGCAATGGTATATAAAGCTTCACTGAAATGTTTGTCATGGAAAAAAAATCCATTTGTCCCACTAACTCTGCGTTCCATTAGCCCCCACTTTCTCCTATTATTACAAAGTGTGATTTTGTTATGTGTTAGAGTTTTCAAAACTGTTTACTTCGTTGAACTTTTTTAAAGGGTGAAGTTTTATTACACTGCTTTGAATGTGTTTCATAATCTATGTTGTTTTTCTTTCATGTTTTAGCATACCAAACAATTCTAATAACATCAACAAGTTTAAAGTTGCTAAATATAGCTATACAAAACCAAACTATCTGTGTTTAAACATATTTCATCACAAAAATTTCAAAGTGAACAGAAAATATTGTAATATCAAAACTGACTGCAATCACAATAAATTGTTGAGAACAACCAACTTCATCTTAAAAACGCCTTGAAGCATGTCAAGAGAGAACTTCTGAAACGCGCCTCTTTTCATCCGCGTCAGATGACAAACAACTCAACGCAACTCAGCGGTGAAGGTGAGAAACAAAGAGGTTGGGCTCTACTAATGAATGTTTGCTTTTCGAGTCCAGGCTTTCAACGACAAGATTAAAGGCAGTGTTCCGCGTAAAACCCCCAAAGGTGCTGTTTTCATGCAAGTTTTCATTTATGTTGTAGACCTATAATTTCCTGTTGCAATAAAATCAACAAAATTTTCTTTTTTTCCTTTCCTGTGAAATTTACTTATGTCCAGGTGTCCACTTTTCTTGTGGGCGTAATGTGAGTGGACTACAGTGGCATTTAACGGGTTATAGCAATTTTTAACTTAATAATAAAACAATTGGGGGGTACTTACGTATTAACGAAACCGCAGCAGAACTTGTGCCAGTAAAGAGCAATCTTGTTGTTCGCCCGAGCACAAAAATAATGGCTTCAAAAGTGAGCAAAAATACGCACTAAAAGTCATTAATAAAAAGAATATTGCCCAGTTAAACTGATGGCATTGAACTCACAGGCTATATCCACTAATTGCACATTACAGCCTTTTATTTTCAAAGGTTAATTCCGATCGAAAAAAAAATCAAAGGAGGGGAAACAGCCCCCCTTTCCACTTTTTTTACTTAATCATTGAACCTCCTAAACTAACCAGGAACATGCTTTATCATATAAAAAATCCATATCCAAAATTTAGAGCAAATCGGAAAATTCTTAATAAAAACCCATTTACATAATTTAAGAAGAGTTATCCTTCTCTTTTATATACTTAACCATTAAACTTCCAAAACTATTCAGAGATTTGAACGAAATCTGACAATTCTGCATGAAAAACCCATTTATATAAATTAAGGGGAGGGGCATAAGAACCCCCTTTTCTCCTGTTTATATTTATCCAATGAACACCTAATACCAATCACGGAAGCGCTTCATCAGAATGATCCTATGTGTAAATTTTGGAAAAAAAACTAATATTTCTACATGAAAAACCCATTTATATCAATTAAGGGGAGGGGCATGAGCCCCCCGATCCCCCTCTTATACATATCGAATGAACTCCAAAAACTAATTAGGGAAGCGCCTTATCAGGATATACCTACATGCAAAATTTCAAGTAGATGGGATATTTTTATCATGAGTTATCGCGTTACATACGAACGTACATACAGAACGGGCGGGCACATAAGCTCTCAGGCTATGATAGCCTGCGAGCTAAAAAGCACTAAAAAAGCACTAAAACACCAGAAAATGGCAGAAACAATCAGCAGAAAACAAGGCAACAAGGAATCCAAAAGATAATTGCAGTGGCGTTAATGCATAAGTACCCAATTTGGTACTACTTGATTATTCCGTCGACCAAAAAACTGTCGCCCAAGTCTAAGATTAAATGCCAGTAATGGTGATCGCAAATGTCACATTCACTTGATATTAAACATGATATACTATTTTGTTACGTCATCGAGTGGTTTTTAATTTGTATTTTTATTAATGTTCTACTCAGATAATTTTCTTTTGTTATAAAAAAAATAATAAAAAGCGTCAATTTGTATAATTTGGCTAATAGTTTGGCGATTTGTGTAATTTGGCAAAATTGGTCGACGGGATAACAAATTAGTACGAACAATTTAAATAAATTATTAATATTTATTATTCATAAATATTTTCAATAAATTTCTAATAAAATAATTGGAATTACATTCATGAAAATTTGCTCCAAGGTTCACAAACTTAACAGTGAACGTTCCTCGTGTTATCGGGTGATGAAAATAAGTGACGCGCTGTAAATAAAGGGAAAAAAACACAAATCTTTGATGTCGCTACTACAACTTTAACTCGAAGCGCTCCCGCAAGCAATAGCACCTGAATAAATGCATCGAGAAATACTTCGTCTCCAGCAAACCGAAGAACACTTCAAAGCGATTTAAAACATTGACTAAAAAAAAAAAACCGCATTTCTGCAAAACCTATATAAAAGAAGCGGAGTCACAAAATATGCGCATTACATTAATATTTTCGAATCGGCAAAAATTCGCATAAAAAGGGGAGGCACTTTAAAGCCCCAAACAGATATGACCACTTCTTGCGGTTCGGCGTCGGGCTCGTTTGTTGTGGCAAAACGGTTTTTTTTTTTTTTTTTTTTTTTTTTTTTTTTTAAATCTTTATGGGTGTATTTGAAAAAACGCTTTTCCACCTTCAACAGCTCAAAATTTTCAGATACAATTTCAGACACAATTTTAAAAGTAGAAACATGAATCTTGTTGAGGGGATTTTTGAACAGACGTACAAGGTGCCGTGTGATGTCATTTGAGGCTCCATTCATTAGAATTTGATTTATGAACAATCATCTTCCCAGTATGAAACTTTTTTCGTCGCCAAATCTCCCGCTTCGGAAAAAGCGGTTCAAAATGCAGTTTTTGATTGCGTTTTTTGCAACATTTTCTGCATTTATCAAAGAATCGGCAGTCACGGCACCTTGTGTAGTTGCTAAATAAAAGAATTTGCGAGTTTGGTGTATTTGAGAGCAATAATGAATTCAAAAATAAATCGGAAAATAAGTAGTTTGAATCGAAATACACCCTTAAGGGTGTATTGGGGGATAAGGGACGGTTTCCCGAAAAGGGGACTATTTCCGTCAAGTAGGGTGGACCTGCTTATCTCCCGATTCTTTTGTTCATTCCCCTCCGTTCTATTACTAGTAAAAGCCATCTTTGTTTGGATTCGCAAAGTATTATTTTATAAGATTAATATTTGAGAGTAACAATATTTTTTAAAATTATTTTTGCATTTTTATTAAACAAAAAAGTTATTTTATGTTTTGACGCATTTTAATTTTTGAAATGTAAATTCAGCCAAATAATTAAGAATTCCCTTGGAATTTTTTCATTATAATAACAATTAATTTTAACAATTAATTTTATGTGTGTTCTCTTCAATGTGTATTGCAATTCTGTTGTTGCCACTTTAAAAAAAAAACATTTTTTAAAAAAATTAGTTTTTAAATATATTGGCGGAATATTTTATTTATTTAATTAATCACGATTCCATCTATAATTACTGACTCCATGATTTATTTTTTCTTCCAAAAATATGCGTGTCTCATTTTTTATTTGCAAAAATGCGTTCGTAACGGAAAATCATGTAAAATAAATTATTAAAATAATAATTTTTTTAAGGTTATTCTGTAAAAAAATAATATTGTGCAAATCTACAGATCATAATTTATTTTTATGTTTATTTTCAAGTCAAAATACTGAATAGTTTTTTATGTAAAGTGTACGCCAAAATATAATTTGTGTAGCCTAGTAGAGGATTCGCTTCGCTCATGCAACAAAAGGCTCTTCCAAGAATTCAGCTGAACTGAAAGCATTGCAATCTGAACGCAGCCTTAATAGCGGCTGCTAAAGCGGCGAAAAAAAAAGGGGGACAACTTCAAATTCGAAACATCTGATGAAATATGCAAGGGAAAATCAACAAATAGTGCAGGGAAAAAGAGCGAAAAAGAACACGGGGAGAAAAAAAAAGAACACAGTACTTTGGTAGATTGTGGCCGCAAGTAAAATTAAACACAAAAAGCGCAGGGCGCAAAGCAAATACAAGGAACCAACTCGGCAAAACCGAATTAGGACGAACCTGGGGGCAATCCAACACACGAAAGCTTCAAACTTCACAAGACTCTGTTTGATTACTAACACCGGAGGAGAGAGGAATTCAACCCCCTCCCCCTCCCCCTTTCTCCTCCATGGTGCATGTAAAAGGGATGGGTGGTTTGTTTGGAGTCGAAACAACTGAAATTTCTGGTTCCGTTGTAAGCCCCTCTGGGGCCAGTGCAGTGTGCGGGGCTGCCTTTAATCTTGTGTCATTAAAAGCCGGGGCTTTGGAGGGCAAACATTCATTAGCGGGAGCTGCGCCCCTTTTGTTTCTCTCACCTGAATCGCCTGAGTTGTGCTGAGTTGTTTGACGGCTGACGCGGATGAAAGACACGTTTCGGAAAAGGCACTGGGTTGATTGGGGGAAGCTTTTATGAAATTTATGTCAGTTTGGATATAAGATTAAGTTCTGGATTTTACGGTTCAAGTCGCAGGATTTGTTAAACCTTTCAAAGATTTTTTTTTTGTTTGTTTGTTTAAATTGCTTAAAGATAATCAGCGCTTGTACAATATTACGTGACAAAAAATTGTTTTGTTATAATTTTTATGAATAAAAGAATATCGACTTCCAATTATTTACCTTTCAATTGAAATTGTTCAAAAAATACCTTACATGTTAACTTCTAAATCATATGTTTTTAAATCAACGATTATTTAATAAATTTGTTTAATAAAATGTTTGTTTAATAAAATTTAGTAGACATTTTATTTTAGTCTTTAAGTAAAAATTCTGGCTTAAATATTTAACTTTAATATTTCAATTTAACTTTAAAAACAGAGTATGAATGCAGCTATGAATTCTGATAAGTTTTCAATATTATAAAACTATAAATATTTGTACCTGAAATTATTAAAAAATACAGACTAAAAAGATAAAAATGTTATTGATAATTTAATGCAATTATATAATGCTTTCAAATATGAGGGGGGGGGGGGTTAAGGGTACATTAAGGAGAGAAATCTAAAGCGTTTACTTTCAACCCAAATTAAGAAGTTATTCTTCTATTCACGAAATTAGAAAAAGTTCTTATTCAGAAATCATGAAATTATACGTATGAATATAAAAATAGTTTATTCTTTAAGAAAGCATTTATCGCTCTAAGAAATATCACAAAAACTTTTGTGTATCCCTGTAAATGTAAGATGCATGTTACACACGCATGTTCTTTCAGTAAAGCAACTGACAGTGTGCCACAATAATGTATACAGGGTGTCCCAAAAGGTCGTTTACAAACTTAACATGCTGGTTTCTCATATCATGATGAACAATATTAAATAGGAAACTAAGGGTCCCAAGCGTCTTCCAAAGGAGATATGCGCCATTAAAGTTTAGGGTCCAAAAATTCAAATGATTATAAAAAAGAGAAAAATTGGTCGATTCGTTTGCGGTTTTCACTAAAACTATTCTTTATGTCAATATTTTCTTGAAAATAAATTATAAAGATAAATTTCAAAAAATGTCGATAGAGGGCGCTTTAGACTCTGGAGTAACGATAAACTAGTTTTTACCATTATTTTTTGCATCTCATTAAATTTTTTAGAAGCTTAGACATAAACTTAAATTTTGAGCTCAAAATCTAAATCGTTGGAACTGGTTAAGTAGTGCAAACTGAATTGCGGGGGGAGGTTCAAATTTCAAATGATTATAAAAAACGGAAAAATTGGTCAATTCATTTGCGATTTTTACTAAAATTATTCTTTATGTCAGGTTTATCTTAAAAATAAATTATAAAGATAAATTTCAAAAATTGTCGATAGAGGGCGCTTTAGACTTTGGAGTAACATACAACTATTTTTTTCCGTTATTTTTTGCATCTCATAAATTTTTTTAGAAGCTTAGACATAAACTTAAATTTTGAGATGAAAATCTGAATCGTTGGGAGTGGTAAAGTAGCGCAAACTGAGCTGTGTTCAATGGGGGTGGGGAGGTTCAAATTTCAAATTATTATAAAAAACGGAAAAATTGGTCGGTTTTCGCTAAAATTGTTCTTTATGTCAATATTTCCTTGAAAATAAATTTTAAAGATAAATTTAAAAAAATCCGTCAGAGGGCGCCTTAAACTTTAGAATAACCAACAATTATTTTTAACTTTTTTTTTTTTAATCTAATTAAATGCTTGCAAAAGTTTAGATTTAAATTTTGTGCTCAAAATCTAAATTGATAGGAGGGCTTAAGAAGCGCAAATTGAGCTGTGTTCAGGAGTTGAAATGTTATCTTCCCCACCCCTCGAACGCAGTTCAATTTTTGGCCGCTTCATTACTCACAACGATGCAGATTTTGAGCACAAAATTTAAGTTTGAACTTTTACAAGCATTTTATTAGATACTAAAAATAACGGTTAAAAATAGTTGTTGGTTACTATAAAGTTTAAGGCGCCCTCTGACGGAATTTTTTGAAAGATATCTGTAAAATTTATTTTCAAGAAAATATTAATATAAAGAATAGTTTTAGCGAAAACCGACCAATTTTTCTGTTTTTTATAATCATTTGAAATTTGAACCTCCCCACCCCCATTGAACACAGTTCAGTTTGCGCTACTTAACCACTCCCAACGATTCAGATTTTTATCTCAAAATTTAAGTTTATGTCTAAGCTTCGAAAAAAAATTTATGCGATGCAAGAAATAACAGAAAAAAATAGTTGTACGTTACTCCAAAGTCTAAAGCGCCCTCTATCGGCATTTTTTGAATTTTATCTTTATAAATTATTTTCAAGATAATACTGACATAAAGAATAATTTTAGTGAAAATCGCAAATCAATTGACCAATTTTTCCATTTTTTATAATCATTTGAAATTTGAACCTCCCCCCGCAATTCAGTTTGCGCTACTTAACCACTTCCAGCGATTTAGATTTTGAGCTCAAAATTTAAGTTTATGTCTAAGCTTCCAAAAAAATTTAATGAGATGCAAAAAATAATGGTAAAAACTAGTTTATCGCTACTCCAAAGTCTAAAGCGCCCTCTATCGACATTTTTTGAAATTTATCTTTATAATTTATTTTCAAGAAAATACTGACATAAAGAATAGTTTTAGTGAAAACCGCAAACGAATCGACCAATTTTTCTGTTTTTTATAATCATTTGAATTTTTGGGCCCTAAACTTTAATGGCGCATATCTCTTTTGGAAGACGTTTAGGACCCTTAGTTTCCTATTTAATATTTTTCATCATGATATGACAGACCAGCATGTTAAATTTGTAAACGACCTTTTGGGACACCCTGTATGTTTCAAATACGATAACAACATAAATATATTCTGTAGAGGGGCTGTGAAAATATATAGTGTTTATTCTAGGCCATTTTTGAAGTGTGCAACACCCTTCCCTTTTTAAAATTAATAAAGTGCACCACTAGCTTTACTTAAAGATTTTCAATAAAAATTTTCGTTATTTCATAGTATTTTGAAATTTGTGTGCACAGAAATGCTAGAATTTTTATTTCCTTAGGGAAAAGAACATGAAATTATTCAATCCTGTTGCAATTTAATTGTATTTTTAATTTTTATATCCTGAAATCATTCAAAATTAATGTTACTTAATTTAGCCTACCTTAAAATTATGTATCTCTATGTATCATACTTTTTTTTCCTTAACGAAAGTCAATAACAAATTTTCTCTTGCAAAGGTGCAAATAGCACCATGTCTTCTTTACTTTCTTCTATCTTCAATAGAAGAAAGTATTGTAATCGAAATTTTTTTTCGACGGATTTACACGTTTTAGGGGTCAGAGATTCCAAAAAACATGTTTTTACAAAATGCCTGTCTGTCCGTGTGTGTCTGTGTGTCTCCATTCTACCATCAAAAAGTGTATGAAGTTATGCATCGAATTGAACCAAATTTTTTGTGTATGTGTATGACTATGGCTAGTTGGTCCTCCCTGAATTTGAAAAAAATCCGTCGGAAGGGGGCGCTGCAATCGCGATTTTTGTGCCATTTTCAATATTGTACCGACCAAAAATACATGAAGTTATGCATCGAATTGAACGAAATTTTTTGTGTAAGTGTATGGCTATGGCTAGTTGGATCGCCCTGAATCTGAAAAAAATCCGCCGGAAGGGGGCGCTGCAGTACCGAATTTTACGCCATTTTCAATATTGCACCACATAAAATTGTATGAAGTTAGTTCTAGAACTGAACTAAACATTTTGTATATGATTATTTTTTGGTAAGGCAAGTAGGTCCTCCCTGAATTTGAAAAAAAAAAAAAAAAACCTGCCTATCATTCTATTGTCCATCGGCTCGTGCAGAGACGGAAATTCGTTTTTACTCCGATTAATTGATTGAAGCAGCAATTTAAGATGAAAATCAAAGTTGGTAAGGTATTGAATTAAAATTATTAAAGCATTAAAATGAGTAACTATTTTTTTTTTAATTATTAAAATGTATCTATGAGATAGAAGAAAGTTTTGGGATTGGCACATCCAACTAGTTTTTTTTTTTTTTTTCTAGAGTGAACACTGCAAATATAACGTTATCACCTTTATAGTAATTTAGGAACCCCCCCCCCCTCCGCTCCTGTTTGGATATTATTCATTATTACCCTTGAACACTCCTCCACCCCACCCCGGGTAATAATATTGTTATCAAAACGTTTTTTTTTTTTTTTTTTTTTTTTTTTTTTTAAATAACATACAAAACTGGTTATACTCTTTTTTCGTATAGTTTATTGATCTAAATGAAGAAGTCAGTAAAATATCGCTCTATTTATATAATATACCTAAAAGTATAATGGTTACTATTTAAAAGTATTTTATAATAGCTTTTTGTTACCTAATGTATTCAACAGTAATAAAGTCTTGTTGCACTTGCCTCAAACGGTGGAAGAGGGCAAATAGAAATTCTTATCAACAAAACAAGTAAAAACATTCCTTCACTTTTATATATTAGCAAACACAAGCTTTAATAACAAGCTTTCTAAATTGCAAAACTCTCACTCCTCAAACTCATCTCAGTCTTCTACTCGTTCCAATATTAGCATTGTCTTACCTTTCTTTCCAAAATCAAGTTTTTCCATTGCTAAAATTCTTAGTCGGTTCGATTTCAAAATAATTTTTACTCCTACTAATAAACTCAACCTTTCCAACCTTAAAGATCCTGTTGATTTATCAAATTCATGGGGCATTTACAATATCAATTGTCAGTGTGGTCTTTCTTACATTGGTCAAACCAAACGCAGTCTAAAATTTCGTATTAAAGAACATAAGCAATATATTGAAAAACAAGAAATCAAGAAATCCTCAATCGCAAAACATTGCTGTGAGACGAGTCATGCTTTTGACTTCAATTCGGTTAAGATACTAACTAAACCTACTTCTATACAAGAACTCAACTTCCTTGAAGCTTTCTATATCCATAAAAATCTTCCTAATCTTGTTAATTGTGATTTTGCTATTCCACCATTATCAGACTGTTGGAAATATTACATTAAAACTAATTTTTCTTAATCTTTTAATGCAATTCTCGCAATATCTTTTCCATTTTCCACCCAATTTTCCTATTAACTGTTCCCTGTTTTCCTATTGGCTGTTGCCTAGGATCCTCTGTTTTCCTATTGGTCAAGAAACTTATCACTTGAATCCCCATCCTCCCTATATATATATGAGCAAATCTCCACTATCTTTAGCACTGAGGAAGGTATGCTATATGCTACCGAAACCGGTATGCTTGGAATTCGAATATTCTGGTGTTCTAACGTTGTAAATAATTTTAACTTTACCATATTACACCAGGCAACAATCTATTATTATTAATTTTAACTTTAAACACAAGCTTTACTTCAAGTATATTTCACAAATGGTTTCTCGAGCCATGATTAAATATGCATACACATATGAAAATGAAAAAGAATGTGAAACTTTGAGGAATTCCATATGTTAGAATTAGATGATTTTATGTCAATTTAGTGATGTTAAAAATAACTTTGTGTGTACATAAAAATAAATATCAGACTAATAAAAGAGAATGTACTATTTTGAACTGAAGACAATGTTGC
Organism: Maratus speculifer; assembly: GCA_964019185.1. NCBI lineage: Eukaryota > Metazoa > Arthropoda > Arachnida > Araneae > Salticidae > Maratus > Maratus speculifer. The sequence continues at coordinate 5,654,734 of OZ025303.1, read as the reverse complement.
AAATAAAAAGAGGCATTTTTGATTGGATCAAAATTGATATTGATATCAAAAGGCAATCTCCCTCCCTCAACAGATTTCTTACGATATCTTGTGCCAGACCCCCCCCCCCCCCCCGCCTGTCCATCTCTAAAACGAATAACACATTAAACCAAACACATTAAACCGATATTTTTTATTTATTTATTATTTATTATTATTATTATTTTGAGTGACCTTTTAAAAAAATCACAAATGCTTTGCTCTGCATAATCTACCGTAAAAAAAAAAAAAAAAAAAATGTTTTAGTGCATTTTATAAATACTTACCGAGTTCATTATGTTTGAAATAAGCATCGTTAATGAGAATGCAAAGACAATATTATCACTAAGTCTCCTTAACTCTATTTCGGGCTCTGCTCTTTCGGGTTCAACCATCGCAAAACGTTTTGAAACATTTACAAATTCATTTTTTTTAACGGAAAGATATAACGTTGGAAGGCCTGACTATGGAAGCGCTTTCGAATCGAACTGAGTTTTCCATTTTAGGATAATCCAATTACCTACCGAGTTATAAGCTATTTCCATCACTTGATCAGCCATTTTCTACCTTTCGTCGACTGTTTTTTTCTACTTTCGACAAAAAATATGGTTCAAAACGTCATTTTTGACTGCTTGTTTTAAAAAATCTATTGCGTTTGCATAAAAATAAAAAAAATGAGGGTGATTCCATAGTTTCTAAATAACAACCCCTGCTAGTTTCATGCATTTCCGAACAAAAATGAATTAAAACTTATGTCACAAAGTTGCCCCTTTTTCTTTTAGGAACAGCCTCAAAAAAAGAATTTGTTAAGGGTGCATTCGAAAAAACGCTTTTCCATCTTCAACTGCTCGAAATTTTCCGATACAATTTCAGACACATTTTTAAAAGTAGAAACATGAAACTTGCTGAGGGGATTTTGGAAGTGATGCATGAGGTGCCGTGTGATGTCATTTGACGCTCCATTCATTAGAATTTGATTTATAAGCAATGACTTTATCAATAGGACCCTTTTTTTTTTTCGTTCCCAAAACTCCCGCTTGGGAAAAATCGGTTCGAAATGTGATTTTTGATTGCCTTTTTAACAATGTTTTCTGCCTTTATCAAAGAATCGACCAATCACGGCACCTCGTGTACTTTCCATATAAGAGATTTTGTAAGTTTTGGTGCATTTGAGAGCAAAAATGAATTCAAAAATAAATCGGAAAATAAGCAGTTTGAATCGAAATACACCCTTAAGGGTGTATTTTGATTAAAACTTCTTATTTTTTTAATTCGTTTTTGCTCCCAAACGCATCCAACTGGCCAATTGTCTCATTTAGAACGTACACGAGGTGCCGTGATTGGTCGATTCTTTGATAAAGGCAGAAAACATTGTTAAAAAGGCAATCAAAAATCACATTTTGAAGTGATTTTTCAGAAGCGGAAGACGTGGGAACGAAAAAAAAAAAAAGGGTCCTATTGATAAGGTCATTGTTTATAAATCAAATTCTAATGAACTGAGCGTAAAATGACATCCCACGGCACCTCATACTTCCCTTCAAGAATCCCCTCAGCAAGTTTCATGTGTGTCTACTTTCTAAAAATGTGTCTGAAATTGTATCGGAAAATTTCGAGCTGTTGAAGGTGGAAAAGCGTTTTTTGAATACACCCTTAATGTGTCGAAACATTTTGCAATTATTGAGCAGAGTAGTTGAGAACAACCTTAAATACAACTATACAACTTAAAACACAATGCAGCATGATACAACATAATACAATCTGATAAATTAAATATAAAAAGGGAAGAAAAAATGAAAGTCATTCTAATTCTTTTTTTTCTCTGGGAAAATTTATACCAAGCTTAGGCGCTTCCGCTTTCGACATGTTCCGAAATATCACCCTAATCCTGGCATACGTTCCTGAAATGACTTTTTAATACAACCCTACACTTGACACCTGTCAAGTGATTATGAATCTATAAAACCGCAACACTTAACCCCCTGTATTCAATCCAATTTTCTGAGGTTCGATTCACAGGGTGGTGAGAACGTACATGATTAAACAAACATAACATCTACACATTCAGATATGTCATCGATCTTGACCCCCCCCCCCAACCTCCCCTTTTTATCCATTATGAGGGGGGTTAAAGCCATTTGCAGGAGAGGGGAAACCGTTTGCATGGCGTTCCTTTATTAAAGTTATTACAGTATGTCCAATTTTAAAATCTATAGTGTTTTTATTTTTTTTCCCCCTTTGTTCCACTACATCTACACAGCAAACGCTCAAACATAAAAATAAACACATTTCAGAACACTTTTTGTCCCCAAATTCACAACACATTCATGTGTTGGTCCGTTGTAAACATTGGTAAATACAATGTGCCTTGTAGGGATATAATTCCCCTAAGGGTGTATTTCGATTCAAATTGCTTATTTTCCGATTTATTTCTGAATTCATTTTTGCTCTCAAATACACCAAACTTTCGAAATCTCTTATTTAGAAAGTACACGAGGTGCCGTGATGGCCGATTCTTTGATAAAGGCAGAAAATATTGAAAAAAAGCAATCAAAAACGGCATTTCGAACTGATTTTCCCTTACGGGAGTTTTGGGAACGAAAAAAAGGGTCCTACTGAGAAGGTAATTGTTTATAACTCAAATTCTAATGAATGGAGCGTAAAAAGGCATCACACGGCACCTCATACGTCCCTTCAAGAATCCCTTCGGCAAGTTGCATGTTTCTTACCTTTAAAAATGTGTCCGAAATTGTATCGTAAAATTTCGAGCTGTTGAAGGTGGAAGAGCGTTTTTTCGAACACACCCTTAAAGACCACTGTACTACTAATAGTACATATATTCAAAGACTGATAAATCATAACTTTTCAATGGTTTTGATTACAAAAATTACACCAAACATCAGCTTGAATAACTTATTTTACGAAAATAATTTCAAATAATAATTCTAATTATTTATGATATCAATAATGAGATTCAAATTCAAAAGAACTGCCAGCTCGACGCGCATTTGAAGTTTCATCCACCTTGAATATGAGTATTTCTGGACTTGTAGGGTTGTCTTTTAACAAAAGAATTATAAAAAAAAAAAAAATTAGATGCAACCTTTCAACAGAAGTCTTTAAAATAGAATATAAGGCTCTTTGTAAACAATTACTAAATACTGAAAAAATATGTTAATTGAAAGATGATGTACTTATTAGTAATATATGAGACCTCAAAGGTTTAAAGACTTTTCAAAGATTGTTATCGATCTTTTCATTTTTAGGTGCGTTCGTAATTATGTAAATACGTAACACCTATTGTGGTCGCTCAGTCCGTCCGTCTGTCTGTCTGTCCGCATATAACAAGGCAAAAACTACCCAACCGAATCGTTTGAAATTTAAAATACATAATTATTACATAATTTTGTCGAGTCATTTCAAATTTTATGAAAATCGGATGGATACATCAATTACAGGGACAATCAAAAGGATTCCGTTACATTAGGGTCAATGGAGAAAAAAGTTTCAAATGCATTTTAATCGTTTGAAATTTAAAACGTATATTTATTGCATAATTTTGTCGAGTCATTTCAAATGCTATGAAAATCGGATGCATAGATCAATAACATGGACAATCAAAAGTATTCCGTTACATTACGGTCAATGGGAAAAAAAAGTTTCAAATGCATTTTAATCGTTTGAAATTTAAAACACATAATTTTTACACAATTTTGTCGAGTCATTTCAAATTTTATGAAAATCGGATGCATAGTTCAATTACAGGGACAATTAAAAGTATTCCGTTACATCACGGTCAATGGGAAAAAAAGTTTCAAATGCATTTTAATGGTGTTACACTCATTTGAACATGAACTGACATGAATCTATGAAATATGTAGTAAAAAATACATTTTGCACAATCTGTGATGCAAAGAATATTTATTATTAAATTACAGGGCCACACAAAGATATTCCACTAAATAATGTTATACGGGGAAACATTGATTGGGGCGTGTTTTAATTATATTAAACTACTTCACATTTTATGAATAAGATATATGTTAATGAAGTATAATAAAAATTACTCCCTGCATATTTACAAGAACACAAAGATTTCGACCACTATACTGTATCCAAAGTACGCTCTACTATATCAGCAAGATCTGAATATTTTTAAAAATACGTTATCGTACGAACGCACCTCATTTGCTATGCTTCACGTGCAATTTCCAACTTGTTGATAATACTGTAATGTAATGAGACAAATCCCTGTATTAATACCAGTGTCTTGATGGAATTTTACACCTTGTTACTAATATTAAAATATACAAATAAAATTTATTGCAAAAATAGATATTATTTATTTATTATTTACCTTAGATCTTTCGGATGTCCTCGCATCCATTCTCAAAGGAATATAAAAGAAGATAATTGATTAGAAACAGAAAACGTAAAAACAAAAACAGTTGTTTGTTTGTTCACGCGGACTGTTTTTGTTTTGTTTTTATGCTTTTACGTTTTTTATTTCTAATCAATTATCGTCTTTTCGATGCCAGGACAACCGAAAGATCTAAGGTAAATAATAAATAAATAATATCTATTTTTGCAATACATTTTAAGTATTTATCTTTATATTTTAAGGGTTTGTTAACCCTTAAAATATAAAGATCCTTCAACTTGAACCTTAAAATCCAGAACTTAAGGGTGTATTTCGATTCAAACTGCTTGTTTTCCGATTTATTTTTGAATTCACTTTTGCTCTCAAACGCATGAAACTCGCAGATTCTCTTATTTAGAAAGTGCACAAGGTGCCGTAAAGGTCAATTCTTTGATAAGTGTACAAAATATTGCAAAAAAAGCAATCAAAAACGGCAGTTTGAACCGATTTTTCCGAAGTGGGAGATAAGGGAACGAAAAAAAGGGTCTTCCAGAGAAGTTAATTGCTTATAAATCAAATTCTAATGAATGGAGCGTAAAAAGACTTTACTCGGCACCTCATACGTCCCTTCAAGGATCCCCTTAGCAAGTTTCGTGTTTCTGCTTTTAAAAATGTGTCTGAAATTGTATCGGAAAATTTCGATCTGTTGAAGGTGAAAAAGCGTTTTTCCGGAAACACCCTTAAGGGTGTATTCGGAAAAAAGATTTTTCACCTTCAACAGATCGAAATTTTCCAATACAATTCCAGACTCATTTTTAAAAGCAGAAACACGAAACTTGCTAAGATGATTTTTGAAGTGATGTATAAGATGCCGTGTGATGTAATTTTTCTCTGAATTAATTAGAATTTGATTTATAAACAATTGTTTTTTCAGTTCGATCATTTTTTCGTCCTCAGATCGCCAGGTTCGGAAATTTCTATTCAAATTGGCAACTTTGACAGCATTTTTTGCAATATTTTCTACGTTTACCAAAAAAATGACACCTGCGGCACCTGGTGTAGTTTCTAAATAAGGGATTTTGAAAGTTTGGTGCATTGGAGAGCAAAAATGGATTTAAAAATAAATCGGAAAATAGGCAGTCTGAATCGAAATACACCCTTAATCTCGTATCCAAACTGACATAAATTTCAGAACTACTTCATCATAAAAGCTTCCCCCAATCATCCAACATAAACGTGTCTTTCATCCGCGTCAGCCGTTAAAACAACTCAACTCGCACGATTCAGGTGAGAGAAACAAAAGGGGCGCAGCTCCCGCTAATGAATGTTTGCCCTCCAAAGCCCCGGCTTTTAATGACACAAGATTAAAGGCAGCCCCGCACACTGCAATGCCCCCAGAGGGGCTTATAACAGAACCAGAAATTTTAGTTGTTTCGACTCCAAACAAACTACCCATCCCTTTTACATGCACCAAAGGAGGAGGGAGGGGTTGGGAGGGGGTGAATTCCTCTCTCCTCCGGTGTTAGTAATCAAACAGAGTCTTGTGAAGTTTGAAGCTTTCGTGTGTTGGATTGCCCCCAGGTTCGTCCTAATTCGGTTTTGCCGAGTTGGTTCCTTGTATTTGCTTTGCGCCCTTCGCTTTTTGTGTTTAATGTTACTTGCGGCCACAATCTACCAGAGTAGTGTGTTCTTTTTCCTTTTTTTTTTCTTGCTTTGTTCTTTTTCGCTCTTTTGCCCCGCACTATTTGTTGTTTTTCCTTTGCATATTTCATCAGATGTTTCGAATTTGAAGCTGTCCCCCTTTTTTTTTTCGCTGCTTTTAGCAGCCGCTACGAAAGCTGCATTCAGACTGCAAATACTTTCAGTTCAATTGAATTCTTGGAAGGTTCCTTCTGTATAGGACCCATTTGCGGTTTCTTCATAATAAAACCAGGGCTGGGTTTTCCAGCAGAAAAAGGTTTCTGCCGTGCCAGTGGAAGAAAGTGATTGTAACTGGTTTAAATCGGCAGAAACTGGCACAAACTCATTTTATGACATAATCTGAGACATTTTTATTAGCATTAAAATGCTTATATACATTTTATTCAGGATGAGTAACAAATAAAATATTGTGAATAGTTTTAATTAAAAAATAAATAAATTTGTATTAAAATTTTAAAGTTTTAAATCGTTTACGAACATAAGATTACCATTATGAAATTTTCTTTTTTTTTTAAGTGTTAGAAAATTATAATGTAAACAAAGTATATTTATATGATCCTTTTGAAACTTTTTGCTACTTTGAATAACAGTCGTAAGCTTTATTTTAATTTTTTTTTTTTTTTACCTAAAATCTTTATATATTAAATACATGTGTGAATTACAAATCATTGCAAGTTAAAGTTCTTGTTAATATTATTTCTTAGTTTCTGCCATTTACTAGCAGAAATTAATGTCGCCATGTCGGTTTTAACCACTTATAGCCAATGGTTTTAGCCACCCTGGCAGAAACTCGTCAACCCTGAACAAAACGGAGGGGAGTGAACAAAAGAATGGTGATATAATCAATCCAACCTACTTGACGGAAAGATTTTTCTATTTGCCGGACAACCGTTCCTTTCCTGAAAAACTCATTAAAGATAAAAAAAAAAACGACGTATCACCACAAGAAACGGAGCCAACACCGAACCGCAAGAAGTAGTCAGATCTGTGTTGGGGCTTTAAAGTGCCCCCCTTTTTATGTAAACTAGATGGTACCCGTCAATATTTGACGATAAACATGTTAAAAGATTAATTAGAACCTGTAAATAAAGTTTTGAAAACTTGATTTATTTTAATGTTATCTATGTGATTCCAACAGATTCAAAGCGTTGCATGGTTCTGTCAGTCTAACCTACTCAAGTAATCATCTGAAAGAATTTAAGCACAATTTTAAGAGCGCTTGCTTTTTACTTGAAATATTTAAAAAATAAAATTGTTATACTTAAAAAATCCTTTTTGAGTGTTAAATTTTATTTCATTATAAAGCATCAAAATAATAATAATAACAAAAGAATAAAAATCATATAACTTCCCCTCGTAATAAAATGTATCATTATTTTAAAAAAAAAAAAAAAATATTTTGCCGAGTGTTGGAATCGAACCCTAGTTTTCTACTAAAACTCAGAGATATAAATCCCTGCCTTAAACCACTGAGCTAACCAGACTTGCTTCGACTTCCTTCTAACTGGAAGGGCTAATAATTTCAACTTCACGCATGCGCAAAGATCAATTTGAGTTGATCTTAAAGAAGTAGCCTACTGTTTTAATATATATGATTTTTGCCGATTCGAAAATATTAATGTAATGCGCATATTTTGTGACTCCGCTTCTTTTATAGGTTTTTGCAGAAATGCGGTTTTTGCTAGTCAATGTTTTAAATCGCTTTGAAGTGTTCTTTGGTTTTTCTAGAGACGAAGTATTTCTCGATGCATTTATTCATTATTTGCTTGTGCGAGCGCTTAGAGTTAAAGTTGTAGTAGCGGCATCAAATATTTGTGCTTTTTTCCCTTTATTTACAGCTCGTCACTTATTTTCATCACACGGAGACAGGGGAACGTCCATTGTTTAAGAGCCCACAATAGTCACAGAAAAATTACTCAAAAAGACCCGGATGACCATGTAAAGTCTATGGGAGCGTTCTTTTCTAATATCTCGCTCAAAGTTTAATATTTTTGCATGATTTTTTTGCACAAGATAGCTGAGGGCAATCCACAACCGGGCTAGTTTTTACTTTTTCGATTTTGGTTATATATTTTTTATATTACGATAGTTTCAGTTTCAGAACCGGTTTAAACCGGTTTCGAAAGTTAAAGTAATTTTTTAAAGAAAATCTGACACAAAAATCGAAAAAGTAAAAACTAGCCCGGTTGTGGATTGCCCTCAGCTATCTTGTGCAAAAAAATCATGCAAAAAAATTAAAATTTGAGCGAGATATTAGAAAAGAACGCTCCCATAGACTTTACATGGTCATCCGGGTCTTTTTGAGTAATTTTTCTGTGACTATTGTGGGCTCTTAAGGATGTATTTCGATCAAAACCGCTTATTATCAGATTTATTTTTAAATTTATTTTTGCTCTCCAATGCACCAGACTTTCAAAATCCCTTATTTAGAAAGTTCACAAAGTGCCGTGTGGTCAATTTTGTGAAAAATGCAGAAAATATTATAAAAAAAAAAAAAAAAAAAAAATATCAAAAGTTGCCAGTTTAACACCCTTAAATACAACTATGCAACTAAAATACAATACAGTATGATACAACATAATACAATGTGATAAATTAAACATTAAAAAAAGTAATAAAAGCCATTCTAATTCTTTTTTCCTCTGGGAAAATTTTTACCAAGCTTGGAAGCTTCTGCTTTCAACGTGTTTCGAAATATTACCTTAATCCTGGCATACGTCCTGAAACGACTTTTTAATACGACGCTCGCACTTGACACCTGACAAGCGATTATGAATGAATAAAACCCCGATTATGAATAATAAAACCACCCCCTCCGTTCAATCCAATTTTCCGAGGTCCAATTCACAGGGTGGTGAGAACGTACACGATTAAACAAACACAACATCGACACATTCAGATATGTCATCTATCTCGACCCCCCCACCTCCCCTTTTTATCCATTATGAGGGGGGTTTAAAGGCCGTTTGCAGGAGAGGGGAGGGTGTTTGCACAGCGTTTGCTTATTAAAGTTATTGCAGTATGTCCAATTTTAAAATTTAGTGTTTTTAAGGATGTGCCTCGTTACAACAATATTTTGGGGATCAAACAAATATATTGTTGTAGAGGGATATATTGCTATATCGAGGGCCTATGTATTTGGGGCATTTAACAAGGGTTTTTTTATTTATTTATGTATTTACTTTATTTTTATTAACCGACTTCAAAGAGGAGGTTATGATGATTTCGACCTGTATGTATTTCTTGTTCACTCATAACTTCCCTAAATATGAACCGATTTTGATAATTCAGTTTTTTTCTTTTTTATAAATACAAGATACCCATGGGGTTCCATTTTAATTTCATTAAATTCTGATGATTAGAAATTTTTTTTAATGAAAAAAATATGGATTTGATAAAAAAAAAAAAATAATGATTTGTCGCAAATCATCTTTCATTGTTGCAACCGTTTCAAATCATAAACATATTAAAACGACGCATTCATATGCGTTAGCACCAAATGTCTCCAAGCTTGATTCTTTTTTTGAAGTCTGTTAGTATTTTTTTTAAGCATTTTTTTTAAGGGTATTAAATACTCAAAAATTTATGCATGGAAGAAATTAATTAGCAGAGTGCTAATAGTTAGAGTTAAATATTACAATATATAAACATATATATATATATATATATATATATATATATATATATATATATATATATATATATGACGATTTAAGGAGAACTCGAATTATTTCCTCTGGTTAAAAAGAAACACACAGTCATGGCAAGCGAGGGAAAAAACAAAATAAATAAATAAATGTAGAAGATCCAATAATTAGTCATGGGCTGCTGTAAATTCATTTATTAAATTCGTAATAATGAGGAAGGAAAAGCTCCTTTTGCAAAAATTCCATCATTATTTCAGCGAGCTGTTCTCATCGAAGAAGCAACCCAAGAAATCTTCTTTTTCATCTCGAGCCTTCCACCTTTTTAAACTAAAAAGAAAGTTCTGGAACATTCTGTAACCTCAAACCATCATTCTTTTATGTAAACAGAATTCTTGTCCAGCTACGAGATTATTTTCCATAAACGATAAATTTATTTTTAAAAAAATATTATTTAACCAATTTATAATTGACTCAGAATTTTAAATATCTTAGGCAGACGATTTTTATAAATGATTAATTTTAAGAGAAAAAGAAAAGAAATGAATTTATTAATATGCACACATCAAAGGTTGACGTAGGAAAAATAAATAAATAGATAAAATAAAATAATGATATTTTTTGAAAGGTATGGTTTTGGAATAAATTTAATAAGACTTTCTTAAAAAGGGTTGATAAAAACATAGAAGAAATCAGTTTTATTTGGAATATTAAGAAATAAAGTTTTAATTAAGAATATTTTTAATTTAGAGCCATCTTTTTAAATTTACGCATACTGGAATAATGTTTTTTAAGGCAAATTAAGAATTTATATCGTCTGCATAAGGATTAACAGATTAGATTTAGAAACAAGATTTTAATTTAATAATTTGAAGTAAGTACGGAATATTATTATAAGAAAATTAAGATAGTATAAAGGTTAGTTTTGGCGAAAAAATTTTAAATTTGTAATATATATATATATACTTTTATAAATATAACCAAAGTAACTCAGATATTACCATAACACTGAGCTAATGAAACCATTATTTTTACAATCATCCTATTAAAATCATTTGAAGTTTGATCAAACGTCAGATATGTCAAAATTCCGATACATCAATCCTGATATATCAATATGTCCATTCTTATATTAAAAAGATAAATTGAAAATAAATAGTAAGTCTTTTGTTGTCAGAATACATGAAAAATTGGCAAAATGTGATAAGATTTTTTTTTTTTTTTTTTTTTTTTTTTTTGGTTTCCTTTTACACTCCACTCATTACAATTGGATTTATAAACAATTACCTTCTCAGTATGAGCCTTTTTATCGTTCCATAGATCTCGCAATTCGAAAAATCGGTTCAAAAGGCCGTTTTTGACAGCCATTTTTTGCAATATTTTCTGCACTTAAAAAAAAAAAAAAAATAGCACGCATGGCATCTTGAGTAGTTTCTCAATAAGATAATTTACCGGTTGCATCCGTTTGAGAGCAAAAATGAATTTAAAAACAGATCGGAAAATAAGAAGTTTGGATTGGAATACAGCCTTGACACATTCATTGGTTGCATATACAACCACACACACACACAAAAGTATTCCATTACATAATGGTATAGGGGGGACATTGTTTGGTGTGCATTTTAATTGTCATTAACTATTCACAATTTTATGAGATTGATATTTTTAAAACTTTGTTACCGTACAAACTCATCTCATTTGCTATGCTTCATGTGCAATTTTCAACTTGTTGATTTAAGAACACCCTTAAGGCCCCAATACCTGGCCGAGGAAACGCTCGCGAGCTAATGCTATTCCTACGGGAAAGCGTTTTTCTAATAACTCTTTCGAATTTTGACATTTTTGAATAATTTTTTTTTTTGCATTGGATAGCTGAGGTGCATGCCGACAGCGCACCTTTTTTACTTTTTCGATATCGTTGTAGATATTTTTTACAAAGTTAGTTTCACTTTTAAAACCAGTTTCGAAAATAAAAGTGGTTTTTAAAAAAATACCTGCAACCAAAATCGGAAAGTAAAAAAGGTGCGCTGTCGGCATGCACCTCAGCTATCTAATGCAAAAAAAAAAAAAAGAAAAAAAAAAAAAAAGAAAAAAAATTATTCAAAAATGTCAAAATTTGAAAGAGTTAGAAAAATTAAATTAGAAAAATGCTTCCCCATAGGAATAGCATTAGCTCGCGAGCGTTTCCTCGAGCGAGGACAGGGGTCTTAAGAAACGATAGGTGGCAGCAGCAGTCAAAACTCTACAACAAGCCTGTCGATTTCATGCGCTTGAAAAATAAAACTAAATTCAGGAGCATGTCAAACAGCGGTCCGTTTAATTTTGAAAACAACCTCGATTCCCGTATTTCCAGATCACCAACTCGCCAACAACTGCTATAATTGGATCTACTAGCACAAATACAAGTTAGGCCTTTTTTTTTATATACCCCTACTTCTTTTTTATGCAACTCCCCCTCCTCTGCTAATGTCCTTAATATCCCCCTCGCATACAGTGTAGGGGGGGGGAAGTAGGACAATAGACGTTGATGACATATCCAATGCCATATCCACTTATTGGTAAGCATGGTTCGGGTAATCGTTGGGAATTGTAAGGGCACAAAATAGATTGATATTAGGAGGGGGTGGTGTGGTTACATATTTTCATAGTCTGCCCCGTCAAGTGGTCGAGAGATTGGATTTGTTTCATAAGTCGTTAAATGTCGCTTAGGAACATAAGCAAGGGGGGGGGGGGGGGCTTTTTAACTTGTTGGGAACATGTCTTTTTTGTCATTTGTAAATATATATTTTTTAAATATCTCGAACCTTTTTTGAAGAATAATCTTTGTTTCTTCGAATGTTTGTCATTCAATAAAACAAAAATTCTTATAATAATAATAATAATAATAATAATAATAATAATAATAATAATAATAATAAAATGAAAATGAAAATAAAAATTACAATTTTATTAACCGGGGTGCAAATCGTTGTAAAGTCTAAAGCTATACAAACTTTAAAATAAAGATGATATAATCAGGTCAAATAAGGTTTAAATCTAGCTACGCCACTAGCAAAAAGTTGGTCCACTTTGACCCCTCTTTAATATTACTTAAGGGTGTATTCGAAAAAACGCTTTTCCACCTTCAACAGCTTGAAATTTCCCCATACATTTTCAGACTCATTTTTAAAGGTAGAAACATGAAACTTGCTGGGTTGATTTTTGAAGAGATGTATTAAGTGCCGTGTGAAGTAATTTTTCGCTGAGTTAATTAGAATTTGATTTATAAAGAATTATTTTCTCAGGATGCTCTTTTTTTTCGTTCGCAGACCTCCCGCTCCAGAAAATTTTGTCCAAAACGCCGTTTTCGAAGAGCATTTTTTTGCAACATGTTCTACATTTATCAAAAAATCGATATTTACGGCAGTTATCCTTGTGCAGTTTCTAAATAAGAGAATTTGAAAGTTTGGTGCATTTGGGAGAAAAAGTGAATCTAAAAATAAATCGGAAAAAAGGCACATTGGATCGAAATACGCCCTTAAGGGTGTTCTCGAAAAAACGCTTTTCCGCATTTCCCCGGGCCCCCCTGACCCTCAGAGGACCTCGAAGGAGAGAAAAGGTTTTCATTAAAAAAGTGTCAAATGATAAAAAATGGCGAAATAACACCATTTTTTTTCAGTTTTTAGGAGCCTTTTTTCTCCTAAATCCCTTCTTTTTCCGTGCCCTGTGCTCCCTTAAGGGTGTATTTCGATTCAAACTGCTTGTTTTCCGATTTATTTTTGAATTCATTATGGCTCTCAAATACATGAAACTCGCAGATTCTCTTATTTAGAAAGTGCACAAGGTGCCGTAAAGGTCAATTCTTTGATGAGTGTACAAAATATTGCAAAAAAAGCAATCAAAAACGGCAATTTGAACCGATTTTTTCGAAATTGGAGATAAGGGAACGAAAAAAAGGGTCTTCCAGAGAAGTTAATTGCTTATAAATCAAATTCTAATGAATTGAGCGTAAAAAGACTTTACACGGCACCTCACACGTCCCTCCAAGAGTCCCCTCAGCCAGTTTCATGATTCTACTTTTAAAAATGTGTCTGAAATTGTATCGGAAAATTTCGAGCTGCTGAAGGTGGAAAAACGTTTTTTCGAATACACCCTTAAAGTAGGAAAGGGGGAACTGGGCATATTGATACAGTTTTTTTCTAAGAATTTTTTTGGTGTCCAGAAAGTAGAAATTTCAAATTATTTTTCCATGTGGTGTCAGCAAAACTTGTGTAGTGTGCTATAAAAATGTTCAATCGTTGTTTTATATAATATTTTTCATGCAATTAAAAAAAAAAAAAATAAATAAAATAAAATTCATTTGTATCAATGTGCCCCATCTCCCGGGGCAGATTGATACACCTCATGGGCACTTTTATACGTTTGGGAAAAATGGAGTGAAAATAACACCAATGCAAATTTTTCATAGAAAATTAGTCAGCAAACCATTCTATAATTATTTATAGAAATTCAAATCACCCACAGTTTATTTTAAAGTAATATTAAAGCAATCCAAATTAAACGAATAATGACCTGATGTTCTGGCTGTTCCTTGTCTGATTGTTGGCTGTAGTAACTTTATCATATCTGGTACTTCAACCCCAGTATTATCTTCTTTCTTAGGAAACATGAAAAAATTACCCGGTTTTCTGTTTATAAATCCGTTTATAAACAGAAAATTAAGTATAATTATATTAAAAATTCTGTTTATAATATAATTATCCTTTGCTGTTCTGCAACATTTTTCTCTTACTTAACATTTTTCATCTCGAAAATACTTTTTACTCTGGAAAATCGATATAAATTCGAGACTTGCCAGGCTGCCGTCTTTTTCTTTTGTTAGTTCGACTAGCACTAGATGTTGTATAAGTTTGTACGTCTTCTGTTTGCAAAAATACTATGAAATGTTCTAATATAAAAAATTAGAGCTATTTCAGTTCAATAAAAACAAATATTAGAAATTTTTGACAAAAATGGTTGGATTAAGGCGTATATGGTAAAAAAAAATAATAATAAAAGGTAATGAAAAAATGAACTAGAAAAGGATTTATGTTGTATCAATGTGCCCCATACAGCCATTTTCAATCAAATGAGCCTCAAATCGAACACTGCATAATTTACCTAACAATAAAATATGAGGAACTGATAAAGAGTAGCTTTACTTGCCAGGGAGAGTTTTTTTTTCTGCTAAAAATGCTGTAACAGTTGTATAATACTATTTCAATTGTACAACTTAAATTTACTTTTGACCTACAAAAACAATAAATCACTCGTCCCATTTCAACAAACTACTGAAACATGCCAAGACTTTCTGTATGTATTTATGTACACTAGCTTCACCTTTTGGAGCACTTGTGAAGTTTCCTATAATGACCCTGTGAGCAGTAGGGGGGGGGGGGTGTATCAGTGTGCCCCAATTCCCCCTACTAGTTACATCATAAATAAAAAGAATACTGCACATTTAAACTGATTGGGCTCACATTGAGCTCACAGGCTACGCATACTAATTGTACATTACAGCCTTATATTTTCAAGGTTAATTCCGTTCGAAAAACAAATTAAGAAGGGGAAACAGCTCTCCCCTTTCCCCTTTTTTATACTTAATTATTGAACCCCCTAAACTAATCAAGGACATACTTTATCATATAAAAAATCTATACCCAAAATTCAGAGCAAATCGGAAAATTCTTAATAAAAACGCATTTATATAATTTAAGAGGAGCTATCCCGCTTTTTTATACTTAACCATCAAACTTCCAAAACTATTCAGAGATTTGAACGAAATCTGATAATTCTCCATGAAAAACCCATTTACATAAATTAAAGGGAGGGGCATTAGAACCCCCGTTCCCCCTGTATATACTTATCCAATGAAAACCTAATACCAATCACGGAGGCGCCCAACCACAATGATCCTATATATAAAACTGATAATTCTGCATGAAAAATCCATTTATATCAATTAAAGGGAGGGGCATGACCCCCCCGTTCCTCCTGTTATACATATCGAATGAGCTCCGAAAACTAATCAGGGAAGCGCCTTATCAGGATATACTAATATACAAAATTTTATGTAGATCGGATATTTTTAGCATGAGTTATCGCGTTACGCACGTACATACATACAGAACTGACAGGTATATAAGCTCTCAGGCTATGATAGCCTGTGAGCTAAAAAGCTAATAGTTAAAATTATTTATCTTCTGCTATTATGTATATAGATGTGAATACGAAATTTATGTATGAAATTTATGCATACATTCAATAGGTTTTAATTTTAATTTTAGTCACTTGAGTGTAATTCAAGAACAGTTTTAAGATAGAAGGCCCCCCCCCCCCCGTAGTAAAGTTTGCCCCAAGTCCTCCCACCGTCTAAGTCGGGCCCTGGTCGCCACAACAAACGAGCCGACGAATAACCGCAAGAAGTGGTCATGTCTGTTTTGGGCTTTAAAAAACAAATTCCAACTCACCCACCTATCTCCTACAGGGACTATCAAAAGAAACGCTGAGTCACTACCTCCAATTACTGCATTACAAGATTTTCTCTTGTCTCCCCCCCCCCCCCTCTCTGACGATATAAAGAATCGGACACGTGTCCCCTTCCGTTTTGATACGAATCCGTTTTTAGCAGGGGGTGGGGGAGATGCGGTCGTTGAAAAGATACCGATTGGGGCTGATTGTCGGGCGGCACTTTAGGGCGCAAGCCGGTCACGTGTCGTGACAAACAACACGCTGAAACGTCCCTTTCGACTGCTTTAGAATTCCCCACTGAACAAAATAAAAGAAAATGTTAAACAACTTCACAAAGGTTAAGAGACGGACAGACGGACGTAAAATAATGAATCCGTGATTAGCGGGTACACAACGACGTTGTTTCCCCGTGTCGGATTTAGTGTGCATGTTCAAAGTCAGGAGAAGTTTGAGTGAATAATCCTCTGTTCGAAGCGGTTTTAAAATATCGTAAGATACAAGCATAGACTAATACATTCTAAAAAAATTGGAAAATTTCAAAAAAATTCAAAAAATAAAATAAAATAATAACGATAAAAGAAATAAATAATAATAAATTAAATTTAAAAAAAAATTAAACTAGTAAATCTGCAGATCAGGAGCCTCAACGTCAGCTTTGCACACATATATATATTTTTAAACACACTTTGGGTAATATTCAACTTCTTGGAAACTTTAATTTAAAATTTTCATAGTACTTAATTATTTATAAGAATAAAATAAGAATTAGAAGTTTTCAGCCTTCAAAAGCGGTAAATTAAAAATTTAGTTATGTTAGGATATTCTGTAATTTTTATGATCTATTATTTTTGTTTTTTTATTATAACATAGTAGATTTTTTCAGGGGGGGCAGAGCCCCCCTGAACCCCCCGTAGCCTCACTTAATTTAAATTTGCCACTTTCTAATAATTGTGCTGATGGTTATTGTATATCTGGCATTTCCTTATGCATTTTGATTTATAAGGATAAGTAACAGTTTGGACAAATATTTTTCATTATCTTCATACTTCTACATACCTGCCAACCACAAACACCTAAATCTAATGTATCAGGAACTTTTGTAAGTGTAAACTCAGTAATCTAGAGTTTTACAATTTTGTTTCAGAAAAAAAATGTTTTGATTGCATTTTGTAGCAGTTATAGCGGGACAGACAAACATTAGAGGTCTGCACGGGCCGGAATTTCCAGGCCCGGCCCGGCCCGTAGGAAAAAATTTTCGGCCCGGTCCGTAGAGAAATCAGGGAAAATAGGCCCCGCCCGGCCCGTTTTGGCCCGTTACAATTTCTACGACTTCAAAAAATTCAGATTTTTATCATATAATTAAGATTTTTTTTAAAGAGTACAGCATACATATATCTATGGAATGATTTTACAGGAAATACACATTAGTAACATTAATGATTACTAAAATTCTTAGGCTTTCAACATTCAAATAAAGATTCATCAAAAAATTAATATGGCTTAGAATAAAAGAAAAAAAAAAAGAAATTTAAAAACATTGTAACTTTTGAAGCTGTTTAATCAAAGATTTATAAAAATATTTCTATATCATTTTATTAAAGACTTTAAATCCAAATTCATACGTTAATTCAAAGAAGCTCCTTTCTGATACATTTCTAAATTCATTTTTTTCTCAGAAATGCATGAGATTAGCAGATGTCTTTATTCAGAAACTATATAATCGAATGGCGTTATCCATTTTTTCATACAAGCAATTTAAGAACACTGCAAGCAAATAAAATATTGTCATAGTTAGCGTTTTGAATATAATTTCCGGAAGCGATACCATGGGAAGGGAGAAAAACCTGCAACCATTTGAGAAACTATTGTATCTCAACAAGGTTATACAAGTATTTTATTTACCAAAAATGAAAAACGCTATTCGATTCAAAATCCCTTTAATAGTCAGGCTTATCAATTTTATATTTTTACTATTAAAAATTAATGTAAAAATGTGTCAAACTTTCGCGTTATTGAAAAATTAATTTAAAAACCATCAAAAAGTATATATATATAGATTAAGCTAAAATAAGTTCTTTATCGCTGTTCATAATTTTACAAATTATGTTGTCTGCCCTACAGACCTTGGGAACAATTAAATCTTCTTTCGGTCCGGCAAGTCTATATGTAGAAACATAATGCCTTGATCTCCAATTTTGATCTTGGCCCTGCACGAGTCAGTTTAAAAAATATTAAAACGGGTTACACACAATGTAACTGTCAATGCCGATCTCTACACTGCACAAGATGCATTTTTATATTGATGCTGTCAAACTAGTATGGCTCGTGACGCACACTTATATTTATTCTCGTTAAAACCATTTTCGTTGAAAATAGGTTTATATTTTATCGTTTATGTCTAAATATTCAAAACGGACCGGTAGGCCCGAAAATTTTTATATCGGCCCGGCCCGGCCCGTTGAAAAAAACATTCTAATTGTGCCGGCCCGGCCCGTTAGCAAATTTGAACCGATTCCGCCGGGTACGGGCCACGAGCCAGGCCCAAGCCCGTGCAGACCTCTAACAAACATACAGAAGAACAGACTAACAGATGAAAAACAATAAATTTCGTGTCTTCAAAGTAAGCCTTCACTGAAGTTTTGGCAATGGCGTTATTTTTCATGAGTTATTGATATCTATGTTTCTTGTATTTTTAACGGCTACTATAAAATACCTGTTTTTGTTCAATTATGACGTCAAATTTTACCAATTGAAATATTTGTTAAATATGTAATTATTTTTTATTTCTTTTACTTCTAATTATGCCCCCATTTTTGTCAGAAAAATTCATATTAACGAAACAAATTTCCGTGTTTAATATTTAACAAAGTACTATTTTAATTTTTATTTTAATTCTGACGTCATTTATTTTTTCTTAGTTTTATTTTATTTTTTTTATTTTATTTTATTTTTTTTTTTGGGGGGGGGGGGCAACGATAAAGGAAATTCATTAAATTTTATCTAAAAAATCGCTCTTGATTCTGTATGAAAAAGAAGGAAATTTTGAATTAAGGAAAATATTTGAATAAAATTAATAAAACATAGCCTATATTCTTTTCTGGGCTATGTTATATTTATCCACAAAGAAAAAAGACATTAATTAATTCATAAGTTTTGACGTTGACTTCATTTAAATTTTCGTCCACATGGTTGCTTAGCAACCATTAAGAGAAAATAAAGAAAATGAAATAAATACATTTTGAATAGTAAATCTCTAAACCAAATTAGTTTATATTATTGGAACACATTTATAAAAAAATCTCCAAAATTTACAGTAATAACTTTAAAAATCTGACAAATGCATAGACAAAATTTCAAAACAATACGAATAATTTAACTGGTAAATTTCAGTATCCATTTATCATTGAATTCCATTAATGAAATGTGTCATTTTCTCTCTCTCTCAAAAAAAAAAAAAAAAAATTGAAAATCATTGGATTTGTCATAGAAAAGCATTATTGCGCAAAATAAAATATTCTATATTTTCCGAACGAATGAATCAAATCTAACAAAAAACTATACAGCTGGGCATTTCCATGCGAATTTGTTAGTCTGTTACACAACTGAAAATCGCTATGCTTGTTGGCCACCGTTATTTTCGAAAAGTTTGCTTCGCCTTATTCAACTGATGCTATATCTTCGATAAACTAAGTCACATTTTCTCGTTTTAAAATACTGGTAGCTAAAAATCGAAGTACGTAACAGACAAACAAGTTCGCATGGAAATGCCCAGCTTAATCCCAGTGCTTCACTAACATACCCACTTAATTTCAAGCCAATCGGATGTTTTTTGCGTTAGTTATCGCGGAACAGACAGATTGACTGACAGACTGACTGACAGACAGAAACCAAAAAATTTCGTGCCTCCAAAGTAAGCCTTCACTGACGTTTCGGCAAATAAATAAATTTTATATTTTTATTATTATTATTATTATTATTATTATTTTATTTATTTATTTATTTATTTTTTGTTTATTTATTTATTATTTTTCTTTTTTAAATTTTATTTATTTACTTATTGATTTTATTTTTAATTTAAGTAATTGTTATTTTATTTATTTTATTTTTTATATATTTAAATATTTATTATTAGTAGTATTATTACAATTCTATCTTTTTTCTCTCTTTTATTATTTTGGCATTACTTTTGTTTTCCACCTGTGCTCTTTCAACTAGCACCACCTGTCGCACTCTTTGTAATCTCCACCGTCTTTCTTCCAGTTTATCTCTAAGGCCCGCCACAGACTAGTGAAACATGCGTCAAAAATCGTGCGACATGACGCAGTCAAACCGGTTTTTTCTTTGTTACTAGGGTGAAATTGTCGCATGTCTCATGTTTTTTCGTTCAGTGTTTCACTAGTGTGTGGCGGACCTAAGTCTGTCTCCTTACGGACGCATGTTAGTTCAGCTGATGACGATTTGCATTTGCTGTAGCACGAAACGCGTTCTGATTTGCTATCTATATTATAAAGGCCAAACCTATCTGTGTGTAACGCATACGTCATTTTGCGAATGGCAGCACTTTCCCCTGAAATTTCGGTTCCGCAATTTCTGCTATTGAAAATTTTAAGCTTATAAACATCGCTTATATTAAATTTTTACACCGTCGTATAGAGAAAAAAAATGTACTTTTAAATGCAATTTGTTTCAAAGCTGTATCTCAATTTGTTTTTGATAGATTAATTTTTTTCTATAATTTTAAGTGGCAATTTTGTTATTGTGGCAATAGAATCGCTCCATTTTTTATCAAAATTAAAAAAAAAAAAAAAAAAGAAAGAAAGAAATAGAAATTAAAATATGTTTGTTATAAAAGCCGGTGAATTTCGGGTTTATTTCGTTTCATAATTTGAATAATTGAGTTTTATAGTATTTTGTCAATTTTAGCTTAAAGTAATATTTGCTTGAGAGTTAGACTGACCAATATAAGATGTATTTTTTACTGTAAATAATTTTGCAGATTTACAATATATAAATAAATAAAACAGTTCTTTTTTAAAAATTTTCTTTCGTCGAATTTCGACGGGTTCCACCACGTTTTCGTTAATGGTGATTTATTTTATTACAGTACTGTTATATTAATGTTTTATTAGAGTACTGTTGTTGTTTTGTTTTTTTTTTCGTCAAAATTGCTGGACAGTGCGTTTTAAAATTCGTCATGCCCTTTAAAATGTAATAAGTTTTATGTATACTAATACTAAACTCTTTATATATAAATTCTGTACCTCCTACGCAGTCTGCAACAACCTGTAATAAGGAAAATGGTATTTTTCATCATTCTCATTAGAGGAAATTGGTGAAAGCGAATTTTCTGAAACACATGTATCTCTTAAGGGTGTATTTCGGTACAAACTGCTTCTTTTCCGATTTATTTTTTAATTCTTTTTGGCTCTCAAATGCACCAAACTTTCAAAATCTCTTATTCGGAAAGGTGCCGTAATCGTCGATTCTTTGATAAATGTAGAAAATATTGCAAAAAAAAAAGCAATAAAAAAAGGCATTTCGAACTGATTTTTCCCAAGCGGGAGATCTGTGAACGAAAAAAAGGGTCATACTCAGAAGATAATTGTTCATAAATCCAAGTCTAATGAATGGGGCGTAAAATGACATTACAGGGCACCTTGTAAGTCTCTTCAAAAACCCTCTCACCAAGTGTCATGTTTCTACTTTTAAAAATGTGTCTGAAATTGTAACGGAAAATTTCGAGCTGTTGAAGGTGAAAAAGCATTTTTTCGAATACACCCTTAAGGTTGTTCTCAACTGCTCCATTCAACAAATGCAAAACATTTTGACACATTTACATTTTTATTTTTTAACGGAGAAGATATAAAATTGGTAGCCCTGACTATGGAATGGATTTGGAATCGAACTTAGTGTTCCATTTTATGATCATTAAATTACCTATCCAGTTCTAAGCTATTTCGATCACGTGATCACACGTTTTTCTCCTGCTTTCCGACGGGTTTTTCTGCTTTCGTCGGGAAATGTGTTTCAAAAATGTCAACTCTGAAGGCTTGTTATGAAAGATCTATTGCGTTTGTAAAATACAGAAAAATGTGTGCGATTCTATAGGTTCTGAGCAACAACACCTGTTAGTTTTATGCATTTATGAACAAAAATCAATTAATACTTATATCACTAAGTTGCTCTTTTTGATTTAAGAATACCCTTAAGATTCACCGACATTTTGAGCAGTTTTTGAGCTAATACTTGATTTCCTCCCATTTTTCACTAAATATTGTTTCAACACCCAGTGTGATCGCAAACAGCAATATCCTCTAACTTTTTTTCGCAGTCCTAAAAAAGTCTTCTCTAGCCGCGACCTTTTTCTCCAACTTTCAACATTTCAACCAGTCAGACATAAGTGATTGATACGAATGGGCGATAAATATTAACGGCTGGTACTAGTAATACTGGTTTTTCGCCGAGTTTAGCCATGATAATTTTAACTTTTTTCTCTCTTTTAAAAGAAAAAAGTTGGGGTTAAAATCTGCTGAAAAGTTTTGCAAATCTGATAGCAGCCTTAAGGGTGTATTTCGATTCAAACTAACTATTTTCCGATTTATTTTTAAATTCATTATTGCTCTCAAATACACCTAACTTTCAAAATCTCTTATTTGGAAAGTACACAAGATGCCGTGATTGTCGATGCTTTGATAAATGCAGAAAATATTGCAAAAAAAGTGATCAAAAACGGCATTTCGAACCGAATTTTCCCAAGCGGCAGATCTGGGAACGAAAAAAAGTGTCATACTGATAAGGTAATTGTTTATAACTCAAATTCTAATGAATTGAGCGTAAAAAGACATCACACGGCACTTCATATGTCCCTTCAAGATTCCCCGCAGCAAGTTTCATGTGTTCTACTTTTAAAAGTGTGTTTGAAATTGTATCGGAAAATTTCGAGCTGTTGAATGTGGAAAAGCGTTTTTTCGAATACACCCTTAAATGAACGAAATTTTGGAATGCATGTTGTTAAGGGTGTATTCGAAAAAACTTTAATATGAATGTAACTTTATTAGAATTCGATTTATAAACAATTATTTTCTCAGTATGAGCCCTTTCTTTCGTTCCCAGATCATGCGCTTTGGAAAATTCGGTTCAAAACGCGATTTTTGACACCCCTTTTTTTTTTTTCCTTTCCTTTTTTGCAGTATTTTCTACCTTTATCAAAGAATCGACCATCACGGCACCACGAGTGGTTTCTAAATAAGAGAATTTGTCAGTTTGGTGCGTTTAACAGCAAAAGTGAATTTAAAAATAAATCTGAAAATAAGCAGTTTGGATTGGAATAAACTCTTAATTGTGTATTTCGATTCAAACTGCTTATTTTCCGATTTATTTTTTAATTCATTTTTACTCTCAAATGCATCTAACTGACAAATTGTTTTATTTAGAAACTGCTCGAGGTGCCGTGATGGTCGATTCTTTGGTAAATGTAGAAAATATTACAAAAATGCTGTCAAATTTGCCGGTTTGAACAGAAATTTCCGAATCTGGAGATCTGGGAACGAAAAAATGATGGAACTGAAAAAATAACTGTTTATCAATCAAATTCTTTTTAATAGAGCGTAGCACATCACACTGCATCTTATACGTCTTTTCAGAAATCCCCCGAGCAAGTTTCATGTTTCGACTTTCAAAAATGATTCTGAAAATGTATCGGGAAATTTCGAGCTGTTGAAGATGGAAAATCATTTTTTCGAATACACCCTTTGAAGGGATTCTTGAAGGAACATAAGAGGTGCCGTGTGATGTTTTTTTTTACACTCAATTCATTAGAATTTGAGTTATAAACATTAACTTATCAGCATGACCCTTTTTTTCGTTCCCAGATCTCCCGCTTGGGAAAAATCGGTTCGAAATGCGTTTTTGATTGCTTTTTTTTTTTTCAATATTTTCCTCATTTATCAAAGAATCGGCAATCACGGCACCTTGTGTACTTTCCAAATAAGAGATTTTGTGAGTTTGGTGCATTTGAGAGCAAAATTGAATCCAAAAATAAATCGGAAAATAAGCAGTTTGAATCAAAATACACCCTTAAGGGTGGTCATCAAATTGGTCAACAAAGGCGTCCAGTAGAATTAAAATTGATAAAGAAAAAAAATCGACTTTTTAAGTTTTGAATAAAACGAGTATGAATTTGTCAGGAATATTTGGAGTAATAGAGCTAAGGAAAAAAAAGAAACTACAGTTAAGGATCGAAATACACCCTTAAGGGTGGTCATCAAATTGGTCAACAAAGGCGTCCAGTAGAATTAAAATTAATAAAGAAAAAAAATCGACTTTTTAAGTTTTGAATAAAACGAGTATGAATTTGTCAGGAATATTTGGAGTAATAGAGCTAAGGAAAAAAAAAGAAACTACAGTTAAGGATCGAAATACACCCTTAAGGGTGGTCATCAAATTGGTCAACAAAGGCGTCCAGTAGAATTAAAATTGATAAAGAAAAAAAATCGACTTTTTAAGTTTTGAATAAAACGAGTATGAATTTGTCAGGAATATTTGGAGTAATAGAGCTAAGGAAAAAAAAGAAACTACAGTTAAGGATCGAAATACACCCTTAAGGGTGGTCATCAAATTGGTCAACAAAGGCGTCCAGTAGAATTAAAATTGATAAAGAAAAAAAATCGACTTTTTAAGTTTTGAATAAAACGAGTAAGAATTTGTCAGGAATATTTGGAGTAATAGAGCTAAGGAAAAAAAAGAAACTACAGTTAAGGATCGAAATACACCCTTAAGGGTGGTCATCAAATTGGTCAACAAAGGCGTCCAGTAGAATTAAAATTGATAAAGAAAAAAAATCGACTTTTTAAGTTTTGAATAAAACGAGTATGAATTTGTCAGGAATATTTGGAGTAATAGAGCTAAGGAAAAAAAAGAAACTACAGTTAAGGATCGAAATACACCCTTAAGGGTGGTGATCAAATTGGTCAACAAAGGCGTCCAGTAGAATTAAAATTGATAAAGAAAAAAAATCGACTTTTTAAGTTTTGAATAAAACGAGTATGAATTTGTCAGGAATATTTGGAGTAATAGAGCTAAGGAAAAAAAAGAAACTACAGTTAAGGATCGAAATACACCCTTAAGGGTGGTCATCAAATTGGTCAACAAAGGCGTCCAGTAGAATTAAAATTAATAAAGAAAAAAAATCGACTTTTTAAGTTTTGAATAAAACGAGTATGAATTTGTCAGGAATATTTGGAGTAATAGAGCTAAGGAAAAAAAAGAAACTACAGTTAAGGATCGAAATACACCCTTAAGGGTGGTCATCAAATTGGTCAACAAAGGCGTCCAGTAGAATTAAAATTAATAAAGAAAAAAAATCGACTTTTTAAGTTTTGAATAAAACGAGTATGAATTTGTCAGGAATATTTGGAGTAATAGAGCTAAGGAAAAAAAAGAAACTACAGTTAAGGATCGAAATACACCCTTAAGGGTGGTCATCAAATTGGTCAACAAAGGCGTCCAGTAGAATTAAAATTAATAAAGAAAAAAAATCGACTTTTTAAGTTTTGAATAAAACGAGTATGAATTTGTCAGGAATATTTGGAGTAATAGAGCTAAGGAAAAAAAAGAAACTACAGTTAAGGATCGAAATACACCCTTAAGGGTGGTCATCAAATTGGTCAACAAAGGCGTCCAGTAGAATTAAAATTAATAAAGAAAAAAAAATCGACTTTTTAAGTTTTGAATAAAACGAGTATGAATTTGTCAGGAATATTTGGAGTAATAGAGCTAAGGAAAAAAAAAAGAAACTACAGTTAAGGATCGAAATACACCCTTAAGGGTGGTCATCAAATTGGTCAACAAAGGCGTCCAGTAGAATTAAATTTAATAAAGAAAAAAAATCGACTTTTTAAGTTTTGAATAAAACGAGTATGAATTTGTCAGGAATATTTGGAGTAATAGAGCTAAGGAAAAAAAAGAAACTACAGTTAAGGATCGAAATACACCCTTAAGGGTGGTCATCAAATTGGTCAACAAAGGCGTCCAGTAGAATTAAAATTAATAAAGAAAAAAAATCGACTTTTTAAGTTTTGAATAAAACGAGTATGAATTTGTCAGGAATATTTAGAGTAATAGAGCTAAGGAAAAAAAAGAAACTACAGTTAAGGATCGAAATACACCCTTAAGGGTGGTCATCAAATTGGTCAACAAAGGCGTCCAGTAGAATTAAAATTGATAAAGAAAAAAAATCGACTTTTTAAGTTTTGAATGAAACGAGTATGAATTTGTCAGGAATATTTGGAGTAATAGAGCTAAGGAAAAAAAAGAAACTACAGTTAAGGATCGAAATACACCCTTAAGGGTGGTCATCAAATTGGTCAACAAAGGCGTCCAGTAGAATTAAAATTAATAAAGAAAAAAAATCGACTTTTTAAGTTTTGAATAAAACGAGTATGAATTTGTCAGGAATATTTGGAGTAATAGAGCTAAGGAAAAAAAAGAAACTACAGTTAAGGATCGAAATACACCCTTAAGGGTGGTCATCAAATTGGTCAACAAAGGCGTCCAGTAGAATTAAAATTGATAAAGAAAAAAAATCGACTTTTTAAGTTTTGAATAAAACGAGTATGAATTTGTCAGGAATATTTGGAGTAATAGAGCTAAGGAAAAAAAAGAAACTACAGTTAAGGATCGAAATACACCCTTAAGGGTGGTGATCAAATTGGTCAACAAAGGCGTCCAGTAGAATTAAAATTGATAAAGAAAAAAAATCGACTTTTTAAGTTTTGAATAAAACGAGTATGAATTTGTCAGGAATATTTGGAGTAATAGAGCTAAGGAAAAAAAAGAAACTACAGTTAAGGATCGAAATACACCCTTAAGGGTGGTCATCAAATTGGTCAACAAAGGCGTCCAGTAGAATTAAAATTAATAAAGAAAAAAAATCGACTTTTTAAGTTTTGAATAAAACGAGTATGAATTTGTCAGGAATATTTGGAGTAATAGAGCTAAGGAAAAAAAAGAAACTACAGTTAAGGATCGAAATACATCCTTAAGGGTGGTCATCAAATTGGTCAACAAAGGCGTCCAGTAGAATTAAAATTAATAAAGAAAAAAAATCGACTTTTTAAGTTTTGAATAAAACGAGTATGAATTTGTCAGGAATATTTGGAGTAATAGAGCTAAGGAAAAAAAAGAAACTACAGTTAAGGATCGAAATACACCCTTAAGGGTGGTCATCAAATTGGTCAACAAAGGCGTCCAGTAGAATTAAAATTAATAAAGAAAAAAAATCGACTTTTTAAGTTTTGAATAAAACGAGTATGAATTTGTCAGGAATATTTGGAGTAATAGAGCTAAGGAAAAAAAAGAAACTACAGTTAAGGATCGAAATACACCCTTAAGGGTGGTCATCAAATTGGTCAACAAAGGCGTCCAGTAGCATTAAAATTAATAAAGAAAAAAAAATCGACTTTTTAAGTTTTGAATAAAACGAGTATGAATTTGTCAGGAATATTTGGAGTAATAGAGCTAAGGAAAAAAAAAAGAAACTACAGTTAAGGATCGAAATACACCCTTAAGGGTGGTCATCAAATTGGTCAACAAAGGCGTCCAGTAGAATTAAATTTAATAAAGAAAAAAAATCGACTTTTTAAGTTTTGAATAAAACGAGTATGAATTTGTCAGGAATATTTGGAGTAATAGAGCTAAGGAAAAAAAAGAAACTACAGTTAAGGATCGAAATACACCCTTAAGGGTGGTCATCAAATTGGTCAACAAAGGCGTCCAGTAGAATTAAAATTAATAAAGAAAAAAAATCGACTTTTTAAGTTTTGAATAAAACGAGTATGAATTTGTCAGGAATATTTAGAGTAATAGAGCTAAGGAAAAAAAAGAAACTACAGTTAAGGATCGAAATACACCCTTAAGGGTGGTCATCAAATTGGTCAACAAAGGCGTCCAGTAGAATTAAAATTAATAAAGAAAAAAAATCGACTTTTTAAGTTTTGAATAAAACGAGTATGAATTTGTCAGAAATATTTGGAGTAATAGAGCTAAGGAAAAAAAAGAAACTACAGTTAAGGATCGAAATACACCCTTAAGTGTGGTCATCAAATTGGTCAACAAAGGCGTCCAGTAGAATTAAAATTAATAAAGAAAAAAAATCGACTTTTTAAGTTTTGAATAAAACGAGTATGAATTTGTCAGGAATATTTGGAGTAATAGAGCTAAGGAAAAAAAAGAAACTACAGTTAAGGATCGAAATACACCCTTAAGGGTGGTCATCAAATTGGTCAACAAAGGCGTCCAGTAGAATTAAAATTGATAAAGAAAAAAAATCGACTTTTTAAGTTTTGAATAAAACGAGTATGAATTTGTCAGGAATATTTGGAGTAATAGAGCTAAGGAAAAAAAAGAAACTACAGTTAAGGATCGAAATACACCCTTAAGGGTGGTCATCAAATTGGTCAACAAAGGCGTCCAGTAGAATTAAAATTGATAAAGAAAAAAAATCGACTTTTTAAGTTTTGAATAAAACGAGTATGAATTTGTCAGGAATATTTGGAGTAATAGAGCTAAGGAAAAAAAAGAAACTACAGTTAAGGATCGATAATCCGCAATTCTCTATAATTCGCTTTACTTAACGAGTGTAAACAGAGACATAAACTTTTAAGAAAATTTGCAAATTCGTGATCAAAAATGATTTTTTAAAACTAATAATAATTAAAAAAAATCATTATAAAACTATCTACTTTTTCTTAATGTAACTCTTTCATTTTATTAGCAGTAAAAAACAAACTGTATTACTGAACATATGCAATTATTTTTATTTAAATTCCTGTATTTATATATATCTTTTTTTTATTATTAAAATAACTGTAAAAAGGTATTTTTTGAGGTAGCGTTTTAAATTTAATTATTAGATTTCATATTTATTTTTACATATTATACTCATTATAGAGTTAATGTGCTGTCTAGGAATAATAAAATGATATATAATCCAATATACTCTGTAATCCGCAATATTCCAAAATCCACAATAACCTTTGGCTCCCAACTTGTGCGGATTATAGAACTTTGACTGTAGATGTCAGGGTGCATAATTTCCTGGTTTACGTTATTCAGAAAATGTACATCAATATGCAACCGGAATTTCCGAAGTGACTTTGCCAGTTTCGGCGTCACAACTAAAAGCCTCTCCAGTGCTCCCTCTCCCTCTCCCCTCCCCTCGCTCTGAACCGCACGCGCGCTGTTCAAGTCACAAATCAGGCATCGTCACGTGACAGGGCTGCGGTCGACACACCACTTCCGATGGCCGCACATCATACCCCCATTGTGTAACTCTCAACAACTCAGCACAACTCTCCAGAAAAAAAAAGGTCCCCACTTGAGTTGCAAACAGACTCGCATACAAACTGTGGGCAATCGTTGGCTTGATTGTTGTGGCGACTTGGTGCTTTTGATCTTTAAGGCGCAACACTAGTCACAGAAAAAGACCCGGATAATAATGTAAAGTCTGTGGAAGCGTGTTTTTTTTTTTTTTTTTTTTTTTTTTTTCAAATATCTCGCACAAATTTTAATATTTTTACATGATTTTATTTTATTTTAATACTCTTTCTATTTATTTATTTATTTATTTATTTTGCATTGGATAGCTGAGAATGATCTACAACCGACCTAGTTTTTACTTTTTCAATTTTGGTTTCAAATTAAAAAAAATACTTTAAATTTCAAAACCGGTTCTGAAATTGAAACTATCGTAATCTAAAAAATATTTAAGCAAAATCAAAAAAGTAAAAATTAGGCCGGTTGTACATGGTCCTCAGCTATCCTATGCAAAAAAAAAATCACGTAAAAAAATTAAAATTGAAGCGAGATATTTGAAAAGAACGCTCCCATAGACTTCACGTTATCATCCGGGTCTTTTAATGTAACTATTGTTGCGCCTTAATGACTCTTACTGTAAGGGTACTGGTGACCTGAAAAACAGAAAACTTTTCTTCAAGCATGGTTGAATCCTTATCTCCTTCGCGATCACGTGATCAAAATAGACGATAATTCGGAAAATAGTTTGATTATTAGGTGCGTTCGTAATTATGTAAATACGCAGCACCTATAGTTGTCGTTCAGTCCGTCCGTCTGTCTGTCTGCATATAACAACGCAAAAACTACTTAACCGAATCTTTTGAAATTTAAAATATATAATTATTACATAATTTTGTCGAGCCATTTCAAATTTTATGAGAATCGGATGGATAGATCAATTACAGGGACGATCAAAAAAGTAACGGAAAAGTATTCCGTTACATTACGGTCAATGGGGAAAAATGTTTCAAATGCATTTTAATCGTTTAAAATTTAAATTACATACTTATTACATAATTTTGTCGAGTCATTTCAATTTTTTTGAAAATAGGATACATAGATCAAATACTGGGACAATCAAAAGTACTCCGTTACATTACAGTCAATGGAAAAAAAAAGTTTCAAATGCATTTTAATAATATTACACTCATTCGAACATAATAATATTGATATGCATCACAAAGTACATATTATAACATAGATTTTGCATAATCGGTTGTGCAAAGAACTTTTGTTATTGATTTACAAGGCCACACAAGAGTATTCCATTACATAATGAGAATAGAGAGAACATTGTTTGTTGCGCATTTTAATTGTAATTAACTACAGTGAAATCTGTCTAAGCCGGAATCTGCCTAAGCCGGAATCTGCCTAAGCCGGAAATCTGTCTAAGGCGGAAACATTTCAGAGTCCCGCATTTTTAAACATAGAGATTTCCGAGAAATCTGTCTAAGACGGAAAGAATCTGTGTAACGCGGAACCGGACATTCGTTTTTGGTCACAGGTTGCAAATTTACTGTTTAAGACGGAATAAAAATTTCCTGCGAAATATAAACGGAAAGAAATTTTTTCTTTTCATATTGAAATGTATTGTCTAGTCGCATTCCCAGAGGTTAAAAAAAAGGCGTCACTGATTGCTGACAGTAATTTGGGGATCATTTTATATTGGATATGAGTGGGAACTGTTGAACAACGGGTGTACTAGTGTGTATGTGTAGTGTAAATTACACATATTTACACTTTATAGTGTAAATTATTATTGCTATAAATATATAAAAATATGTAAAGATTTCATGTCTAATTAATTAAATTTTTTTAAAGATACGTTAGTTTTAACTTTTAGCCAAACAAATGTTTAATACTCTGTGAACGGGATATCTATAAAGTTTTTCTGTCTAAGCCGGAAATCTGTCTAAGGCGGAATTTTATTTCAGTCCCAAGCGATTCCGCCTTAGACAGATTTCACTGTATTTACAATTTTATGAGATTGATATATGAGAGGGATATTTTAAAAACTTCATTATCGTACGAACGCACCTCATTTGCTACGCTTCACGTGCAATTTCCAAATTGTTATAAAATGAAAAACGGAATTCGACTCGAAATCGTTTCCATAGTCAGGCCTTTTATAACTTTCGTCAAAAAAGGAATTTGTAAATGTGTTAAAAAAGTTTGCGCTTGTCGAACAAACACCCTTAGCCGCAGAAGTGGGGAATACAAAAGAAAACATCGAATTTCATGTGACTGTAGCAATGTAGCCGCAGCCCTAGAAAAGGAAAGGGGGGAAATATCATCCCCTCCCTCCTATAAAACTCGGCGATTGATGAAAAGTAGATATATTTTTGCAGAGATACATATATGCATGTCGAGCGCACACGGCAATATGTAATCACCGATATCCTCCTACCCTTTGGGCAAAGTGGCGTACTCTTACTCGAGTAGGGTGGGGGGTGGCTGCCCTGTCTGGAACCAATGAGGCGTGCGAATTTTTTGAAAAGGGCTAATAAAGGGGTGGTCGTGTTCCGTTCTCACGGTCGGTGGTTTTTCGCTGCCGACCGAGTTATTTCCGATATGCGAGAGTTTCCGCAACTTTGCTGTTGTTCGGGGCAAGTTATATAGGGGGCCGCTTTGAAAATGAGAGAAATTAATTTTAGGGAGAAACTTGAAGGGAAACTGAAATTAGAAATTTTATCTTTTCCTGCAATTAGTGGTGGTTTGAATGATATTCGTGTGTCTGTACCCGTAAGACATGATGACGTCACTGAAACGTCGCTGTGAAGTCACATTGTCACTTTGTGACCATTGATCGTCGATGTGACGTCACGTGACGTCGATGTGAATTCACAGTGACTAAAATGTAAAGTCGTTATGGCTGTTTGAGAGCTTTTCGTGACGTCACATTGTGACCACTTTGTGAAGTCACAATGTGACAAATTTGTGAAAAATGTGTCATTTGTGACTACTTTGACAAGTCTTATTGCAGAAAAAAATAAAAAACGAAAACAAAAAAGGAGGTGAAAAAAGAAGAAAAAACCATAACTTCGTCAATTCTTAAGATATCAAATCCGATTAAATTTAACATACATCATCTCAATTATATCTACAACTTTTATATTGACAAGTTTTTCATAGGAACAATCCTTATATCAAAAATAAATTAAACAATAATAGGAGTTGCAGAAAAAAGTCTCAATTCCAAACTGTTTATATTCTCACTCATTTTGCTCTCAAATTCATCCAATTGGCAGGTTCTCTTTTTTAGGAACTATATAATGTGGCGTATTGGTCAGTTTTGTTTTAAAAACAGAATATAATCTCGAAAAATGCCGAAAAAATGGCATTATGAGCAGAGTTTCCTGAAGTTATCGTGATTGAAAAATTGAAGTATTCAAATAACAAACTGCTTATTTTCTGATTCATTTTTTAAATCCATTTTTGCTCTCAAAGGCTTTCTATTCACAGATTCCCTTATTTAGGAACTGTATAATATGCCTTATTGTCTAGGTTTTTGATAAAGGCAGAATATATTAAAAAAAAAAAAAAAGCTGTGAAAGTGGGCAATCTGAACAAAATTTCCAGATTCCATCGAGATTGAAGAATTGATGATGTATTCAATTTAAAAATTGCTTTATTATGACTCATTTATAAATTCAATTTTACTCTCAAATGCATTCAACTGACAGTTTCTCTTATTTAGGAACTATATAATGCGCCTTATTGGTCAATTTTTCCATAAAGTCAGAATATATTTCAAAAAATGCTGTCAAATTAGGCATTTGTGCCGAATTTCGCTTAAGATGATTCTGATAAAACCATTTATTACAGAAAAATGAAATTAAAAGTTTTTCAAAAGCGGCCAACTAAAGTTGTTAAGCAGAGTTTATCTATATTCATATTTTAATTTTTATTGTTGAAAGGAGCACTCTTCGAAAACTACCTCTGCCTATAGGCCAAGCCGACAGGGATTTTTTTGTATATGTGTGTGTGTGCATTATTAACAGAAGAATTTTCAAGTACATTAAAATATTGTCACATTGCTCCAAAATCTACGAGCTAGATATAAAATGACGTACCCATCCTTTCTCTCTTCCCCCTCCCTCCTTCGATACGTTACTGTATGCCCCCAAACTTTATTAGAAAACAAGGAGGTTGAATTTCAAAATATAACCTGCATGTTGTGTTTATATTCTAAAGCTTATCCTCAAACTAAACGGTATTATCAGACTTATCTGATATGCAAATTGTGATTTATTTATTTAATTATTTTTATGTTTAATAAAGAATTTTTTTTTTTTTTTTTACTTGCACTAATTTTAAATAACATATATTTATATATTTTACAATAAAGCCTTTATAACGGACATTCCCAAATAAAGGATATCTCTATGTAGTAAACGCATCTTTCAATTCACAACACATGCGAAGTTGTATGTTTTTATATCAGAAAAGCAGACTCCGCCGAATAGTGAATAAATTCCATGTTTTATTGTTTATTAAGAGGTTTAATAATGTATAGATATATATACCACTAATGGTTATATATATATATGTATCATATTTTAAAATTGCAAGTATATAGAAATTCAAGGAATAGAGTGCATATCTATATGTGAAACAATTAACTATGAAATATTCAATTTAAAAAAGGACAGACATTGATTTTTTAATACTGAATTTAGAATTATTTACTTAGAGACTCTACTGAAAAGAAAACTGAAATCAACACTGCTCATATTATGATATACTTTCCCTGCTTCCCCTCCTCTCCTTACATTTTTTTAAAATGCAATAATATATATATATATATATATATATATATATATATATATATATATACTTTTATAAATACATCCAAAGTTATTCAGACAATACCATTAAATAAACCAATGAAACCAGTATTTTTACAATCATATTATTAAAAACAGTTGAAGTTTGAAGAGAAATAGAAGGCAGATTACCAAATTACTAAAAAATATATGGATAAATGGATATATATACATTAGTCATTGTATTGTGAATTATCTTTTGTTTTAATATTTCTGAGTTACTTAGAATGTTTTGAATGAAATTTGAAGCTTTATTTTATAGAAACTAATTTGTAAATTGTTCTTTAAAACTATAAACGTATTAATAAAATAAAAAAAATTATTTGTCTTTCATTCAGATAAGATAATAGAAAAGGCATATTCGGATATTAAAGAAAATTAAATGACAATTACAAAACAACGCTCTCTGCCGATTTTGAATGGGTGAAAGAACGGATTTATAAGCAATTTAATTAAACATATCCCCCGTTAAATAAATACTAATTAGGTATTTCCTGACCTTATAGAAAACTCTCTCTCGTTGTTTTTATAAATTACTTAATTAGAGAACAATAAATTAGGATAAAAATAAAGAGATTTCTGTTATATCTGACACTGAAAGCCGTTTTTTTCCTCCTGACTATATTACTTCTTCCGGGTGTATTTCGAATTTCATGCAACTGACCGCAAGTAAAACCTCCTTTTGTATGTGCAGAGCTCAATGCTATCTGGTTAACATCTGTTTATAATCCAGTTGCTAATTATTCTTTTGTACATGAGAAGGGAAAAAAGCAGACACCTAGCATTGATAGTTTAGTAACCAGGAGATGTTGAAAAAATACGCCTTCGTCGTAATTAATCACTGTAATTTGGCAGCCAAGAATTTTTTTTTTTTTTTTTTTTTTTACTCTGATTGGAT
Organism: Maratus speculifer; assembly: GCA_964019185.1. Taxonomy (NCBI): domain Eukaryota; kingdom Metazoa; phylum Arthropoda; class Arachnida; order Araneae; family Salticidae; genus Maratus; species Maratus speculifer. Next base: position 5,619,448 of record OZ025303.1, on the reverse strand, counting down.
ACAAAATTCTTCCGAGGGCACCTCCCTTCCTGGCGGTCATAGCTTGAACTAATTTCCCAATATAACCACTTCGAAATTCCAGCTCAGAAGGACAGGGGCCTTAACATTGTGACGAAACTGTGACAAAAGCGACGGTATTTAAATTGCCAGTTTTTTTAAGTAAATAACATGTTTTGAAGAAAATTTTGAAATTTTCTAAATATTTTTAAGAAAGTCAGATCTCAGTCACAATGTGACGTCACTGAGTGGTGGCATTTTGATCACAGATGTGATGTGACCAAAGTGACTCACAGTGGCGTCATTGTGACGTCACTGTGACCATGCATGCTATGCGGGTATAAAGTACCTGGTCACAGCATACGTCTGAGTCTGGACCTAAGTAGACCTAAAGTAGCAGGGTGTAAGTAGACATAATTTTTTTATTTAAGGGTGTATTCGAAAAAACGCTTTTCACCCTTCAACAGCTCAAATTTTTCCGATACAATTTCAGACATATTTTTGAAAGTAGAAACATGAAACTGGCTGAGGGGATTCTTGAAGAGTATGAGGTGCCGTGTGATGTCATTTTACCCTCAATTCATTAGAATTTGAGTTGTAAACAATTACCTTATCAGCAGGACACTTTTTTTCGTTCCCAAAACTCCCGCTTCTGAAAAATCCGTTCAAATTGGCAACTTTGGCAGCCTTTTTTGCACTATTTTCTGCATCTATCAAAGAATCGACCATTACGGCACCTTGAGTACTTTCTGCATAATACAATTTGCCAGTTTGGTGTATTGGAGAGCAAAAATGAATTCAAAAATAAATCGGAAAATAAGCAGTTTGAATCGAAATACACCCTTAAGGGGGTTCTTAAATCAAAAAGGGAAACTTTCTGACATAAGTTTTAATTCCTTTTTGTTCGGAAAGACATGAAACTAGAAGGTGTTGTTGTTCAGAAGCTATCAAATCGCACTCTTTTTCAGGCACAATAGGTCTTTTAGAACAAGCAGTCAAAGTTGACTTTTTGAACTGTATTTCCCGATGAAAGCTGAAAAATCGGGTCGAGAAGCAGGGGAAAAAAGTATGATCACGCGTTCGAAATCGCTTATAAGCCGATAGGTAATTGAATGATCCTAAAACTAAAAACCAAGTTCGATTCCCAATCGCTTCCATAGTCAGGCCTTCTAATTTTATATCTTCTCCGTTGAAAAGTGAGTTTGTATAAAATGCATCAAAAAGTTTTTCGCTTGTTGAGCAGAGCAGTTGAGAACAGCCTTAAAGAATGCCATATCATAAAGGCTGTTCGCAACTGCTCTGTTCAATAAGCGTAAAACATTTTAACTGGTAAAGAAAAGCATTTTTTTTTTAACGGATATCTATAAAATTGGAAGGTTTCACCCGGGAAGCTATTTGGAATCGAGCTGTGTTTTCCTTTTTTTTGGAAATCTATCGAGTTAGAAGCAGGGCCGTAGCTAAGGAGGCGCTATGGGCGGCTCAGCCCCCCCCCTAAAATATTTTGAGTCCCCCCCCCTGGAAAAATTTCCAAGGTCACTAAATGTTCTGAAAATTTTAATGAAATTCTGTTCAAATATCTAAATTAGTTTTGAGACCCTTTCACAGTTTTGGAGAGTTACTAAATTGTATCTAAAATAGGTGTTTCAACACTCCCTCATCCTATTTATACATATGAAGCTAACATGATGTTTAATTTTGCACCAATTATACACTCAAAATTTTCATCATCCTATACTTTTCTTAGCATGAAATGAAGTTATTACAACAGCTTAATGAGAAACAGAATACCTACAATGTAACTAAACAGTAATTTATCTTTCGGCGTTAGCGAGAGAGAAAAAAAAAATTATGAGCACCCCCCCCCCTACATTCTCTTGAGCCCCCCCCTCTATCGTTCACTTCTAGCTACGGCCCTGGTTAGAAGTGGTTTGGATCCGATGACAGACATGTTTTTCACTCTTCCTTCATTGGTTTTTCTTCTTTCGCGCTTATATTTGATTCAAAACGCCCACATTGACGGTATTTTCTGAAAGATCTAATACGTTTGGGGAAAAAAAAAAAAAAAAAAAAAAAAAAAAGCACAGATTAATGGCATAGTTTCTCAAGAACTGAACCTGCTCGTTTTAGGGGGCCATTTTAAATATTAGAGAAGTTAATTTTAAGGAGGAGCTTGAAGGGAAAGTGAAATTAGAAATTCAGTCTTTTTCTTCAATTGAGGGTTTTTCGGGTAATGTTAATTTGATAAATTTCTAAACTAATGTATTAGAGAAAAATTTCAGACCATTATCAATCAAAACATTTTTGATTCAATATTTGGTCCCCCAAACAGCGCAACCGCCGTATTCCCCACCGATTCATAAAATTCCGGAAAGGGGGGGGGGGGGGCTTCCGTTGCCACCGGAGATAACGTTTCTCCCACGTCAAGTCAAGTCGCAGAGAGACTGGAAAAGAAAAAATTCGAACGACCACCCCCTAATGTCACCGAAATGTGAATATGCGGATGACTTGTTCAGAAAAAAAGAACGAAATTATTCTAATGCTGGTGTCAAATTGCGCCGGTCACGTGGCCTATTGTGAGGAGAGGGGAGGATAAGTGATGGATTGGCTTTTTTGGATTTTATTAGACCCATCCTGCACTTGAGTGTTTACGATGCTAAATCCCCACGCATGAATTAGTGGAAGTATCAAGTGCTAGATTTAATACGAAATGTATACATACACAAAGGGATATTACACTGAAAAAAATGAAGTATTCAAAAATGAGAACATCGATGTTCTCATATCGAATTGAATATACAGTCGAGTCTCTATATAACGAAATCCATCGTTCCAATAAAAAATTCGTTATATAGAGAAATTCGATATATAGAGAATGATGTTAAAAATCGTATTTAATATGTAAATTTTGAAAAAATATATTTTTTAATCTTTTAATTAAGAATATGAAATGTTTAAAAGTAAATATTAACCTAACGTTTTATTTCTTAATTATTTAAGCTGTTTCAAAAAAGAGAACAGACATTTATTTGAAAACTTAATGAAAATTAAATAAGGAAGAGTTGCATTAATTTCAGACGAAGATATCTGTAACTTTTTGTTGTTTTGATTTTAAAATTGTTACGCTCTCAAAAATGCTCAAATTTTAGCAAGGAATGAAAAATTGTAGTTAACATTTTCCTCCATTTGAAGGCCTCTCTTATATGCTTCTCATTGATTCCTCTCTTACATGTGTATGAATCCAATTGACTCTGTTTTGAGAAGGATGTAAAAAGGTGTGAGGGAAGTGAGATGAATTCGTTGGATTTAAAGAACAAGGAGAAAAGTAATATAAAAAAAACTCAGCACTGAACGATAAATCAAAAATAAGTGATGGAAAATTGATTCCATATGATTTCGAAGCTTTTTTAAAACTGAATAAATTAAAACCAAATTATGAAAAAATTCGTTATATGGAGATAGATATTTCGCTATATAGAGACTGTTTTTAATGTAATCATGCGAAAAGAGGACCGTTCCTACTAAAAATTCGTTATATAGAGAAATTCGACGTATGGAGTTTCGTTATAGAGAGACTCGACTGTATTTGGATCAAAAATGCTTTCTCAATTTTGAAACATCACATGTCATCAAATCCAAACAAACGATAATGCTGCACCCTGTATTGGTATTTTTCATTCATGATAGCATAAAAGATGCTTATTAATGTAAATATTAAATTATGCGCAGTACTTTAAAATAATTTAGAATAGTGCTTGCCAAAAAAAAAAAAAAAAGTTCTTGTCATAAAAATATTCGGTTCGGATATTTTATTAATAATTTTGCTATTTTTCTTAACAATCAATCAATTAAATATCTATTGTTAATAATTTTGTGCAAGAAATAAACGCCAGTACATTTTTGCTTTGATTTTTAAGTTGAGTGGGCAGTTCATAGCGATTTATATTATATAATATTGCCAATATATTATGTAATATTGCCAATATATTATGTAATATTGCCATAGAATATTGCCAATACACAACCATGGAATTAAAAAGGATTACATGTGCTTCTCAATTTTGAGTACATTTGGATAGGAGCCATTTTGAGTAGGTGAAGTGCTTTAAAATTGAGTACTTTTTACTCAGTTTTGAGAACCCATTTTTTTTTTTTTCAGTGTACCTAACATTACAATCACAAGGGGTTGAACGGGGGTTGTTCTGCACATAGCGACCTCTAAATCTCATCGAAGCTAGAGCTCTGCAAAAGGACTATAAAAATAATGATGATTTTATTAATTTCTTAAAATTAAAATAAAAGGAATATTGCCCAGTTAAACTGATGGCACTGAGCTCACAGGCTACGCATACTTATTGTACATTACAGACTTATATTTTCAAGGGTTAATTCCGTTCGAAAAAAAAAAGGGGGGAAACAGCTCTCCCTATCCCCCTTTTTATACTTAATTATTGAACCTCCTAAACTATCAAGGGCATGCTTTATCATATAAAAAATCTACATCCAAAATTCAGAGCAAATCGGATAATTCTTAATAAAAACCCATTTAGCATTTATATAATTTAAGAGGAGTTCCCCCTCTTTTATACTTAACGATTAAACTTCCAAAACTATTCAGATATTTGAATGAAATCTGACAATTCTGCTTGAAAAACCCATTTATACAAATTAAGGGGAGGGGCATTAGAACCCCTGTTCCCCCTCTTATACATATCGAATGAACTCCAAAAACTAATCAGGGAAGCGCCTTATCAAGATATACCTATATATAAAATTTCAAGTGAATCGGATATTTTTATCATGAGTTATCGCGTTACGCAAATACGCACGCACGCACAAACGAACATACATACATACAGTACGGGTGGGCACATAAGCTCTCAGGCTATGACAGCCTGTGAGCCAAATAAGAAGACATTGTTGCACATAAGTTGCTGTGCAAAAACATTCCCAAAACCTTTCTTTTTTCATTGGAGGGTGGGGGGGGGGCTTAATTTTATAAAAAGAATATTGCCCAGTTAAACTGATGGCATTGAGCTCACAGGCTACGCATACTAATTGTACATTACAGCCTTGTATTTTTGTTAATTCCGTTCGAAAAAAAAATTAGGAAGGGGAAACAGCTCTCCCCTTTCTCCTTTTATATACTTAATCATTGAACCTCCTAAACTATCAAGGACATGCTTTATCATATTAAAAAATCTATATCCAAAATTCAGAGCAAATCGGATAATTCTTAATAAAAACCCATTTAACATTTATATAATTTAAGATGAGTTATTCCCCTCTTTTATACTTAACCATTAAACTTACAAAACTATTCAGAGATTTGAACAAAATCTGACGAAATCTGACAATTCTGCTTGAAAAATCCATTCATACAAGTTAAGGGGAAGGGCATTAGAACCCCCGTTCCCTCTGTTTATACTTATTCAATGAACACCTAATAACAGCCACGGACTCGCCTCATCAGTATGATCCTATATCTAAATTTTGAACGAAAACTGTTAATTCTGTATGAAAATCCCGTTTATATCAATTAAGGGGAGGGGCATTAGAACCCCCGTTCCCCCTGTTGATACTTATTCAATGAACACCTAATAACAGTCACGGAAACGCCTCATCAGAATGATCCTATATCTAAATTTTGAACGAAAACTGTTAATTCTGCATGAAAATCCTGTTTATATCAATTAAGGGGAGGGGCATGAGCCCCCCGTTCCCTCTCTTATACATATCGAATGAACTCCAAAAACTAATCAGGGAAGCGCCTTATCAGGATATACCTATATACAAAATTTCAAGTGGATCCGATATTTTTATCATGAGTTATCGCGTTACGCACGCACGAACGTACGAACGTACATACAGATCGGACGGGCACATAAGCTCTCAGGCTATGATAGCCTGTGAGCTAAAAACTGATCAAGATATCGATTTGAAATTCTTAAAGCAAATGTAGATTTTTTTTTTTTTTTTTTTTTTTTTTTTTTTTTTTTTTTACATCCAAATGTCATTTTTTTTTCTACTTTTACAAGAAGAAAGTGAACGAGGAATCAGAGAACACGAAAAACATGTTTTTACAAAATGTCTTATTATTAATTAGTCTGTATGTATCTGAAAGTCTACATGTTACACATATTTTTTGGCCGCTCTATCTCAAAAATTAACACTGTAAAAAACGGACGATTTTACGGAAGTACTACTGCTAACCTGGACGCCAGTACAATTTACTGTTTTTTAATAGAAAAAGTCAGGTAAATTCTATTGAGTGTACGAATCGATGAAACAAGAATTCATCCGAAACATTATCTTTGGTTTTATTTATTTTTATTTATTTTTTATTTTTTATTTTATTTTATTTTTTTTTTTTTTTTACTAGCTGACCCGCCCGGCGTTGCCCGGGTCCGTATTAACAATATTAAACGAACTTGAAATTTGTATGATTTTATCATTAACTCGTTACATGCAGAAATGCATTGTCTGAAATACGTAGCCACTGACTGTGTAAAAAATCGGTTTTAAAAACAACAACTAATATTAAGCTCTAAAAATACTCAAAATGAGCAATGAAAAACGCGGGAGGGAATATGTATCCAACGATTGCATGATTTTCCTGTTAAAAAGTTGATATTTACCCGTAAAAATCACTGTTATGTCACGTAACTAATTATTATTTTCACATTCAAATCCCAAGTGAAATATTTTGAATTTCAAACTAATCATATCACTCTTAAATCTGACTATACCATGAATGAAATCGATACACGATGGTAGCTAAAAGATTGGTATATAGTATTATAATTTCAGAGCTATTTAACAAAAGTAAGTGTTATTTTTAATCAAATCTTGCGTAATGTTCACTCTGGGCATAAATTCCTAACCTTAAACTTTTGTACCGTAACCAGAACCTGTCTGTAACCTAACAGCGACTTAACAGTACCCTACCGTAAATTAAATATAACAGAAATGTAACCTAGCCTTCACTTTATTGTAACATATCATTATTCTAACCATAACATAAATGCAATTTAACTTTAACTTAAATAATATAATAGAAAAAAAAAACATTTTAAAAAATTACTATTTCTTCGTAAAATAATATGCTTCAGCTGTAATTCATTTCTTTCAATTCGTTTTATTAATACAAAATTCCTTCCTCGTGCTTTTGTCTGAGACATTAAAATTTCAGCGATAAATGGTTTAATATTGCAAACCTTTTTTTCGGTTTACTTCGCCTCCACGTATCTTTTTCTCCATGGTGTACAGCAACCGTGATTAAAAAAAAAAAAAAAAAAAAAAAAAAAAAAAAAATCCTCATTTAAACTGATAGTTTGCCAGTCTATGAATTTTAAAGGTCTGTCCCAGCTTTTTTAATTATTTCTGCGAAAATTTTATGCAACCAATCAACCATAAGAAAATGAAAGGGAAAAAAGCGAAAAAAGGCGATTTTTTATGAGAGTGAGCTTTGGAATTTAATTAATTACTCAGTTAATAAATAGAATTTTGAAATTCTGAGCTTCAGGTGCATCAGGAGAGACATTGGGCTACTCTCAAAAAAATTTTGAGCTTCGTACGTGCTGTAGATTTTGCTAGCCATCGCAGACTCACACACACACACGCAGACAGACAGAGCACTGCAAATCTTAAAACACTTTTCAGAACACTTTTTAGAACACTTATTTTGTCTCCTTTTTTAGAACACTTTTTAGCGCACTTTTTGGAACAGTTTTTAGAATACTTCTCAGAACACTTAAGGAACACATTTGAGAATGCTTTTCGGAACACATATTTGTCTCCTTTTTTAGAACACTTTTCAGCGCACTTTTTGGAACACATTTTTAGAACACATATGGAACGCTTATTTCTTTCCAGCGCACTTTCTAGAACACTTTTTGGAATACATTTTGTCACCTTTTTAGCTCACAGGCTATCATAGCCTGAGAGCTTATGTGCCCGTCCGTTCTGTATGTATGTACGTAACGCGATAACTCATGATAAAAATATCCGATCCACTTGAAATTTTGTATGTAGGTATATCCTGACAAGGCGCTTCCCTGATTAGTTTTTGGAGTTCATTCGATATGTATAAGAGGGGGAACGGGGAGCTCATGCCCCCCGTTAGTTGATATAGATGGGATTTTCATGCAGAATTAAGTTTTCAAAATTTAGATTAGGATCATTCTGATGAGGCGATTCCGTGACTGTTATTAGGTGTTCATTGATTAAGTATAAATAGGGGGAACAGGGGTTCTAATGCCCCCCCCCTGTTAGTTGATATAAATGGGATTTTCATGCAGAATTAAGTTTTCAAAATTTAGATTAGGATCATTCTGATGAGGCGATTCCGTGACTGTTATTAGGTGTTCATTGAATAAGTATAAGTAGGGGGAACAGGGGCTCTAATGCCCCCCCCCCCGTTAGTTGATATAAATGGGATTTTCATGCAGAATTAAGTTTTCGTTCAAAATTTAGATTAGGATCATTCTGATGAGGCGATTCAGTGACTGTTATTAGTTGTTCATTGAATAAGTATAAATAGGGGGAACAGGGGTTCTAATGCCCCCCCCCACCCCCGTTAGTTGATATAAATGGGATTTTAATGCAGAATTAAGTTTTTGTTCAAAATTTAGATTAGGATCATTCTGATGAGGCGATTCCGTGACTGTTATTAGGTGTTCATTGAATAAGTATAAATAGGGGGAACAGGGGTTCTAATGCCCCCCCCCCCGTTAGTTGATATAAATGGGATTTTCATGCAGAATTAAGTTTTCGTTCAAAATTTAGATTAGGATCATTCTGATGAGGCGATTCCGTGACTGTTATTAGGTGTTCATTGAATAAGTATAAATAAGGGGAACAGGGGCTCTAATGCCCCCCCCCCGTTAGTTGATATAAATGGGATTTTCATGCAGAATTAATTTTCGTTCAAAATTTAGATTAGGATCATTCTGATGAGGCGATTCCGTGACTGTTATTAGGTGTTCATTGAATAAGTATAAATAAGGGGAACAGGGGTTCTAATGTCCCCCCCCCCTTAATTTATATAAATGGGTTTTTCAAGCAGAATTGTCAGATTTCGTTCAAATCTCTGAATAGTTTTGGAAGTTTAATGGTTAAGTATAAAAGAGGGGGATAACTCTTTTTAAATTATATAAATGCTAAATGGGTTTTTATTAAGAATTATCTAATTTGCTCTGAATTTTGGATATAGATTTTTTATATGATAAAGCATGTCTTTGGTAGTATAGGAGGTTCAATGATTAAGTATAAAAAAAGAGAAAAGGGGAGAGCTGTTTCCCCTTCTTAATTTTTTTTTTCGAACGGAATTAACTCTTGAAAATATAAAGCTTTAATGTGCAATTACTATTTGTAGCCTGTGAGCTCAATGCCTTCAGTTTAACTGGGCAGTATTCTTTATTTGGAACACTTTTCAGCGCATTTTCTGGAACACTTTTTAGAACACATATGGAACAGTTTTTATAATGCTTATGGAACACTTTTTAGAATGCTTGTGGAAAACTGATCTTTTTCTAGTACACATTCAAGCACATTTCTCAGAATATATTTAAAAAAATTTTCTTTTACACATAGTTTCTGCAGGTGCACATATATTTTCAATGAAGTTTTTTTATGACCAAAAATATTTACACATTAACCATTTCAGACAATTTGTTTATTGATGTGGGCACCTCTTTTAAAAGGACAAAATGTTGTATGCATTCCTGTTATTCTCCAATATAATAAAATATTTTAAATGCTCAGACAACTAATTTGAGATTAAACAGGAAAAGCCTGATGTCAGTATGCAGTTAAAAAGTATAAGTATATATTGTATTGTCTCTGTCAAATCGGCCAACATTGAGGCTGAAAAATTGGTGGATTTTAGATCATAGTTTTGTTTACAATTTTTTTGTTTGAATCTGATTATTATTATAAAAATTTAAACTGCAATGTGAAAACAATTTAAAAATTTACAGCAAATTTATACACAATATAATAATTAATATAAGTTAAAAATACAGCAGGAAAATATAGCATACAAATGAAACATTAAAATTAACAATATTGCCGAAATTAATAATTTATAGAAAATTAATAATGTAAAAAATATAGTAAAAAAATGTTTTTATTGATTGCTTAATCTGCTATGCCATTTAGTACAATCTATTTATTGGTTTGCGATCATGAGCTTCAATATAAAATCTGTTCTTTTAAATAGATGAACTGCATTAGAATTCTTAAATAACTAAACATTTCTTTGAAAATTCACTAAATATGGATTCGATAATTTGTTATTTTTTTCTTACAAACTTCATAGAGCAATTTTCATTTGTTTAAATCTGAAAATAAAGTGCAGATGATAGATAATTGCAAATAATGCGGATTTAACAAGGCCAACTATATAACATATTTTTTAAGGAACAAATGTACACCCAAAAGATTTGCATATCTTGTTGCAACTTCTAGCTTAGCTGGTGACAACTTTAAAACATGGTGGATATATGTCGCTAACACATAGCTGAATAATGCAAGCTTGTATATCAAGATCAAGATTTATTCTTTTAAAAGAGAAAACTTAGATTACAAATATTAGAATAATAAAAAAATTATTGAAAAATGCATGATACACAGTAAACTCATAGATCAAAGAGGGAAAAAATTATGCCCCCCCCCCCCCACCACCACAAAAACAGTAAAAATGTTCACAGTCATTAGCTTAAAAAAGCTTCAGGACTTGGAGAATTGAATATAAGCAGATCATTTAGTTAACTGAATTCAAGTTGCCTTTGAGTTTACTGTATTTAAAAAACTGTAAAATTTGAATAGCTGTTTAATTTGTGGTAAACAAATGTAAACCCAAAATCAAAACAAAATAAATTTATTCTTAATGCTGATAGTAACAAGCAACAAAAATTATTCTTATTCTTCTGATATGCTTTCATTTAATTCACCATGATGCTTTGTTTAATTTTTGGTCCATTAGATTTTTTTTTTTTTTTGCCTAATACATATGAATATTCATTCATAAGTCGAATTATAAGCATTTATTTAATCATACAAGATCTGCTATTTACCAACAAGCACCACAATTGAAATCTGAAGGAATTCATTTATGTTACAGTTATACAAATCTTTTTGTTAGATCCATTATATTTTTTTTTTAACTATGATTTTCCAAAACCCCAGATGGAATCATAAATCTCCCTAGTGATCATACTTCATGATTAAAATGTAAAAAATTAAGTAAAAAAATAAAGATATGTAGCATAAAAAATAAAATAACATCACAGAAAAAAGTTTTCACAGAAATTTAATAAAAATATTGAATATTTTTTTTATTACCATGGATGCAAAAAGCCCATCCAAGCCAAGAGTAAAAACTAGGGATGGGACGAATAGTGATTTGGCCGAATAGCCGAATACCGAATATTCGGCCAAATTTTAGGCCGAATACCGAATATTCGGCGGCCGAATATCAACTTTTTTTTTCAATAAAGAAAATAAATTTTGATTATATATAATTTAAAAAATAGGAGCTCGTTAATAATTATTACTCTTAAATGTGCTTTTAAATGTATTTTTAAATTTGAAACTTTTACTTTAACACAAAAAAAATTATGAAATTGCATTATATTCTTCTATCTTAAAATACATCATTTGATGTATTTTAAGATAGAAGAATGACTTACTGAAAATCAATTTGAATTGATTTTCAGTAAGTCATGATGATAAGATATTTTCATTAAAATATGAAGAATGTACTTCACTTTTACTATCAAATGATACCTTTACCCTTTCTTGCATCCAAAATTAATAATATTCTTAATCTCTCTCTCTCAGAACTCACAAGGAGATATTTTCTGAAATAACCTTTAATGAAGTAAATTTGATCATTTAGAGTTTGTGTCCCTAATGATAAGCGAATTCGTAAGAATGAGCCTGCTCTGAAATCAGTTGCCAAGCTTTAAATTACAAATCACATTAAAGCAAAAGGTTATGCTTATAGTAGAATGCATATGGTTACAAAATCTTTGACATTTGAGTTGGTGCATACATATTCAACTTCAATATTCCACTTATTCAAAAAGCATTAAAAGGATAAACAGAAATTGATAACAACATGAATGAAGGAATATGTAAATTAAAAATATAAACATAATAATGTTACATAATTAAGTCAGTAATTATCCAAATAATTATTTAAAATTGAAAACTATAGAATAAAAAAAAAATTGTTTTGTTCAGTATTTAGAATTTATGTTTAAATACTTATAAAGTGATCTTCATAAAGCTAGTTGTCATCTAATGCGTATCTAGTTTGCCACCAGTTCTGTTTTCAGATGTACCGTTATAGTATTTGGAATAGTGATATTTGATATCTAATTTTGAAAATGAATCATTGTTAATACACCTAGTGAAAGAATTTTTTCATTTCTTACTTTATGGAAGTAAGTTACAAATTTCATAAAAGCCTTTTTAATATGTGCATGGAATTTGCAGACATTAATAAATATTCAAGTGATTTAAAATAAAACAGTGTTTTTTATAAGTGTTTTTATATCTTGAATTGTAATATATCATTCTCTAATGAAGACATTTCTCATACAATTAAATCTTCAACTTGGGCAGCATTTTCCAAAATATCACTCACCTTTTATAGGAAATACAGAAAGGCTGTGTATGTTTTAGCAATCAAATAACTGTATATTTTGTAAGTAAGAATGAGAATGACTTCATAAATGAAGTAGCCAATTTGGATTAGAGAAAAAAAAAATGTAAGAAATGAAACTCTTCAAATCCTAAATTTATTTTGCAAGATATCCTTCACTATTCGGCGAGATTTTACCAATATTCGGCCAGATATCTCTAAATATTCGGCTACAGGTATTCGGCCGAAGTATTCAGTCAACAAGCCTTCAATATTCGGCCAACCGAATATTCGGCAAAAGAGCCGAATAGGCCGAATACCGAATAGTGGCCGAATATTCGTCCCATCCCTAGTAAAAACCTTTCTGAGTATTAGAAATCGCTTGATGTAAATGGCCAAGATGATTTCTAGGTTTAAAATTATTTCTTATAATAAAAGAAACAGGTTAAAAGGTATTTAGAGTAAAATTATTGTTATTTTTGCAGATAAAGCAAAATTTACTATTAGTCAAAAATCTCTTCAAGACTGAAATCAGTCAGCTGAGACCGAAGATCTTGCACACGTGATTATTACTTATGTATAAAAATAACAACAATGGAAATTTAAACTTTAGCCCATTATTCAAATTTGTTCAAAACTTTTATTATCTTTAAAATCTCTCAATTACATTTTAAAAGGGCTTAAACAATTATGACTTTTTTCAAAGTTTATAACTATGCTGGTCCAATACAAAGACTCCTAATGCTCCAATTGCTTGCACATATATTGCACAGGATAATTTAGTTTCAAATTGTAATTCATCAATAACAGTACAATTCATAACTCCATTACACTTGCTGAAGTTTCACTTAACAATTGCTAACAAATACAGGACAGTGGCATAGAAGATTAGCATGTCTTTAATGCATACTATTGCACTTGGCGATCGAGAGGCTGGCACATCCTTCAGTTTTTGTCTGAAATTTGTCATCCTTCTAAAAAAAAAAAAAAAAAAAAAAAAAATCAGATACATAATGTATATTGAAAAAAAAAAAAAAAAATTAGCTAATGACAATTTTGAATTTTATTTAAATATAATAAGCATAGTGTCGACTTTAAACTACTTTAGCAGGGTGTAACACCTGACAGACTTTTGTATTTCTTTTATGTGCCTAGTGGCTCTTTTAAATCCTTTTGATGCACCTGGTGGTCTTTTTTAAAACTTCCAATATGCTCTGTGGCAATTGAATTGATCATGGGGAAATATTGCAAATTCTAGAGTATTCTAAACAAACCAGTTCAAAATATTTTGGGTAAGGTACAAGTGTATCCTTTTTACAGAATAATGTGGCCTTTTTGTAAAATTCCTGTCCGGCAGCCCTTTTTTCATAGAGTCAACACTAAAGCATTTTAGAAAGAGGTGTAAGATATATTAATCATCATCTGCAGTGATATAACCAAATACAATATTTAATGTGGATCGCTAAAAAATGTAAGTGTTTGAAAAATATAAACTGTAATATTATTCCAAAACTTAACCATGTCTAACAACATCCTGTGTCCAACAGTATTGAGCTCTGATAATCTCACAGCAGATCACATTATTATTTGAAGTAGTTTTATCAAGGCGCAGCACCTGGTGGCCCTTTTAATTTCTTTTATGGGTCTGATGGTTCTTTTAAACATTTCCGGTGCGTCCAATGACCCTTTTTAACTTTTCCCATGTACTTTGTGGCAATTTAATTGATTCTGGGAAAATATCACAAATTTTAGGGGATTCTAAACAAAGCAGTTCAAAATATTTTGGTGGAACAAGGTACAAGTGTGCCCTTTTTTTAGAAGTGTGTTCCATGTTTGAAAATAAATGTACCCTTCATATGGAATAGTGTTGCCTCTGAAAAATTCCTAGAACTGTTAAAGTAACATTGTTTCTTGAATTGTGAGTACTATTTCAATTTGTGTCCCTTAAAACCTGATGAATTATTTAAATGGGTATAACACTTATGAGTTTTGCAGATATGCAGATGCAATTTTTTGTATATAATTCGGGCCTGATTAAGGGAAGTTTTCCTAATTGGAATTTTTATCCTGGGGGAGGGGGGGTGCATATAAAAATTTAATCTTTGTATTTTGTTAAAAAGGCCCTCCATGGTAATGCAACTTATCTTATGAAAATTTTCACATTTTTTTAAATGAAACTTTGCAATTGGAAGCATTGTACAAAGGGACAATATTTAACAAGATAGCATATTGTTTCGATAATTATGACTCACTCTGGTAGTATATATTATAATGCAACATTCATTAATATAATATTGACTCTTATATGAATCACTGGTTAAGCCAATTAGCCATTTTTATAAATCAAAATCAAAGTTAATATAAAAAATTTTTGGCTTACTTAGAATCCATAATTTTGTTGAATAAAATTCTGCTCTAGAAAGTGATTCAGTTAAAGGGTGAATTGTGAAAAATTGTGTTTAAAATTGTGAGACACCTTTTGCATGCATTAGTTAAATGAAAACTGGTCATTTGTTTTGAAAAAGAGCAGCAATTACATTTTGAGACATCTTAGGCTAAAAGAGTGGTCATTTCATGCAGCACAGATGGTTTAAATTTTTCCTTTTTTAATTGCATTTTTGCTTTTGTTCCAAGTTCAAAACAATTATGGGCCATTAAATTCAACAGAAAAATGTAAAATTCACACTTTCTAGATTTTTTAATCTCAAACTCTCTGTTTTGTATTCTTGCTCTCAATTTAAAAGCATAAATCAATCTAAGACCAAGTTATATGTGTAAAAATCTTTGAAAACATAATAATAATAAAAGGTACTATAAAGATACTAACATATAAAAAGCCTTTTTTGATTGTGATTGAACAGATTATTGCAATAAATGTTTATTTTGAACTGTTTTTTCAGAGTGGAGATATACATAAATATAATAACAGTCGAGTCTCTATATAATGAAAACCATCGTTCCTGTAAAAAATTGGTCATATAGAGAAATTTGATGTATAGAGTAAGGATGCACCGAATAGTGATTTTGGCCGAATGCCGAATATTCGGCCGACAGCTGAACCGAATACCGAATATTCGGCAAGGCGAATAGTAATTGTTAAGCTGAATACCGAATATTCGGCCATCCGAATAGTAACTATTCAGCCGAATACCGAATATTCGGCTTTCCAAATACTTTTTATATTTCAAAGTTTAAAGGTATTAAAATGTTACTTTTTAAAACAATTTTACATAATATTTAATAAGAGAAACTTATATTTTGATAAACAAGAGCTTTTTATAAGAGCATTTAGTATTGAAAAAATTCTGCCTTTATTTATTTAAGAAGCACAATTATGAGACTTTTTTAATTAATAAAATTTTAAATTTCATGATTTCTTCAACAAATTGAAACAAACATTTTAAAATCAAAGAGAAATAATCAAAAAATGGTTGAAGAAAAACTGTAGCGTCTCATAATTGTTCTTTTTAAATAACTCTAGACAGATTTTTTTCAGTATAAAGTATAAGTACTTTCAATTTAATTCTGAAAAAAGGAATGTCTAGATCATAGTTCTTATCTTATAAATGGCGGCATTTTCCATCCTTCTTAACATATCATATCATATTTTACAGAAATCAAAGCATGCGAGTTGAAAATACAGTTATGGTATCTTATTTATTGTTAATGCAACAAACGAAAACACAAGTTTGACCTAGAGTGAGATGAAATACAATGTACTTATGACTCAATAAGTTGATTATGATTATGGTTTCATGAACACAAATTGTCTGCCTTGATAGCTATTACTAATCTCAAAAGTTTTTCTTTCTTGTTTAAAGACTTTTATTTGGGAAAAGCAAGAAACAGACTTTTTACTAAATAAAATCTAGGAACTTGCATCTGCACTTGCATCATTTATTCTTAAGGAGAATCCTAATAAATCACCATTTTAATCCTTCTCATGGTTAATTTTCTTGTTACATTTTACAAACAGCAAATAAATAATGTAAAAACATTCTATTTTATTTAAATATAATTTTCTTTCATTTTATTTCAAATATATTTATAAATTGACAGTTAAAAGTAGAAATTGTGAAAAGTTTTAAAAAATGTTCTTTAAAAGGCTTTATTAAGTATTGGATATGGCCGAATACTTTGATATTCGGCCAAACCGAATATTCGGCAGGCTGAATAGTTTCATATTCGGCTTAACCGAATAGTTTGATATTCGGCCTAACCGAATATTCGGTAACATGGCCGAATACCGAATAGATACCGAATATTTGGTGCATCCCTAGTATAGAGAATGATGTTAAAAATCATATTTAATGTGTAAATTTTGAACAAAAATTATTTTTGATCTATTTAATTAAGAATTTGAAATGTTTAAAAGTAAACCTAACATTTCTTAATTATTTAAGCAGTTTCAAAAAAAAAAAAAAAAAGAAAGAAAGAAAGAAAAAAAAAGAAAGAAAGAAAAAAAAAAAAGAATAGACATTTATTTGAAAGCTTAATGAAAATCAAATGAGAAAGACTTACATTAATTTCAGAGGAAGAAATCTGTAATTTTTTGTTGTTTTGATTTTAAAATTGTAACACTCTTTAAAAAAAAATGCTCAAATTTTAGCAAGGAATGAAAAATTGTAGTTCACATTTTCCTCCATTTGAAGGCCTCTCATTGATTCCCCTTTTATATGTGTAATCAGTGTTCTTGCTGACATTTGACCAACGTTAGTAATTTGGCTAATTAAAAATAAAAAACATTCGCCAAATGAAAAAAAGTATTAGCAAAATAGATTCGCTGTGTAGCACTAAAAAATTATCTTTAACCTTTTAATGAACACCCCCCCCCCTTATGTCCGTATGTTCTAAAATAACCTAAATTTTTATAACTGCGACACCGACTGTTATTAATCTAGTTTCAACTATCTGCTACAAATCTATTAAAAATATGTATATATGCATATGTATGAAAACAAAAAAGAAAAGTAAGAAAAAGCAAAAATTGAGCACTAGCAATTTGGCGAATCTAATCGCTTGTTTACTCGCCAAATGAAGAATTTAGTCGCAATTTGGCGCAATGGCGAGCGACAGCGAGAACCCTGTGTGTAACAATCCAATTGATTCTGTTTTGAGAAGGATGTTGAAAGGTGTGTGGGAGGTGGGATTAACTCGTTGGATTTAAAGAACAAGGAGAGAAGTAATATTTAAAAAAAAAAAAAAAAAAAAAAAAAAACAGCACTGAATGATAAATCAAAAATAAGTGATGGAAAATGGATTCCATATAATTTTGAAGCTTTTTTAAAACTGAATAAATTAAGACCAATTTATAAAAAAATTTGTTATATGGAAATAGATATTTCGCTATATAGAGACTGTTTTTAATGTAATCATGCAAAAAGGGGACTGTTCCTACTAAAAATTCATTATATAGAGAAATTCGATGTATGGAGTTTCGATATAGAGAGACTTGACTGTATTGCAATTTATTAGTTGGTAACATAGCTTGAAATTTTCCTCAGGAAATTTTACCATCGGGGAATTGCTGCCATTTGTTCCCCGTAAAAAAAAAGTAATTGGAGCCACATACACTTTTAAATACATGCCTATGAGCAGGATTTTCATAACAGAGACAGTAAATGTGCAGCATTTTCTTAAAATACATTTAAGCACAAGTTTATGTATGCATAAACTTAAATTAATAAACAATAAATTAGCTATACCTTAATCGTAAATGATGCTGTGTTTTTTCACCAGTTTTTCTTCGGTCTGGGGTAGGCACCACATATATCTACCATAGGTAAGAGAAAATCCTAAAATCATTAAAAAAAAATCAGAAAGGATACATACAATTTTTCTTTTACAAAAATCTGACAGATACAGAGAGTTTAAAAAAAAGGTATGACAAGGCTTAAGAGTGACAGAAATTAGCAAATTTGAGTAGGAAAATAGGTTGAAAAACATTTACTCAGTGAAAAATATATGGTACTAAAAATTCAAAAGTCAATAATTAAGCCACAATTTAACTAAACTTCATTATTGCACCGCATTAGATGTAAAATATATCTAATATTAGGGATGCAAAACCAAAACCTGCAGCCTGTGAATTTCGTCAATTTACAATTGGAAAAAATTGCAATTTTTATGCATAGATTGTAGAAAAAAATCATAAATTTTGTCAATGTATCGTGGGGAAATATGAAATTTTGTCAATCACTTAAGAATTGCAAATGTCACTGATTGAGCACAGAAAAATTGTGAACTTCATTGATTAAGTGTGGAAAATAGTGAAATTGTTCATTTGTCGATTAGACATGAATTTGTCGGTTATACGCAAAAAATTGCATATTCTACTGATCGGGCAAGAAAAAATCATCAGTTTTGTTGATGATAAATGAAAAAAATGCAAATAAAATTTATTGCTTGTGGAATCACATGTTTTCTTGGTTTATCACAAAAAAAAAGCAAATTTCATTGATCTTACATGAAAAAAATAACAAATTTTGTAATCAAGAACAACAAAAAAAAAAAAAAAAAAAATCTCAAATTTTGTTGACAACACATGGAAAAATTGCAAATTTATTCATGATGCTCGAAAAAATTTTAAAATATCATTGATCGGCAGCAAAACAATCATGAGTTCTGTCAGTTTATCAAGGAAAAAAAGTCACAAATTTCATTTTGTTGTGTAAAAAAATATATATTTTGTCAGAGTTCGTTAAAAATCACAAATTTTGTTGATTGGGCACAGAAAAACATGTATTTCGTCAATTAAAAACAGAAAGAGGGCAAATTTTGTCGATTGGCCACTGTAAAATCATGAATTTTTACTGATCGACTTCTAAAAAGTTGCAAATTTTGTTGATTGGATTGAAGCGAGAAAAGCTACACATTTCATTGACTGGGCAAGAAAAAATTGTCAGTTTTGTTGATGATGCATGAAAAAAATTTCAAATTCACCAGCTGCAGAAAAATCAAATGTTTTCTTGGCTTATTGCCCGGGGGAAAAAAAAGTGAATTGTGTTGATTGAGCACGGAAAAAAAATCGCAAATTTTGTCCTTAAGTGTGTAAAAATCATGAAATTTGCTGATCAGGCGCCAAAAGATCATGAATTTTTGCAATCGTCTTTGATTTTGCATGTTTTCTGCAAAGGCAAAAATTCTTGCTTTTCACAAACATTTGACGAAATTAGCATTTCCTCAATCTTTAGTCAAAAATTGACATTTTTTCCATAATTATTTGAAAAAATATGCATTTTTTTAAATTCAAAATCCATTGATGAAATTCACAATTTTTCATGATCCTTTGATAGAATTTGCGTCTTTTCACAACTCTGTGATAAAATTTGCATTTTATTAGCATTTCTTTGATGAAAATTGCATTTTCCTGCAATTCTTTCATAAAATTTGCATTTTTCAGAGATCTTTTGGTAAAATTCACCTTTTTTTTCTTTGCTGCAGACATGCTACAGGCTCAGCAAAGAAAAAGTTGAACTTTCATGGCCTCATGGACACTAACAAAATTTGCATTTTTTTTTGCAGCGTTTTAACAAAATTTGCATTTTTTGTGACCATCTGGCGATAATTGCACTTTTTTCGACAATCTTTTCAATGAAATTTGCATTTATCCATGATCCTTTCACAAAATTCGTGTTTTTTTCACATCCCTTTTTGAGAAAATCTGCATTTTTCTGCGATCTTTCAACAAAATTCACATACTTTCCGTGATTTTTTGACAAAATTCGCTTACTATCCGTGATCTTTGGACAAAATTTGCACAATATTTGTAATCTTTGGACAAAATTTGCACAATATTCGTAATCTTTGGACAAAATTCGCATTTTGTTCATGATGTTTCAACAAAATTCCCATATTTTTTCCCAGTATTTAAGCAAAATTGTGACTTTTCTCCAATCATTCGACAAAATCTGCATATTTTCTGCAATCTGTTTACAAAATATGTCTTCTTTGCTCGCTTTTTGGCAAAATTCTATTTTTTCTTTTGCAATCTTTTGACAAAATTTGCATATTTTCCAGATCTTTTAACAAAATTGGCATATTTCTCCTGATCTTTTGACAAAATATGCAGTATTGTGCATAAATTAGGCAAAAAAATAGCTCTTAAGTGTCCTACAAAACGAGTAATTTCGTGAAAAAATCGTGAAAAAACGACAAATTTCATTAAAAAATCACAAAATAATATCTAATTTCCAACAAGATTCGCGAAAAAATGCTTAATTTCATCACAAAATCTCCAAAAAAAGGCAGATTTCCTCAAAAAATAGTGAATAAACGATAAATTTCGTCCAACAATCGCAATAAAATGAAAATTTGTCAAACGATTTGCAAAAAACGGCAAATTTTGCCAAAAATCATGAAAAATGGCAACTCTCATCAGACATCATGATAAAAATGACAGATTTCATCTGAAGATTTGCAAAAAACCGGTAAATTTCGTCCAAAAATCGCAATAAAATGGAAAATTGTCAAAAGATTTGCAAAAAACGACAACTTTTGCCAAACATTCACGAAAAAATGCAAAATTTATCAAAATATCCCCCCCCCCAAAAAAAAAACAGATTTCGCAAAAGACCGGAAAGAAATGTAAATTTCGTCAAAGGGGCACAAAAAAAAATTAATGTGAGAAGGGAATTTTTCTGTTATAAAAGCTGATTTTCCTGCTTCAAAAGTGTGTCTTTATTGCTCTTAAAGCGGATTTTCTTGCTTCACAATCAGGGGCGTGCGAAAAGAAAATTGCACTTGGGGAATAATTAGAATTTGAGGCCCCTTCCCCTCTCGTAACTTTTTCTTGCGACAGCCTAAAAATGATGTTTGTAGTATAAATTTGACGCCCCTTAAGTTTCAGTGCTTTGGGGCCCCCAAACCAGTTACAAACTATGTGCTCTTTTTTTTTTTTCAAAATTTGCGTTTTTTTTTGTGTTTAAACGCAACAAAATTGGCGAAATTTGCCTTTTTTGTGATATTTTAACGAAATTTCTCATTTTTTGTGATCTTTTCATGAAATTTAACGTTTTTTTCAGATTTTTTTTTGGCAAAATCTGGTTTTTGTGACTTTTTAACAAAATCAGCTGGTTTTCGTGATTTTCTAAAATTGTTTGCTTTTTTGCAATCTTTCAACAATATTTGCCTTTTTTTTCACGATCTTTTAACAAAATTTACTTTTTTTTGCTTTTTTTCAATTTTTTGATGAAATTTTTGGATTTTTTCTTGATTTTTTGATGAAATGATGATTCATGGACATAATTCATGTTTTTACGCGATTCATGGATGTAATTTGCGTTTTTTGAGCAATTCATGAACGTAATTCGTGTTTTTTAAGCGATTCATGAATGCAATTCACATTTATTATGCGATTTATGAACACAATTTGCTATTTTTATGCGATTTATAGACGTAATTTGCATTTCAGCTTTCTGCCAACAAAATTCGCGTTTTTTGAATGATTTCTGAAAATAATTCGCGTTTTACTACATGATTCATAGATGTAATTTGCACTTTTCATACAATTTCTGAACGTAATTATTGCCTTTTTAACACGATTCATGCGATCATTTAAGCGATTCATGCACAAAATTTGTATTTTTTAATGCGATTCATGCACAAAATTTGTATTTTTTTATGCGATTCATGCATGGAATTTATGTTTTTAACGCGGTCATTGGACAAAATTCACATTTTTTACTCAGCCTTTGGACAAAATTCACGTTTTTCATGCGGTATTTTGTCGAAATGTTGGATTTTTTTTTACACGATTCTTTGTTGAAATGGAGGTTTTTTTTTACGCAATTCTTTGGTGAAATGCATGTTTTTACGCGATTCTTTATTAAATTTCATGCTTTTTTTGAAGACATTCGCGTTAACAGTAAATAATTTGTTGATAAAATTGAGGGAATAATTTTATTTTTTGGTACTAAAAAAAATAAGTAAGTAAATAAATAAAAATTGTTTCTTTCTTAAAATTTTCTGCAAACTTCATAAAGTTTTCTGCACACCGCGTGCGTCTATATTATACATTTCTGTTCTAAATATCTTGCGTAATCAAGAAAAATAAAATCTAAAACTGATTTAACTCATTAAAATGTTATGAAATAAAAATTCCTAAGTTAATTCAGAATTTTATGATATCATACACAATGAATCTGAAAAATCAAAATGTCATATTCAAATGAATTTTTATTTTTCTAGAATTCGGCTTTTCTAAGAAGTCCATACTTCAAATGCAGTTTCAAAATTATACTCTTCAAAACACAGGGCAAAAACACACACACAAAAAAAAAAAAAAAAAAAAAAAGAAAAAGAAAAGAAAAGGCAAAAGTTGAGCACTTGCAATTTGACGAATCAAATCGCTTGTTTGCTTGCCAAATGAAGAATTTAGTAGCAATTTGGCACAATGGCGAGCGACAGTGAGAACACTGAAGATAAGTCAAGTAATATTAATTTTGATTGATTTTATGACATAAAAATTAAAAATACAATTAAATTAAACCATAATTGAATAGTTTGATGTTCTTTTTCCTAAAGAAATGAAAAAAATTGTAACATTTTTGGGCACACAAAGTTAAAAATAATACAGAATAAAATATTTATTAAAAATCTCTGGGTAAAACCAGCGGTGCATTTTGCAAATTTGAAAAAGGGCAGGGTGCTGCACCCTTTCAAAAATAGCCTAGAATGAACACTATACATGGCTTAACAAAAGTATTGAAATATTTTTCCATACATTAGTATAAATAGCTGGAAGAGAAATTGGTACTTACTTATTAACGCTACCGCAGCAGGAGTGACTCTATATCGGCCCATTTTCCACCGAAATCTGATATGTTACTTTGTTTTTAAATATAGTGTTTTGAATTTTGAAAGTGCTTTAATTTTATATAAAGTGTTTTATTTTATGATTTGTCAAAAAAATTTAAGTGTAGATTAAAAATCTCCAAACCTGTAACTGTGGTGGCGTTAATACATAAATACCGAGAAATTTCAACTTGTTAGGCGTTTTCTTGCTAAACTAAACTTCCGCAGTATACAGTATATATATATATATATATCAACCGGCAGATCAAATACAGGTCTGTTCAAAAGTATCAAAACCCATATTTGGCTATGGACATTAACACCTTATTTATCTAAAAAACGATGCTTTGTTCAACATTTCAGGAAGTGTTTCATAATATATGCTTGACGCATGCTTTTTCTTATTTGTTTGTATTAGTTTCAGTTTTGATATGTAATAATTTAATTTTTTTTTCTGATTTCATAATTCTTCTTAGGGTTTGTTCATACATATTATCAACTTTTTGGAAAATCTGGACTCCCTCCACCCTCCCGATATCAAATGTTATCATCTCTCGACCCCACTCCCCATAGTAATATCGTTATCAATGTCTAAATTTTCTTTTTTCACTTTTAAAATTTACTAAATTTGTTTAGAGTGACATATAAAGTATTTTTTTTTAATGTTTTATTGATTCAAAAGAAGGGAAGTTAATAAAATACAACTTTATATATAAGATATAAATCAGCTTATGTATGAAATAACACTTAAAATAAATAGTTACTTTTTAAAGGAATTTTATAATAGCTTTTTGTAACATAATCTATTTAACAGTAATAGTGTCTTCTTTCACTTACCGCTCATGAATGGGGAGGGACAGGAGGGGGTGTAGATAGAAATTTTTATCAACAAAACAAGCGAACAACATTCTTTCTCTTTTACCTATTAGTAAACATAAGTTTCATCTCAAATATACTAATTTTGCATTGTCGAACAGCGATTATGAATGCATACACATATAAAGAATAGGAATGTAAAACATTGGGGAATTCCATGTTTAGAATTATTCAACTTTATAATAATTTCGTAATTTCAATAACGGTTTTGCTTTTTCATAAAAATAGGCAAAAAAACATACTATTTTGAACCAAAGACCATGTATGTTACAAATAAAAAAGAGACAATTTTGGTTGGATCAAAAATGATATTGATAACAATAAACAAACTCTGTCTCCCCCTAGAGATATCGTCTGCCAGTGCCAGACCCCCCCCCCTTCTCCCTAAAATGATAATAGTTATATATGCACACCCCCCTAATATGGATAATTCCAAATATTTCAAATAAAAAAATGACAGGAAAAGAAAACACACTAGTTGACAATAACCCAAAAATTTCAAAGTATGAAACAGCTTGATAGGGCTTCATTTTAGAGCTAATTTTTTATTATTTAATTTAATTATCAATTAGGTCTTAAATTAATATTTTACTCATTTTAAGCAATCATTATATTTTTTAATATTTAATTACATTCAAATTATAGGGTCACCCGGGGTAAAATGGGTATATTTTATTTATTTTATTATTTTACCAGACAAATTTTTTAAAAAAAATTAAATTATGAACAAAGTGCTTACATATCTGGCAATACTTAAACCTTATAAAAACAAACTGGCGACACATATAATAGGCTTGGCAACCATTTTGTTTTACAGAAGATAGAACAAAGTGTTTTTAGTGGTTGAAAAACTTCTTTCCAGAAAAATATACTGGAAGAATTTTAGGAATAAACTGTTTGATATTTACAGAAGAAGGATTCTTCTAACTGAAAACTAAAATTAAGTAAATTTATTTACTCACAAAAATTTTATAGCGTTTTTTGTCATATGGGGTAAAATGGGTATAGGTCAAGATATGAATGTATGAAGATTGATCAAAGTTGAAAGACCTTTGAAGGCAAATTGTTATTGATCCTATGTTTTAAATTGATATTATGCTTTGTTATATGAAATTAGGCTATTACTTATATCATTAATTTATCATTTATATTATAAATTAGGCTATTTCGGGTGACATTAAAATACATGCAAATTGATTAAATGTACAGGAACACAAGGTAAGAAAAATATCGTGAAATTAAATTAAAACACATTTTATAGTACTGGCGAGGCTATAAAAAAACTCAGAGAAAAACGCAAGAGAGTACAAGCAAAGATAGGAGAAGTTTTAACTACAGAGCAGGTGGCT
The DNA here is from genome assembly GCA_964019185.1 of Maratus speculifer. Taxonomy (NCBI): domain Eukaryota; kingdom Metazoa; phylum Arthropoda; class Arachnida; order Araneae; family Salticidae; genus Maratus; species Maratus speculifer. The sequence continues at coordinate 5,593,783 of OZ025303.1, read as the reverse complement.
ACAAGTCTTTGCACTAGGAACACACAAAAAAAAAAAGTACAAACAGTTAAAAGAATCGAAGCAACCCATAAAATAGAAGTTAAGCCAAAGGTTTTCACTGCAATGAATCCAATGATTGGCGATTGAGTCCCTGTAAAATTTAATGTAAAGAAGTCTGTTCAAGAATTCACAGGTCTCATTATTGATATCCCTGATGAAGGTGAAAATACTGTGAAGTTTGCAACAAAGTCATCTGCTGGATTATTTTATTTCTTTCCAGAGAAAGACGATGTTGCTGATGTGAACGCATCCAAATTGTCAGAAAGCTATCTCAACCAAGCTGCAATAGTCCTTGCCAGTATACACTTTGCATGTAAATTTTTATTATGTTATACCTATCTGCATGAATTGCTTTTGATTAAACATTGATTTTCCAGTGTAATTTAATTTCTCATTTTTCCCTACAGATATTCATACTGATATCTATCTGCTTTTGAATTGCATTAAATAATAATAAAAAAAAATACCTTTAAAGAGAAACACGATTCACAGCATGTGTGTAAACTGATGTGGTGGAGGATAGGATTTGTCAGTACTCTCATCTTATTTACATTAGTTTCATAAGTGTTTTTATACATCAAGAAAAAAATATAAGCAAATTGAAGTGGGGAGTTTTTGAAGCCCCTTCCCTTCACCTTCCAAGTTTACACATGATTCAGAAGATGAAAGTACAAAACTCTTAAATGGTTTACACATTAATTATCGTGTATTTAAGTATATTTAATTTATTATTCAAATTTAACCAGCATATACCCATTTTACCCCGAACCATGGGGTAAAATGAGTATACACCGGGGTCAAATAGGTATAGTGTTTTACACAAAAATTTAAAAAAAAGGGAACCACAAATTATGTTTAATTTAGACCTAAGATACACAATGTCAAAAATATTGAACAAAAACATGAATTTATTTCACAACATTTCTACAATGAAACATTAAAAATAAAAAAGCTGATTTTTATATCCATTTTACCCCGGGTGACCCTACTCTTAAAAAAAATGCAAACAAAACATTTACACTATACATAACTGCTGGTTTGAAGATGTACCTATATATTTGAGAGAGTTTACTGTAATACTGTTACTAAAATCATTTTGATTAATATAAAAACGGGAGATTACAGATTAACATACAATACAGATATAGATATGCAAACATAACGTTTTTTACACCGAACTTTTTTTTTTTTTAAAGCAATATGGATGCCATCTGAATATCAAATTTTAGATTTCACTCGGATTTAAAGAATCTTAAAACAGTGTGTTCCTTATGGGATATCTGAATACCTGCCTTTATTGTCAAAACTCAGATGTCACAATAAAATGTAGATCACGTGCCTATGTAAAATAAATTAGGCTGAATATTGATTAATTCGACAAACAAAATGCAATAGATGCAATAGAATACGTACCACAGAAAATCTTCGTATTAATGTTTTCAAAGAAACAAGTCGAGTAACCTTTATATTAATATAAATATATAAAAATTGCGAATTGCACAGAGACGCCGAGTCGGAATGTAAACATAAACAAACAGCTCAGCTTCCATTTCCCGCGCGTCACGTCGATGTTGCCACACCAACTTGATAAAAACTTTCCACTACAGTACTTCAGAAAAAATTATCATTCTTTGCAAGTTAGAAGTTTTATAATTTATTATTATTCATATTTCTTAATTATTTAATTTAGAATGTACTGTGTCAAGATACCGACCGCATTTTAGGCCAAATAAGAATTAGGACAATACAGTAATACAATTTAGATTCAATATTTTAAAATAATAATAATATTAATAATAATGTAAGTACTGAGTTTATCATTAGTAACTAAGGAGAGGAGAAGGACGGTTGCATCCATCATCTGCTCAAGGGGTGAGGCTATGCTTCTGCTGTCATTTGAAACAAAATGAAAAAGAAAATTCCGCATCCCCCTCCCATCTCTCCCCCCCCCCCACTCACACACACACAAAAAAAACTTTAAGGATTTTTTTAATTGCAAAATATGTAATGAAAAAACAGCAAAGGGCTATCAATATTTATTCCAATTATAAGTATACATGGGCTCTTAAGTTAAGGGAACATTTGCATTTGAGGGAAAGACACGTTTCATTGTAATAAAATGTTCCAACTAACTTGAAAAATCTCCTGATGTCAAGAGCCACACAGTTATATGCTCTGTGCCAAGAACTTTAGCAAGTTGGACATGCAGTCTAGAGGGGGGAGAAGCTCAAAATATATAACACTTATCTTTTCATCTCACTTATATTCATTTTTCAATTATTCACTAAAAAATCCAAACCTGAAGGAGTTGGGGAGCAGTCCGTAGAAAATGGGGGGGGGGGGGTAGACGACAATGTTAAATTTAGACACTTTTACCAAGAAGGATTTCTGTTGCTCGGGAGGAGGGGGACATTGTAGAGTTACGGGGGTGGGCGTGCATTTTTTGCCTTTGAAAACACAAAATCACAAATCTTCCGGGGAGACATCTCATTGTTCTGGGGGGGGGGAGGATCGCCCCCCCCCCCCTCGGACGTTTTCCTGAAATCAACTCTGACAGATGGTACAAATTACCTGCAGCGCCATGCGAAAGGGGGGGGGGAGAAGGGGCCGTTGCCCCGGGCGCGGAAATATACGGGGCGCAAAAATTTATGCTCACAACGTCATTTTTTGCCTGTTACAAGAAAAAGTTCCGGAGGGGGGGGCGTCAAATTCAGCCTTTTCCCTGGGCGTATTTTCCTCTTCGCACGCCCCTGATCACCTGTTACCATTTCTACTAGAGCACCTGGCTTCGGTCCTTGTTTAAAAATAAAGTAGCAAAACAGTGTAATCGTACTTTTTTAAGTTAATTATTTTTTAGTTTAAATATCTAACAAATAATAAAATTAAAAAGTCAGAAGTTACTGTTTTTTAAATTTACCTGTCTAAAACAGAATTCTTATTCATACGGAAAACCAAAAAGGATATTATGCATTTATACCTCCTAAGACAGAAACAACCTGTCTAAGACGGTAATTTTACTTATTAAATTTCGACTTAGCAAATTTATATTTATGATGTGAGAGGAAAGAGGGCTTGCATTTGGATTGCTACCAGGACACGTGGTCTCTCTGTACGGCCCTGTGAAAGGGGGAGGGGGAATTACATGACAACTCTTTCCTCCTAAGTTCCCCAATTCCTGACACCACTGTACGTCATTACGATCAGTATTTGAAAGTGGAATTGAATATGAAATTGAATTAATTAACCACAAAATTCCTTTCCATGTTAATGTTACACCCCCCCCCCCCCCCCCACGCACACACAGTGCACCTATTATTCTTGTTCTCGAGGTTTTTATGAATTTATGAAAGCCTCAAAAGTAATAATCACTATATGCATGCATGCAAAAAATACGTAAATAAAAAAAAAAATTAACTTACCAAATTGATCTTGAGATCCACATTGATTGCGATCAACACTCCTTATGGTCGTCATCATTGTAACACAGAAAGCCATGATTTCACAAGTGTGCCCATATGTGTTCCCAATCTGCTCTTAAATGTGTTCCCAAGTTTAGATTTAACAAATATTCTAAGCAGATCACTTTCGGAACACTTTCAGGACACTGTCGGCACACTTTCTTTATAGTGGAACACATCCGGAACACATTTCAGTACACATTAAGGTGACTGGAACACTTTTTTTCAATCAAAGTGCTCCACATGTGTTCTCAATGTGTGCTGGGAATTTGCAGTGAGCGTTTTGTTCTTTTATTAGTATAGAAGATAGCCAAGCCTTCATTTTTCCGGGACTAGCAGTTTCTTTTGTTCTCCACTTTGAACTTTCAGAGAACGTTGATGTTGCGAACTTTGTATTGTATAGACCAGGCCTGTCCAACCTTTCACTAAGCAGGGGCGCATTTCAGCCCTTGGGAAATAATGAAGGGCGCCACCATTAACAGAGTTCAAAACATGCAACAAAATTATCTCACGGCATTAATAGTAATTAAACACACGTCAATGAAATTCACCTCTATGTAGATCTGGAGCACCACGTAAAAAGAAAAAAAAAATCAAAATAAGTATAAATCGCAGTAAATTTCGAATTACACATTTTTCTGTGAGGTACTATCTCAAAAATTTTTGTAGTGGAAGGAGCCAGAAATTTTAATCCAGCTTTTAACTAAAATAAAATTGTTACCAGTGTTAGGATTTTTTAGGATGAATAAAAACTCCTTTACTTATTTTATATAAAAAATAAGCTGTTATAAAAAGTATAAAAGCAAAGAGGGCTTATTTATATTACTGACCAATCCATGGTTGGTTTCACAGAGAAGCCTCAAACAGCTTTCATTGATGGAAATCCTTTCGCATGATTTTATTGAATTTTTTAACAAAAGGAGAAAAATATCTAAAATTTTAAAGGTTTGGGCAAGAAAATGACACCCAATGGGCATATAAAACAGAGCAATGGAATACAATAGTGTGTAACAACATCAATAACAACAACAATAAAAAAAATCACGCACAAAGGAGGAAGATTTTTCTACATTTCACGTCTTAATAAAGTTTAAAAAATTATTGACAGCTTTTCACCAATTTCCGTAACATTTTTCATAAGTACGTATTACTATAAATCAGTGAAGAAACACAATAACACATGATGAAATTGTTAATATACATTTTCATTTTTTATGCCTGAAGCCCACTTACAGAGAGTTTATAACATAGTTTGCAAATATCTCAAGCAAATATCAACCTTTTTAAATAAAGCATCTTTTTAAATGAAATATTTTTTCTTTATGTTAGTAAAAGAAAACCTTCAAAAGGGCGCCAAAAAAACCAGTCAAAGGGTGCCATGGCGCCCGCGGGCGCCGCGTTGGACAGCCCTGGTATAGACTAATAACTTTTTACTTTTCTACGCTGTTCTTTATGAAAAATGTACATAAATGGAGAGACGTGTATTTCTCTCTCCTATTTAATTATGTATAGCCAAGAAAACTTTATACTGTGTTTTTTATTATATTAAATATCAAATTTAAAAGAAAAATATCCACCTTTGATATGAGTGCTGAAATAATAATAATACACTGCTAACATTATGTATCTTACAGCAGTTTCTACTTCGCTGTTTTCGTATAATGGATTTATAGTGCCAGTTCGTGCCTGGAGGGGTCATAAATGAGGTAAGAGAATTTTCCTTATCTCTTTATTGTATTGATGTCAGTATGAAGGAAAAATTAACTAGTCAGAGGTGCCTCCACTTAGGATATTCCGAATTATTTTATTATTGAATATTTACAAAAAATTCCAGGAAAATACGGAACATATTCTGGAATTTATGGAACATTCTCCGTTAAAAAAACAGTAAATTCTACTGGCGTCCAGATTACCCAATAGTACTTCCGTAAAATCGTCCGTCTTTTTTTTTTTTTTTTTTTTTTTTTTTTTTCCATTGAATGAATGCAATTGAATAAAACTTTGGATTAAGCTAACCCAAAATATAAATTTTAAAATCTTTTTCTTTGATAATTATTTTGTTATTTAGTTTAATGAAAACACAAAGTTATCATTAAAGGCATGAAATGATTATAAAATTATTTTATTGCAAAATATGGAATATGCCAAAGTTTGTCATTCCTATCCTTCTGACAAATGGGCATCGATATAAAAACTAGATTCAAAACAATACTGGTTATTTTTACTAGTAAAACATGAACGAGAACGCTGTCTTCCTGTTCTGTTTATGAGAAGTCCAGCTTACGAAATCCAAAAGACAATATTACTGTAAACAACTGCTCCGCTCAACAAGCTCAAAACGTTTTGACACATTTACAAATTCATTTTTTAACAGAAAGTTATAAAACTGGAATGCCTGACTACGGAAGCGATTTCGAATCGAACTGAATTTTCCATTCTATGATAATTAAATTATCTATCCAGTTCTAAGCTATTTCGATCAAGCGATCACTCGTTTTCTCCTGCTTCTCGACCGGTTTTTCTGCTTTCGTCGGGAAATGTGCTCAAAACGTCATCTTTGAAGACTTGTTATGAAAGATCTGTTGTGTTTAAAAAAAAAAAAACATTGAGTGCAATTTGACAGTTTCTGGATTAGAACACCTGATATTTTCATGCATTTCCGAACAAAAATAAGTTAACCCTTTAACGTTCATTGGTTTCGCCACGAAACCACAAAATTTTAATTCCGATACGCAACACTGACACCGGTATTTTTATCTAAAAATATCCCTTTTATTTTGTATGTGAAAAATCACGTTTTCTTATTTAGAAATATATTGGTTCTTAATTACCGGTGTCATTCATTTATTTCGACATCTTAGCAATGAAAATGCTATGATCGTTAAAGGGTTAAAGCATGTGCCCTTTTTGATTTAAGAACACCCTTAAATGCTTTATGTAACAAAAAGCTATTATTAAATACAACTTTTAAACAGTAAAACTCTTCTTTCAAGTTGATTCATAGATGAAAATGTTATTTCATGAACTTCTCTTCATTGAAATCAGTTGGTACTATCGACTATGATACATAGTCTATGGACACAGTCGATAGTATCCAGAAATATTATCGACTATGTCCAAAGAATATGACATTAAAAATAAAATACTAAAAATAACCTTTTGCATAATGCATTAATTTTTTACTAAGAGATATTCTAAAATGTAGCATATAAGTTATCCCTTAGTTCAAACGGGAAGAACAGTTCCGATTGATTGAGATCTCCAGTGTGTAAAAGTGGGAAAAGTTTTTATCAGTTCCGTCATGACAAGTCTATTTTCCGACACGCGACGCCATATTGAGATGTGTTTTCGAACAGTGCCCTGCCCATACACAACCCCTTTTCCTCTCATTAAAATTTCCACCTATTTTTGGAGATAAGGCTACACATCTATAACTGGGCGCTCAGTTAAAAATTCATCACGACAGCATGCAAAAGAATTTCGTCACCACGCCCTGTATATTATCAGCAGAAATCGGATGATAGAGTCGTCAGGGAAAGTGACACAATCAGCAGCCCAATAATGACCCTATCATCTGGATGCGTGACAGATGGAATAGTGTTCCTACATCCTTCGGTAAGAGTTGCGACATGATGGCAATAAATTCTGATTGGACAAAATGTGTTTTCAACCGCCGCAGGCGATCGACTGCAGCGCTACCATAGACTTTACATGGGATGAAATTAGAAGGTTTTAAAATCCTCATCATTCATAATATTTTCATGCTTTTTTCGATTTGTAACATCAATTTTCATGTTAAAAAATGTTTATATTATGGATATAAATATAATTTTGCCTACGAATTTCGCAATTTTCATGCAAAAATATTTTTTTTCTTCCGTAAGTTTCGTTTTCATTCTGCCAGCATGAGCAAATATCCCATCATTTTCTCGTTAGGTTTTATGTATATACATATAATTTGAATTATTTTTATTGGTATGGGTAAATTGTATATATATCCTTGCGTTGTTTTGGTGGAATCGCATCATAAGTATTTTTTTTTCCTTTTTTTCGTCATAAGTAATCAAAATAGGTTTGGCGAGGAATATAAGAACGCCAAATGCCAAATTCTTTTATGAACTTGTTTCGAGGTTAAAAAAGTCTTTTCGCTGACACGTTCACAGATGGTTTGGTGTAATGGTTAGCATACAGGTCTCGTATTCCCAACGTTGTGGGTTCGATCCCCGGTCTGAATTTCTCTTTTTTTTTGTTTTTCTTTCTTTCTTCATTGATTTATTATAAGTTACACTTATTTTTTTTAATAATTTATTACCAGTTAATAAAATATGTTTTTTTAGATTGATTTTTTTTAATGAAACTAACTTTTAATATTAAATATCATCCAAATGCTATATTTTGCTAATTAAAAAGAAACATTTTTTTTTTTCCTTATTGATTTATTAAAAGTTACTTTATTTTTTAATTAATTCTTTCAAAAAAAAGTAAGTTTCAATATTTAATTTAATTAATTAATTTATTAATAATTTATTATCAGTTAATAAAATATTGTATTTCTTTAGATTTTTTTAAAATGAAATTAAGTTTTAATATTAAATATCATCCAAGAGCTATATTTTGATAATTAAAAAGAAACATAAATTTTAATGTAATAACATCGAATAAAATTACATTTTAAATATTTTTAAATCGTAATTTAATAATATAAAAATATCTAATAACTAGAGATAACTTATTTCAGCATTCATTTTTATGAAATTAATCTTTCACTGTACAATTTTATCTATTTTTATGATTTTTTTATTTTATTTTTTTTTAAATAATTTAATAATATAAAAATATCTGATTACTACAGATAACTTATTACATTATTCATTTTTATGAAATTAACCTTTCACTGTACGATTTTTTCTATTTTTATGATTTTTTTTTTTAATTTATTTTATTATTATTTTTTTTTAATCTATATATAGGTCTCATAATGAGAAAAATAGGAAAAATAATTAAATTCAAAATTTTCAGCAAAAATTTTATATTTTATGGTATGTTCTATATGTGCACATTTAAGGTTTTAAAATATTGGATCACTATATTTTGCTACAAAATAAACTTATTTCAGATTTTTTTTTTTTTTTTTTTAATTAGCTATTCTTTTTTTACCGATTCTTTCCAAATAACTACGTTTTAATATTTAATTTATTTATTTATAATATATTAGTTAATAAAATATTATGTATTTTTACATCAATTTTTCTCAATGAAATTAAGTTTTAATATTTAACATAATACAAGGGCTATATTTTAATAATAATAATAATTAAAAAAACCTAGATTTTAATTTAGTAATAATATCGAATAAAATTACGTTTAAAATATTTTCATGTCGTAATTTAATAGCATAAAAATATCTAACTACTAGAAATAACTTGCTACAGGTTCATTTTTATAAAATTAACCCCCTACTGTACGATAGTTTCTATTTTTATGTTTTAATAACAATAATAACACTGAACTATATCAAACTATGAAGCGCTTTAATTCAAAAAATTAGTGTATGTATATAATATACACATATATTTTAATCCATTAAAAGTTTTCTTAAAAGCTGCTGTAACAATAAATTATAAATTATTCCTGATTGGATAAATCAAATAACAAACAAACAAACAAAATAATAATAATAACAAAATAAACAGACAAGGTCAAATGAGCTGTCATTTGATTTCTGTCCTTAAGGGTGTTCTTAACTGATCCGCTCAACAAGCGCAAAACGTTTTGACACATTTACAAATTCATTTTTTAACGGAAAGATATAAAATTGGAAGGCCTGACTACGGAAGCGATTTCGAATTGAACTTATTTTTCCATTTTTTGATAATTAAATTACTTATCGAGTTATAAGCTATTTCGATGACGCAATCACCCGTTTTTCTCCTCCTTTTCGACCGGTTTTTCTGCTTTCGTCGGGAAATAGGCTCAAAAGCGTCAATATTGAAGGCTTGTTATGAAAAATCTATTGTGTTTTTTAAAAAACAAAAGAATGAGTGCAATTAGACAGTTTCTGAATAACAACACCTGCTATTTTCCTGCATTTCCGAACAAAAATAAATTAATGCATGTGTCACTAAGTTGCCCTTTTTGATTTAAGAACACCACCCTTAATATATTTCCTGTATATTCTTACAACTTTCATTGAGATTATTAGTAGATAATTTTTTTGAAAACTCAAGAAGAGTTCATTGATCATTATGGAATATCTATGTTTTGGAAACATTAATACTTTTAAAAATCTTTTTTTTTTTTTTTTTTTTTTTACTCTAATAATAATAATAATAATAATAATAATAATAATAATAATAATAATAATAATAAATAATAATAAATAATTATAATTAATTAATAAAATTATAAAGGCAAAAAAATGGAATTGTAACATACTAAAATGTTTTGAGAAATATGTTATAAAATCATGTTTTCCTCTTTCAAAATATATAAAAATTTAATTTTTAAGATTAAAGTGAAATCGATTGTCCTAAATAATGCAATATAATATATATAAATATTATTTTATGTTATAAATGGTTTCAATTCATTCACTATACTTTTAGAAAATATAAATTAAATAGATAAATATTTATTGTTAAATTCTAAGTAATAAATTTAAAATATTTATTAAATGAGCTATGAATTTCGCAGTGCAACTTTTTTCATAATAGGGACAAAAACGGAAATAAACAAAATTTACTATATTCCAGACTCGTTCTAAAAAAGAAGAAAATTTGTTTTGTTTATCTATTTCCGATTCGTAAGAACGCGCATTAAAATAATAATAATAATAGCAATGATAAAAATAACCAAAGGGCGAGGAAGCGCCAAGCATAAACTTCAGGGTTGTACGCGATTTCTTCCATCCTCCAGTTTTCTTCCACTGAGCATGCGTACTTGATCTCATGACGCTACTCTTACAAACAAGGAAGGTCCAGGTGCTCTAAGATGGAATGGATCGAAGCGCACCCTAGTGGTGGAAGGGATAATTCGAAATTATTGGAGTTTCTTTATTTTAATTTCGTTTAAGGGTGTTCTTAAATCAAAAAGGGCAACTTTGTGACACATGCATTAATTTATTTTTGTTCGGAAATGCATGAAAATAGCGGATGTTATTATTCAGAAACTGTCTAATGGCACTCATTCTTTTGTTTTTTAGGAAACACGATAGATTTTTCATAACAAGCCTTCAAAGTGGACACTTTTGAGCATATTTCCCTACGAAAGCAGAAAAACCGGTCGAAAAGGAGGAGAAAAATGGGTGATTGCGTCATCGAAATAGCTTATAACTCGATAAGTAATTGAATTATCATAAAATGGCAAAATAAGTTCAATTCGAAATCGCTTTCATAGTTAGGCATTAAAATTTTACAACTTTCTGTTAAAAAATGAATTTGTAAATGTGTCAAAAAGTTTTTCGCTTGTTGAGCGGATCAGTTGAGAACACCCTTAAGGGTGTATTCGAAAAAACGCTCTTCCACTTTCAACAGCTCAAAATTTTCCGATACAATTTCAGGCACACGTTTGAAAGTAGAAACGCGAAACTTGATGAGGGGATTTTTAAAGAGGTGTACAAGGTGCCGCATGATGTCATTTTACGCTCCATTCATTAGAATTTAATTTACAAATAGTTATCGTCTCAGTATGATCCTTTTTTTCGTTTACAGATCTCTCGCTTCGGAAAAATCTGATCAAAATGCCGTTTTTGATTGCTTTTTTTGCAATATTTTCTGCATTTATCAAAGAATTGACAATCCCGGCACCTTGTGTACTTTCTAAATAAGACAATTTGCCAGTTTGATGCATATGAGAACAAAAGTAAATTCAAAAATATATCGGAAAAATAAGCAGTTTGAATCGAAAGGGAATTTCGAGTCCTTGAGTGGGAAAAAATATATTTTTGGCGAGAACCGCCTTAAGGGTGTGTTCGAAAAAATGATTTTCCACCTTCAACAGCTCGAAAATTTCAGACTCATTTTTAAAAGTAGAAACATGAAACTTGCTGGGGTGATTTTTGAAGTGACGTAGAAGATGCCGTGTGAAGTAATTTTTCGCTGAATTAATTAGAATTTGATTTATAAGCAATTATTTTCTCAGGATGCCCTTTTTTCGTTCGCAGACCTCTCGCTTCGGAAAATTTTGCCCAAAACGCCGTTTTTGACAGCATTTGTTTGCAACATTTTCTACATTTATCAAAAAATCGACATTTACGGCACCTTGTGTAGTTTCTAAATAAGAGAATTTGAAAGTTTGGTGCATTTGAGAGAAAAAATGAATCTAAAAATAAATCGGAAAAAAGGCACTTTGGATCGAAATACACCCTTAAATCAGAAATTCAATCCATCTTTGCTATCGATATATAAAACATCTTCTATCGTACTCCAACTTCTCCTGACTTTGAACACGAACACTAAATCCGACAACGGGGAAACAACGTCGTTGTGTACCCGCTAATCACGTATTCATTATTTCACGTCTGTCCATCCGTCTCTTAACCTTTACGAAGCTGTTTCACATTTTTATTATTTTTATTTTTTCGGTGGGGAATTCTAAAACAGGGCAAAAGGGAAGTTTCAGTGTGTTGTTTGTTACGACACGTGACAGGGCTTGTGCCTAAAGTGCCGCCCGACAATCAGCCCCAATCGGGATCTTTTTAACCACTGCACCCCCTTCCCCCGCTAAAAACGGATTCGCATCAAAATGAAAGGGACACGTGCCCGATTCTTTATATCATCAGAGAAGGGGAAGAGGGGGGAGACAAGAGAAAATCTTGTAATGCAGTAATTGGAGGTAGTGATTCAGCGTTTTCTTTTGATTGTCCCTGTAGGAGATTGGGTGGGTTGGAATTTGTTTTTTCAGAATGTACCAAGTGCTGTTCTAAAAAAGGAAAAGGTAAAAGTTGCAAATTGTACGTCAAACGTGGCAAATGAGGATCGTTTGTTTAATAAAATATATTATGAACATTTGTATGTATATGTATATGTAATCAGGGACCGATTTAGAAACTTTGGGGCCCTGGCCACAGACGCTTCTGAGGGTCCCCCTTCCTCTAATATTTACAGTGAAATTGAGCTAAAAAAGAAATTTACTAAACTGACTATTATCATAGCTGCCAACTTTTACGCATTTTTCCTATCACAAAAATTTTATAGTAAACATTGTCTTATTTAATCGTTGAAATCTTAAGTTTAAACAAATAGAAAATCTGTGTACAATTTTAATGGTAGCGAAAGTGCGTAAAAGTTGGCAGCTATGCTATTATTGACTTTAATAATTACTTTAAAATATCAATTAAATATTAAATATGATAATTATTAATTTACTTTTAAATAATTACTTCACAATTATGAAATTTAAATTAGTAAGCGTTTTGTAATAAACTGTGTGGTGTTGACAATTTTTTTTTTCATATAAGCCTTTATATCTGGAATGATAAAATATGCAACAACTAATAATACATTTTTGACAACATCAAGCTACAATTTTTTTAAATATTAAGACCTCTACTGCCTACAACATACCCTCACCAACACCAAAAAAAGTAATGAATTTTTAAATTGCTAAATATTTAAAAAATATGTATTCACTATGATAATGCAATTATAATTGAATGATTCACACAAAATATGTTCAACATTATAAAAATACAATATGGACACAATTATATTGTCAAATGAAATATAAAATTCCATTAGATATTAAAATTACATCAGGTTTTGGACAACAATTGAAAAACTTTCAGCAGCATTCGATGGCCCCTGAAAAATAAAGGGTCCTGGACCCGTGCGTGGTCATAGGTGTAAATCAGGCACTGTATGTAATATATTTATAAATATTCAGATCTGGGTGTAATAGCTGTTTATACCGTGATATCATAATAAGGCACAAGACACCTATGATGTCTGAAATCTTATATTCAGACACTTAAGGGTGTATTCGAAAAAGTATTTTTTCCACCCTCAACAGCTCAAATTTTTTGAGATATTTTTAAACTCATTTTTAAAATAAAAAAACGTGAAACTGGTTGAGGTGATTTTTAAAGAGGCGTACAAAAAGCCGTGTGATGTCATTTTTCGCTCCATTCATTAGAATTTGTTTTATAAAAAATTATTTTCTCAGTAGGATTCTTTTTCTCGTTCCCAGTAGCTTTGGAAAATTCGGTTTAAAACACCCACTTTAAAAGCCTTTTTTTTTTTCAATATTTTCTGCAATTATTAAAACAACCAGGACATGTTTTATTGTTTCTAAATCAGAGAATTTGGCAGTTGGATGCATTTGAGAGCCAAAAGTGAATTTAAAAATAAATCACAAAATAAACAGTTTGGATTGGAGTACACCCTTAAGACCCCACACTAGCTACTTGAAATAGAACCGGATGATAAAGTTAAAAGTCTATGAAAGCGTTCTGAAATATCTTGCTCAAATTTTGATATTTTTACGAGATTTTAACATTAGTAATGGTTGAGGACGATTTACGACCGGGCTAGATTTCCCTTTTTCAATTTTGGTTTCAGATTTTTTTTTAAATTACTTTAACTTTCGAAACCGATTAGAACCGATTCTGAAATTGAAACTATCATAGTGTAAAAAATCTATCGCCAAAATCGGAAAAGTAAAAATTAGCCCGGTCGCAAATCACCCTCAGCTATCCTATGCATTTTGTGAACTCTTACATTTTTTTTTAACGATTCGGATGTAGCGAACCATTGTATATAGCGAACAAAACCTTCGGTCCCTTGAAGTTCGTTATAACGGGGTTCAACTGTATATAGTACGTAATTTTGCTGGGCTAAATAAAGTCTGCGACGTACCTGGCAAGGCCATCACATAAATTTCTCATAAAACTTTTTATTCAAAAACTTTAGAGATGGGAGTTTTTACCAGAAAAACTTCACTAAATCTAGCAAATATAAAAATGAAAATAAAATAACTCACATAATCTGTTTCTCTTAAATGATGATCGCCGCTTTTCTTTAAAAAAATGCATCTTAACTTCCTACTAAAGTTTTCTTTTTGGAATATCTATACATTAATTAACAAGACTTCAATTTTCATATCATTTTTGTAAAAGTTGTAGTTAAAAAAGCGAAGAAAAATAGACGAGACCACATCACGTTCACATTAAAAAAAACTCGAGACCCTCTATAACGGAGTTACGAATTCCTTACAAGTCTTTTGATACCTTATGACATCATCATCGTTGGAGAACTTGCTTGGTGAATGATTGATTAACTTTATGGTTTAATATTTTTTGCCGCTCATGTTGAATGAATCTTTTGTGTTTATTTACTTTATAAAGAGAGATGTGAACATAATTTTAATTGAGGTTATCGTAGAATATCTATTTACTAGCCGCCCTTGGTGACCAGTTTGGTCTCCCTTTAATGTATGTTAAGCATTGTACCATTTTACTTTTATTGATAATTTAATTTACTTGCTCGATTCTTTGCCGAAACAGAAGATTCTGCCAGAGAAATCAAAAATTCCATATTTTCATCCTAGTCGGCCGCGGGGGATAGATAAATCGCCAAACATTGCTCCCCTGGCATTTTTTCTTATTTCATTAATTCCATTTAAAATGTAACTTTTTCAATCTTTTCAGTTACAATCAAAAATTTTATTTTTTAACTAAAACGTTTGAAATTCATGACTTTTATCTATTTATTTATTTTTAAGTAAAAAAGAGCGGAAATAATAATAATAATAATAATAATAGTATTTTGAAACTCCCTATTTGCAACGAAACGTAAATAAACAAAACCGATTCACCACCGCCTATGAATGAGATGCGTTTCATTTGGACGTTACCACTGAACAATTAACAAAAAATCGCGATTTCTGTGCCACGTACGTTAGCGAATTATCATACAGCACGATAGTGTTGTATAGTAGAGATCATAAGCATCTCTAATGTTAAAGTCCAAAGTTTGCGCCTTAATAAATTAGGACTTAATCATTGGATTGAGACGCAATTATAAAGGTCAAGTGTCCTACTCTAGTCCTCAAAGTTTACCAAATTTCATCCAGATCCACCGATTAGTTATGGAGATCCAGAACCCCTGTTTTGAACTCTATTGTAACATGAACCAAGAAATATTCAGCGACGTGTGATAGCTTGTTCGAAAGCTTTTAATTTAGGTATGTGCCTTTCGAAAGTCCTGTCAAAAAATATCCAGTATTAAAGAAATGGCATACATTTAAGATTTATGTAGCGTTATACCTTCCATAATTTAACATTATAAAAATCTTTCCTTTTTAATTGCTAATTCAATTATTTCTTTCAAGTTCCCACCATTTAAAAAAAAAATTATAATACCTGTTTTTTTTTTTTTTTTTTAGTTCAGTAAAAATTTGAATACTCCAGATAGATTTTTGCATTTTTGAAGTTTACGTTATTTGAAATAGAAAATTTTTATAAGCAAACATATAAACTGCAACTAAATATATGTTAAAACAACATCACACCTTTATTTGAATGTTTCTGAAGTAAAAACAGTTACTATAATACAGATATTTCCATCACAAGGGGATAATTTAGAAAAAAAAATCCTTCAATAACAAAAATAACGATTTGGAAATAGAGCAATAAAAATCTGAATTAATACCAGTAGACAAATGAATATCTGCATAGATACCGCGAAACTGTAGGGGTCACTACCACGGAGTGGGAAGCGGTTTTATCGCCAAATATCGCCAAATCTGGCGACCAAATTTATTCACCAAATGTGACGCCAACTTGGCGCTATTTCCGGTATTTTTCCAAACTTACATGTCTACTAATAACTTTAACCTAATATTAATATTAGTTTAAATTTGTTAGTTGAAGTTGGTTGATCGAATTCCTGAAAGGATCAGAAAAAAGTTGTGAAATCATGTAAAAAAACTGGTGGAACCAGAGAGAAAAGCAGAACTCAATTGAAAAAATGATACAGTAACAAATTCTGGAGGCCCTCGACGATGAAAGAGGAGAGGTCCTCCTTTTGTGAACTTTAAAAAACGGAAATTGATGAAGATAGGGTGTGTAAGCAAAAGTTAAAATGAAGTTGATGGTTTTTATTAGAATACGTATTAAGGTTGTATTTCAATTCAAACTACTTATTTTCCTATTCTTTTTTTGCTCTCAAACGCATCCAACTTGCAGATTCTCTTATTTAGAAACTTTATAAGGTGCCGTGTCTGTCAATTTTTGGATAAATGCAGAGAATATTGCAAAAAAAGCAATCAAAAACGGCATTTCGAACTGTTTTTTCCCAAGCGGGAGTTTTCTGAACGAAAAAAAGGGTCCTACTGCGAAGGTAATTGTTTATCAATCAAATTCTAATGAGTGGGGCGTAAAATGACATCACACGGCACCTTATATACATCCCTTCAAAAATCACCCCAGCCAGTTTTATGTTTCTACTTTTAAAAATGAGTCTGAAAATGTATCGGAAAATTTCGAGCTGTTGAGGGTGAAAAAGCCGAATGCACACTTAAATTAATTTTAAAATTTATTTTAACGAGGCGGAACCAGTCAAAATTTGACGAAAGAAAATCTTTAATTGATTGAACTGTTTCATTGAATTATAATAAATCTACAACATTAGTTACAGTAAAAAATACATCTTATATTGTCATCCTAATTCTCAAACAAATATTATTTTAAGCTAAAATTAACAAATTATTAAACAAAATAAAACCGAAATTCACCCGATTTTATAACAGTCTATATTTTTGAAATAGTATACGAATTGTAATTTCCAGTTTTTAGCTCACAGGCTATCATAGCCTGAGAGCTTATGTGCCCGTCCGTTCTGTATGTACGTTCGTATGTTCGTATGTTCATGCGTAACGCGATAACTCATGATAAAAATATCGGATCCACTTGAAATTTTGTATATAGGTATATCCTGATAAGGCGCTTCCCTGATTAGTTTTTGGAGTTCATTCGATA
This sequence comes from Maratus speculifer, assembly GCA_964019185.1. Taxonomy (NCBI): domain Eukaryota; kingdom Metazoa; phylum Arthropoda; class Arachnida; order Araneae; family Salticidae; genus Maratus; species Maratus speculifer. The sequence goes on along the minus strand of OZ025303.1, from coordinate 5,576,311 downwards.
TGTATAAGAGGGGGAACGGGGGGTTCATGCCCCTCCCCTTAATTGATATAAATGAGATTTTCATGCAGAATTAACAGTTTTTGTTTAAAATTTAGATATAGGATCATTCTGATGAGGCGAGTCCGTGACTGTCATTAGGTGTTCATTGAATAAGTATAAACAGGGGGAACGGGGGGGCTCATGCCCCCCCCCCTTAATTGATATAAACGGGATTTTCATGAAGAATTAACAGTTTTCGTTCAAAATTTAAATATAGGATCATTCTGATGAGGCGACTCCGTGACTGTTATTAGGTGTTCATTGAATAAGTATAAACAGGGGGAACGGGGGCTCATGCCCCTCCCCTTAATTGATATAAACGGGATTTTCATGCAGAATTAACAGTTTTCGTTCAAAATTTAGATATAGGATCATTCTGATGAGGCGAGTCCGTGGCTGTTATTAGGTGTTTATTGAATAAGTATAAACAGGGGAAACGGGGGTTCTAATGCCCCTCCCCTTAACTTGTATGAATGGATTTTTCAATCAGAATTGTCAGATTTCGTTCAAATCTCTGAATAGTTTTGGAAGTTTAATGGTTAAGTATAAAAGAGGGGAATAACTCCTCTTAAATTATATAAATGCTAGATGGGTTTTTATTAAGAATTATCCGATTTGCTCTGAATTCTGGATATAGATTTTTTAATATGATAAAGCATGTACTTGATAGTTTAGGAGGTTCAATGATTAAGTATAAAAAAGGAGAAAGGGGAGAGCTGTTTCCCCTTCTTAATTTTTTTTCGAACGGAATTAACGAAAATACAAGGCTGTAATGAACAATTAGTATGCGTAGCCTGTGAGCTCAATGCCATCAGTTTAACTGGGAAATATTCTTTTTATTTCTCTCTCTCTCTCTCTCTTTTTTTTTTTTTTTTTTTTTTTTTTTTTTCATTTTAAGAAAAAATGGAGTGATTCTGTTGCCACAATTAAAAAATTTAGATAAAAAATTAAAAAAAAAAATGAATACCTCCAAAGTAAATTATGATAAGCTTTGAAAGAAATTTTATTTAAAAGTATTACTTTTTCTCCATACACAATTGCAAAACTGAAATTTCATCGTAAAGTGTTGTCATTCGCAAAATGACGTACGCGTTACGCACAGATACGTTTGGCCTTTATATTATAGAAAGTACTTTAAAGTACACCTTGAGTAAACAGTGTTAACATCCCTCCAGCTCTAGATACGCCCCTGTAGTTCCGAATCATTTTACACATCACAAAATAACCTCATGGAGAAACTCCTCTGCTCTCCATCTTCCTTCACCTCCTCTATTCCCGAACCGGAAATAAATTCCATCTTGAAATGCGTATTGTGCTGCCATCTGTTGACAACGCATCGGAACAAAAGACATGCTTGATAACTTTTTTTTTTCTTTTTCTTATATTTATTCGTGGATTTTCCCATATAGTTTGTGAATGTACCACGGATATAGTGAAGGGTAGAGATCTCACAGGCCGGGCCTCAGCCCGAGCCAGGCCCGGCCCGACTTTCATTAACGGCATTCGGGCCGAGCCGGGTTCGGGCCTTAAGGGTGTATTCGAAAAAAGGCTTTTTCACCTTCAACAGCTCGAAATTTTCCGATACATTTTCAGACATATTTTTGAAAGTAGAAACATGAAACTTGCTGAGGGGAATCTTGAAGGGGCGTATGAAGTGCCGTGTGATGTCTTTTTACCCTCAATTCATTAGAATTTGAGTTATAAACAATTACGCTATCAGTATGACCCTTTTTTTCGTTCCCAGATCTGCCGGTTGGGAAAATTTGGTTCGAAATACCTTTTTTGATTGCATTTTTTGCAATATTTTCTGCATTTATCAAAGAATCGACCCTCACGGCACCTCGTGTGCTTTCCAAATAAGAGATTTTGGAAGTTTGGTGCATTTGAGAGCAATAATGAATTCAAAAATAAATCGGAAAATAAACAGTTTGAATCGAAATACACCCTTAAGGGTGTATTCGAAAAAATGATTTTCCACCTTCAACAGCTCGAAATTTTCAGATACAATTTCAGACACATTTTTTAAAGTAGACACATGAAACTGGCTGGAGTGATTTTTGAAGTGATATAGAAGTGAAGTAATTTTTCGCTGAGTTAATTAGAATTTGATTTATAAGCAATTATTATCTCAGGATGCACTTTTTTCGTTCGCAGACCTCCCGCTCCGGGAAATTTTGTCCAAAACGCCGTTTTTGACAGCATTTTCTACATTTATGAAAAAATCGACATTTACGGCACTTTGTGTAGTTTCTAAATAAGAGAATTTGAAAGTTTGGTGCATTTGAGAGAAAAAGTGATTCTAAAAATAAATCGGAAAAAAGGCACTTTGGATCGAAATACACCCTTAATTTTTTTTTTTTTCCGTACGAAGCCGAGACTGATTTCGTTCTTCGTAGTCTTCAAGGACCAAAATAATCAGTTCCTGTTAAATCTTCCCGTATGAAAATCCTTTCTCCCGACGTGGAAAAGTCTGTTCATAAATCAATAAAGTTTGGCTTGGTCCAAAAATTTTTGCAAAATAGACATATACTTTTAAGTCGTCATTATTCTACAAATTAAACATTTGAATTTATTTTTTTTAAAGAATCGTAGCGTAGATCAGTAGGCGTCTTAAAATAGAACTAAACACATAAAATAAAGCATGATTATGAAGGAATTTTCGTTTAAACTGAAATCTGCAGATTTCCTTTAAACTGTTCATTCATACAAAATGAATACAACAATACGCGAAAAAAAAAATATATATATATATATATTAAACATTTACATCTGCTAAGAAGGAAACGTATTTTTTTTCTTTCCAATGTCTTAAGGGTGTTTTTCGATTCAAACTGCTTGTTTTCCTATTTATTTTTGAATTCACTTTTGTTCTCAAACACATGAAACTCGCAGATTCTCTTATTTAGAAAGTGCACAAGGTGCCGTGAAGGTCAATTCTTTGATAAGTGTACAAAATATTGCAAAAAAAGCAATCAAAAACGGCAATTTGAACCGATTTTTCCGAAGTGGGAGATAAGGGGACGAAAAAAAGGGTCTTCCAGAGAAGTTAATTGTTTATAACTCAAATTCCAATGAATTGAGCGTAAAAAGACTTTACTCGGCACCTCACACGTCCCTTCAAGAATTTCCTCAGCAAGTTTCATGTTATCTATACTTTTAAAAATGTGTCTGAAATTGCATCGGAAAATTTCGAGCTGCTGAAGGTGGAAAAGCGTTTTTTCGAATACACCCTTAAAAAATTTTACTTTTACCATATACCATTTTTTAGTTTTTTTTTTAATATATTAATAATACTAATGATAACAAACATTTACATACAACAAATAAAGGTTCATTAAAAGCGTAAATATCGCAGCCTACGGCACTTCTGCATAAATAGAGATTATAAACATGAAAAAAAAAAAAATGATTAAGATAAGTTTTTTTGGTCTGAACTCTTCCGTTAGAGTAAAGATCAATGTTCTGTAGAAATTCACACGAGCCGGGCCGAATTTTAAACTTTTTTCGAGCCGGACCGAGCAGGGTTCGGGCCTGGAAATTTCGGCCCGTGCAGACCTCTAATTGGAATATTTCCTCCAGAGCGACGCGATGTCAAAATTTCTCGAACTACCGAATAAAAATTCGAAAATATTCTTCAACTGCCATTACCTCAAGTCAAAATTTACGATCTCATTCAAAAATTTGGCACAAGAATGCTCAAGCGGATATTCCATCGCCAGAATGACGCCACGAACCTCCTCTCTGAGGGTCAAAGGTCGCCAAGAACCTCGCCAGGGGGGCGAGGGGGGGGGCTTCCCGATTAACATGCCGCTGATTTAATTGGTGGGAAGCACTACCCATTCATAAGAATGAACAGGAACGAGAGTATGTTTTATGAATGGAGGAAGTGTGTGTGCGTGCGTGTAGCGAAAGAGTTCATTGTAAGTGATTGTGTAAAACGCTTATACTCGTGGATTAGTCGACCCCCTCCCCCCCAACAATTCTTATGCAAAATTTTATTTAGAAATGAAATAAAAATTAAATGAAATAATTAAGTGCTTTCTTATGGGAAATAAGTAAGAAAAATCATGCGTCAAGCATAGATAAGAAGCAATTTCCAACACTTCTTAAAGTCTCTAACAAAACTTCGTTATCTCGGGAAATAACGTATTATTATTCATAGCCAAACATGTATTCCAATACTTTTGAAAAGCCTTGTATTTAATCTGTTAGTTAATATATAAACTATATAATGATAAAATTTAGTTTAGCAATAAAGGGCCCAACAGGTTGAAATTTTCCTTTCAGCAATTTATACTAATAGAAGCATACTTGAATACTTTTGTACCTTTAATACACGAAAGTCTTTTGCTAAAGTTTAGTTTAAAAATGAATTCCTTTAAACTACTTAAATCAAATTTCTAGAAATTATAATCCAAAGGCGACAATGTGTCCAGTTCTTTGTGTGACCGCATATATTCGTGTATAAATCGAACTTACGCAAAACTAATAATAATAATAATAATAATAATAATAATAATAATTTTTGTGTATATTTCGAACTCAGTAGTGTGTTAGAAAATAGTTTGTAATCGAGGATCTAAAAAATAAAAAATAAATAAATAAAAATTAAAAAAAAGTTAGTAAACATTAAATATATATATATATTTATACGTTTCAAATTAAACTTATTTTTTTTAATGATTGATAGAGTATCCATATATATAAGTACGTGCAATATTGTGTATGCTATATTATACTAATCAATGATATAAAGATACAGCCCTTCATCTTTTTGCTTCCTTTTGGAAATGACGGATTTTGTAATTATTTTATCAACGATCACTTTCATTATTTTCAAGCTATGTTTTTGAAAATTTCACAAAAGTTGCTTTATACACTTAGCAAACACTATATGCAAGTGCAATTTTGATTGCGTTCATGAATGAGCAGTGAAAAATTATTTAGTATACCTAGTCATTATTTATACAATTTTTATTATTTCTTAATTCTGATCACAGGGCAGTGTGTAGAGTTTTGTTTGTTATGTCCTTTGAAAAAAACTTTTTTATGTTAAGTATGTTCTGAATTGAGCACAAAACGTTTTGACACATATACTCGTGGACTAATTGATCCTCCCCCAACAATTCTTATGCAAAACTTTATGAAGAAATGAATTTAAAAGGAAATAAAATATTTAAATGTTTTCTTATGGGAAAAAAAAAGGATTTTTATTATTAAATGTGTATATTATTTATTATGTTTCAAATACTGGAGTGGAGGATCCTCTATTTAATTTATTTAGTTAAAACAGCGTGAACAATTAAGGGTGTATTTCGATTCAAACTGCTTGTTTTCCGATTTATTTTTTAATTCACTTTTGCTCTCAAACACATGAAACTCGCAGATTCTCTTATTTAGAAAGTGCACAAGGTGCCGTAAAGGTCAATTCTTTGATAAGTGTACAAAATATTGCTAAAAAAGCAATCAAAAACGGCAATTTGAATCGATTTTTCCGAAATGGGAGATAAGGGAACGAAAAAAAAGGGTCTTCCAGAGAAGTTAATTGCTTATAAATCAAATTCTAATGAAATGAGCGTAAAAAGACTTTACACGGCACCTCACACGTCCCTTCAAGAGTCCCCTCAGCAAGTTTCGTGTTTCTACTTTTAAAAATGTGTCTGAAATTGTATCGGAAAATTTCGAGCTGCTGAAGGTGGAAAAGCGTTTTTTCGAATACACCCTTAAAGAGATAAGGAAATTGTTCTCTTACCTCATTTATGGTCATCCCAGATCCCAGTAAACACGATCCACGGAATATCCGTTTCAGCGCAAGCGTTGGGCTTGCAGCTGTAAGAAACTTAATTATAGCATTAATTACTGTGTTTTTGTAACCTCAGTGCACACATCAAAGACGGATGTCATTGCCTTAAATTGTATATGTTTAATGTAATAAAACGATATAATAATTTCTAGATTAAATAGTTAAAGGGTAACAATTTTAAGGGAGAGAGAAAAGGAACGTCTCTCTCAGACTGCATATTTCACATATTAGAAGAAAGTGCGCAATACAAAAATATGGAGAGTCAGTGTTTCAAAGTTCACTAATCAGTTCTTTTACTGTTCGGAAAAGGGTAGATTGGATACAAACCGCAGAGTGGAGAATTTGAGGCTTGGCTAATTGAAAGAAATAAAGTATAAAAACAAAATCTTGAGTAATGTTCTAAGTTCTAGTTTTCTACGATTCGAATACATAATAATTTTTTGTGCATCTTTCGGATAGTATGTTAAATATGGTAGTATGTTAAAATATATATAATCAAGGATTTAAAAAAATGAAATTAGTTAACATTAAAAAAAATAAGTTTCCAATCAAACTTTTTTTTTTAATTGATTGTTTTAAAACTCTGTATCTATTTATCAAAATTATAAAGACCAAACGTATCTGTGCGTAACGCGTACGTCATTTTGCGAATGACAACACTTTGAAGTTTGAAATAGAATTTCGGTTTTGTCATTTTTGCTACTACAAATTTCTAAACTTATAAACAGCTCACATTTTCAATTTTTATACTGTCGCATCGGAAAAAAGAAATGTACTTTTTAATGCAATTTGTTTAAAAGCTGTATCTTCATTTGTTTTTGGGTTGTTAATTTTTTTGTAGCTTTTTATTGTCTGAGCGAAGCGAAAGCTATAATACACAGCGCAGTATTATTTTCTGGTCATAAACAGCTACGAAACGATATTAAAAGTTAAACAAAATTCTTTTGTCAAGCAAATCTAAAAAAAAAAAAAAAAAAAAAAAAATACTTGTTGGATTTCGATTTTGTTTGTACCAGAAGGTACCTATGAAGATAACCTATACTGAATTCTCATCTGATCACCTACTACGAAAAATTAATTCCAAATAGTTCAAAAATTATATTTAAAAACTAATAAAAACAAGCTGGAAATTGCACGTGAACGTAGCAAATGAGGTGCGTTCGTATGATAACGAAGTTTTAAAAACATTCAAATCTTGCTGATATAGTAGAGCGTACGCCGGATACAGTAAAGTTGTCGAAATCTTCGTGTTTCTGTAAATATGCAGGAAGTAATTTTTGTTACACCTCAGCAACGTAAATCTTATTCATAAAATGTGAAATAGTTGAATATAATTAAAACACACTCCAAACAATGTTTCCCAGTATAGCATTATGTAGTGGAATACTTTTGTGTGGCCCTGGAATTTAATAATAAAAATTCTTTGCATCACATATTGTACAGAATGCATATTTTAGTATATATTTCATAGATTCATGCCAATTCTATTATGTTCGAATGAGTGTAACATCACTAAAATGCATTTGAAACTTTTTTCCCATTGGCCGTAATGTAACGGAATCCTTTTGATTGTCCCTGTAATTAATCTATGGATTCGATTTTCATAACATTTGAAATGACTCGACAAAATTACGCAATAATTATGTTTTAAATTTCAAACGATTAAAATGCATTTGAAACTTTTTTCCCCATTGAGCGTAATGTAACGGAATCCTTATGATTCTCCCTGTAACTGATCTAACCATCCGATTTTCATAAAATTTGAAATGACTCGACAAAATTATGTTATAATTATGTATTTTAAATTTCAAACGATTCGGTTGGGTAGTTTTTGCGTTGTTATATGCGGACAGACAGACGGACAAACAGACGGGCGGACAGACGGACGGACTGAGCGACAACAATTGGTGCTACGTATTTACATAATTACGAACGCACCTAAAAAGTAGGCACGCGACTACATTGAAGCGCAATAAAACATTTTAAATTTTTAACAAGCAATTTTTTTTTTTTTTTTTTTTTTTTTTTTTTGTCTCTTTAAAAGAAACAAGTTGGAAATTGCACGTGAAGCGTAGCAAATTAGGTGCGTTCGTACGATAACGAAGTTTTAAAAATATTACTTTCATATATCAATCTCATAAAATTGTTAACAGTGAATTACAATTAAAACGCTCATCAAACAATGTTCTCCCTATACCATTATGTAATGGAATACTTTTGTGTGGCCTTGTAAATCAATAACAAATGTTCTTTGCACCACAAATTATGTATGATGTATATTATAATATGTACTTTATAGTTGCATATAAATTTTATTAAGTTCGCATGAGTGTAACACGATTAAAATGCATTTGAAACATTTTTTCCCATTGACCGCAATGTAACGGAATACTTTTGATTGTCCCTGTAATTGATCTATGCATCCGATTTTCATAAAATTTGAAATAACTCGACAAAATTATGTAATAATTATGTATTTTAAATTTCAAACGTATAGAATATATTTGAAACTTTTTCCCCATTGACCATAATGTAATTGAATAATTTTGATTGCCCCTGTAATTGATCTATGCGCACGATTATCAAAATATTTGAAATAACTCGACATAATTATGTAATAATTGCGTATTTTAAATTTCAAACGATTAAAATGCATTTGAAACTTTTGTCCCCTTTGACCGTAATGTAATGGAATACTTTTGATTGCCCCTGTAATTGATCTATGCATCCAATTTTCATAAAATTTGAAATGACTCGACAAAATTATGCAATAATTATGTATTTTAAATTTCAAACGATTCGGTTGGGTAGTTTTTGCGTTGTTATATGCGGACGGACAGACGGACGGACTGAACGACCACTATATGTGCTACGTATTATATAATTACGAACGCACCTAAAAAGTGATAAAAACTTTGATTTTGAAATTTTGGCCTCAAATTAACAATTTTACATCCATGCAGGATTTATTTTCCCATTTTTTAAACAGTGCATGCAAATTTATATATAAGATTATGTAATTCTACGATTCAATATGCTTATTTTCATCATTATATTTAATCATAATGAATGGCCAATTAAAGATGGCATCTCATTTTCTTTACTAATCTTTCTTATTATGTAAGTTATTGAATCTGTGTTCTCAGCAATACTGCTTAGATTAATTCCTCTGAAGGAAGTCCTAGTACAGTTTTTGTAGTTGTTGCAAACAGACTTACTCCATTTCTATTACACTGTTAAAAAAAATCTGTAAAGGTACTAAACATTTTCTAGGAAACTGGGATTCCAAGAACTTTTCCTGTAACGGTAACAACAAAAATTCAAGTTTCAGAATCAGTTACATTATTTTTTCCTGTTATCGTTACATGAAAAGTTCTTGGAATCCCAGTTTCCTAGAAAATGTTTAGTACCTTTACAGATTTTTTTTTACAGTGTAGGAATAAAGCAGATTACTGCATTTTTTTGTTGCCATTTTTTCATAAAAAGTGAAAAAAAATATATAGAATTTAAAGTACGTGCTATGTGAAAAAAAATTTATTCTTGACATAATTATAAAATCAGGTGAATTTTGGTTTTATTTCGTTTTTATTTATCAACTAGCTGGACCCACCTGGCATTGTCCGGGTACGTGATAATTCTTAATATGCAATGAAAAAAAACCTATAACATTGACAAAAATGATAAAAAATCGACTGAAAATCGCACCAAAAAATCGATGAAATTCAAAAATCGTAGCAGACAAAAATTAGTAAATTAGGCTGAAAGTTTGAAACAATTTTATTTTTATTAATGTCAAAACTAGCTGCAAAATGTGAAAAAATACAGAAAATAGCAGTAAAAAATTCGTTAAAAATTCAAAAATCGCTTCACGAATTCCGAATAAGCTTTATTGAAGAGAAAACTAAATTGACTATGTTAGGTTAAAAGAATGAAACCATATTCTTTCCACTAATGGGGAAAAATCGCCTCGAAACCTAAAAAGAACGCTGCAAATTGAATAAAAAATCAAATAAAAAATTTTAATCAAAAAATCTGAAATCGGGCTTCGAGGTACAAAACTTCATATTCAGAGGCACCTTCCCTCCAAATTTTGTAACTTTACGTGCAGAGGTTTCTTCAGAACTGCATTGACATGCACATTCACAAACTTCTTTCTTCATTATTTTAATTAAGGTTTTAATTTATTAAAAACTTGCTATTTAAACTCGATACAGCACTTTCTTTATGTACTCTGATGTCATAGGAATATTGTTTATCGTCTTTACTGCATGAAGATTATTTCAAAAAAATTCATTTTCACTTAAAAAAAAAAAATACAAATAGTTTAGTATTTGTTTATAGCTAATAGCAATCAAGACTTCAAATTTTAAATTAAAATGATTTTGAAATAATAAAATTAGTATACCATTTTTTTTAAAATACATGAACACGGATATAAGAGGTGCATATGCATAACTGCCAACTTTTAACTAATCTTCCGTAATACCTGGATTAATCTGATCCAGCTTAACGTCATTTCAAACCAAAAAATATATTTCAGGCATCTTTATTTATCTAATTTCAGGTTTGTTACTGGAATATACTTAATTTCATTTCTTTGAAAAAATTCTGGTTCGAAAATCATTAAACCAGGGTCAAATTAATGCATGTATTACGGATAATCGATGTCAGGTTGGCACCTATGCATATGTAAATTTTAATTTAAAGTTCTCAGGAAAAAATTCTATAACTGAGTCAAAGTGGAATACATTTTGCTCTTTTTCATTTTGGAATACGCCCCACCAGCGCAGCGGCCGAGAGGGTCTGACCCCTCAACTGGTAGACGGCAGGTGCTGGGTTCGAACCCAATCGCGGCCGTCGGCCTAACCGTTCGGAGTTTTCGTGGTTTTCTTCGAACCTTGCGTAAATACGGGTTAGGTTCCCTTAGAAAGACCCCCACGAAGGGCATCCCTCCCCCTGGGCCTATATCCCTAGCGTAGATAATCGGCCGTCACCAAACACCACCATCATTTTGGAATACCAAACATAAGAACCTTCATTAATAACTTTATTATAAAAAAAATATCTTTATTATACTTTATTGTTTACATATACAATTAAAGTTTAATTTTAATAATTTCTTCAACTGTGTTTCATAGATATAATATTTTGTTAACTTTAGGTTAAACTTACCAATCGAAGGCTCATTTTGTAGGATTATTATAAATCAATGAAACAGTTCCTCCTTAAGGGTGTATTCGAAAAAACGCTTTTCCGCCTTCAACAGCTCAAAATTTTCGGATACAATTTCAGACTCACATTTTTTAAAAGTAGAAACATGAAACTTGCTGAGGGCATTTTGGAAGGGACGCATAAGATGCCGTGTGATGTCATTTTGCGCTCCACTCATTAGAATTTGATTGATGAATAATTACTTTCTGAGTATGACCCTTTTTTTCGTTCCCAGATCTCCCGCTTCGGAAAAATTGGTTCAAAAAGCCAACTTTGATTACATTTTTTGGCCATATTTTCTACCTTTATCAAAGAATCGACAATCACGGCACCTTGTGTACTTTCCAAATAAGAGATTTTAAAAGGTTGGTGCATTTGAGAGCAAAAATGAGTTTAAAATTAAATCTGAAAATAAGAGATTTTGATCGGAATACACCGTTAAACATTTTCTTTCGTTGAGAATTCGACGGTTTTTACCTGGTTTATGTAAAACTGAAGAGGCATAAGCCATCACAACACGATTTTTTTCTATTTTTATGAAAAAAATATTTTGAAATCTATACATCTGTTTAATATTGGAGAAAAATAATTAAATTTTCAGCGAAAACTTTATGTTTTATTGTTTGTACCCTGTATATAAGCAATTCAGGTTTTAAAATATTGTATTTATATATTTTGCAATTAAATGGGCGTAAACTAATTAGTTGTTATCTGTTTAACACTCTGTAGCTTTCTTTATATTAATATTTTTAAATATTCAGTACACTGTAAAAAAAAACTGACGATTTTAATGAAATTATACTGGGAATCGGAAACGCCTGTACAATTCACAGCTTTTTTAACGGAAAAAATCCAGTAAATTCCAAAAATTTTTCCGGTTTTTTTTTCTGGCATTTACGGACATTTTTCTGTTAAAAAACAGTAAATTGTATTGATTACCACCTATATAAATAAATTTTTTGTGACCGGGTCCCTTTTTTACTATATTAAAGTAACTTGCGGTGTCCGTGCCCAAATTATACTTGATTTGCCCTGTAAAATAAATAAATAATAACAACATCTTTCTAAAACAATACCTTTATCTCTTCTAATGACTAGTAACCCCATCAATTAATACTAAGATTTCATTTTAACGAAGATTTTGGTTGAAACAATAGAAAACCCCACTTTCCTCATCAGCAGATTTTTTTTAACAAAGCATCATGGGTGGTATTTATTCTTCAAGTACCATTAATGTCTAAAAACAATTTGACCGGAAACCGATGGCGGCCTGAATACATCAAAATTAATTTTCCTCAAAAAAATTATTACAGTGCTTCATGAAGCTTTAAGCGTTATGTATCGACCTCTAAAGGTGGGTTACCAACATATAAATTACGTTTCAATGACAATTTGCTTAATTTCTAAACATTGCACTATTTCGATTCTTACACCATCAAATTAGATTAAAAATATTCGTCCAGAAAATATAATACTTAGACAATTTAGAAACATGGATATCAGAATAGACATGTGAATCCTAAACACATAATATTCCTATGATTCTTTTTTAAATTTTTGGTGCTTACGTATTAACGCCACCGCAGTTACAGGTTTGGCGGTTTTTAAGGGTGTATTTCGATCCAAAGTGCCTTTTTTCCGATTTATTTTTAGATTCACTTTTTCTCTCAAATGCACCAAACTTTCAAAATCTCTTATTTAGAAACTACGCAAGGTGCCGTAAATGTCGATTTTTTGATAAATGTAGAAAATGTTGCAAAAAATGCTGTCGAAAACGGCGTTTTGGACAAAATTTTCCGGAGCGGGTGGTCTGCGAACGAAAAAAAGAGCATCCTGAGAAAATAATAGCTTATAAATCAAATTCTAATTAACTCAGCGAAAAATTACTTCACACGGCATCTTCTACACCACTTCAAAAATCACCCCAGTAAGTTTCATGTTCCTACTTTTAAAAATGAGTCTGAAATTGTATCGAAAAATTTCGAGCTCTTGAAGGTGGAAAATCATTTTTTCGAATACACCCTTAAGTACCGCCAATCTACATCTAAAATTTTTGCGAAAAATCATTAAATAAAACACTTTATTTAAAAGCAAACATTCAATCGGATTTCAGTGGAAAATAGACTGATAGAGTTTTATATACACTATATTGCCATTGATTATGGGACACTTGCGATTTTAGACATTTTACTAAATATCTAGAAAAATACATTAGGAATCATCTCGAAACTCTTAGTGTATAAATATAATAGTATACGTCATACATCTCCGTGAAGATTTTTTACCGAAACTCCATAGGGGACCGTCAACAAATTAAAAAAGAATGAATATCTTTTGAATAACCCTGTCAAAACTAATGTAGCAAAAGCGCTCAAACTCTATATTATGATTGAATGCCTTATTGTAATACACTGTGTTCATTTTTATGCAAATAGCATGCATACTGATGTACCGTGCTTGCAGTGGCCCCAGATGGCAAAATGCCAGGCCGAATCCATTCACTGAATAGGGAAGATAGCCCGGCGAAAGCGGACGAAATATTTTTCACGTAACCAAGGCAATGGTTTTAAATTTTTTATTCTGAGTGAAAACTGATATTAATGCTATAGAATATGTTTGGGCAGAAATCAATCCGGAAACAGAATGTGACAGGAGAAATTTGCATGTCAAAATTATTTGCATATACACATGAAGCCATTGAAAATGTTACAGTTGAACACTGGAAAGAATAATGTTCACATCATAAATTCTAACGATTGTCATCGTTAGAATCTATTTATGGCATAATTGAAGAAATGTGTGAACACTTGAAATACATCTTTATGAAATGGATTCTGTTTGGGATTTATCATCTGAATCCAGTGATTCATAATTGTCTACGGGAAGAGTTCCATATCCTGTTCTGGTTTTTTATGGCGAGATTTTTTTTTTTTTTTTTTTTTTTTTGGCATTAAATGAATCGACATGGTTGCAGTCTCCAGCCTTTGAGGTTGTTTTTTACTACTAGAAGAAAATTTATCAATTTGTTTTTTATGTATTTTTATCTATTTAGCATATTTTTTCGGAAAATTTTATAGATTTTGTTTAAATTTATCATATTTAATAAATATATAAAATTATAAAAATAATATAAGGTACTACTTAGTTATCCCGTCTACCGATTTCGCTAAATTATACAAATCGCCAAATTAATAGCCAAAAAGTATACATATTGACGTAATTTTTATTTTAAATAATAAAAAACAAAAACAAATAATTAGTAGAATATTAATAAAAATACAAAAAAAGTCAAAATAAAAATCAATGACGTTTTAAACACGTGTATCGTATTTAATGTCATTGAATTGACATTCACCATTATTGGCATTTAATCTTATAATTTGGCGATAGTATTTTAGTCGACGGGACAGTAGTAGAGTAATACCCGTTTATTAAATAAATAAATCTTTATAAATTACTTAAAAATATTGTTTATCCACCATCTTGAGAAATCTAATAAGTTGCTTAAATATCTTTTTGTCACAAATTTAAATTTTTTCGCCAATCGCGCCAACCAGAACAGAGTATGTGTCTCTTCGCTTGTCTACAATCCATTTAATAAAAAAATCCAATGAATAATGATAGGCATGGATGTCATATATGCATCACATTGGCGCGATTGCAACTAAATAGCGATTTTATTACTCACTTCGAAACCTGGCTATAGTTGTTTATCTGTTAATAAATTGTTTAACGACTTTGATTTTATTTTTACAGTGATACAAATTATCTTTTTTTCTATAATTATTAATTGAACTTTTATTTATTATTATTTTCGTTTTAAAATAATAGAAAATAACTAATATACATATATATGTGTGTGTGTTACTGTATTTGAAAAAGAAGTTTTCACATACAGTAATTGTAAACAATATTCTTTCCAGTGTTCAATAGTTACATTTTCAATAGCTTCATGTGTATATGCTAATAATTTTGACATGCAAATATCTCCTGTCACATTGCGTTTCCGGATAGTTCAGTTAAAATTGGCGACAGAAAAAACTCGCGCCAACATGGTGTATATATGACATGAAATCTGTGGCAAAAAAGTATCAGATTGTTGCAAATTATTTGCAAAAAATGTTATGATTCGGTTTTTTTTATTATTATATTACTATTAATAAATGTATTTTTATTGTTACATATCTTTAAATAATATTTTTTACTACATTTGTCTTTTTATAACTTATTTTAATATGATAGTATTCCAATATAATATTTTAGAATATATGATTGAATGACAAAAACAAATAGGTATTTTCAGTGGGGGAAAATGACATATCCGTGATGTTTTAATAAGTAAACACATCCCTCCCGAGATGATACGGACTTCCCTATTTTCGACATAGACTAGCCTTTTCTGGTCATGCGCAGTTCGCTTCAGGTTCCTATCAAACGTGGTTCATCAGTACTCGCAGAGTAATTAAGGTTTTTATAAAAATGGCCCCAAATTTTTCTAAGTTTTTCCCTTATAATTTTCAGAGTTCTTAATATAAAATAATATTTTTTTCAGAAAATATGACAAACAACATTGCACACAGTACCCTGTAATCAGAATTAAAAAATAATAAAAGTTGTATGAAAAATGAGTAGGTTTACTAAATAATTTTTTACTGCGCATGCGTCAAAGATATCAAAATTTCATTTGCATATTATGTTAGCTAAATGTATAGAGCAACTTTTGTAAAAATCTCAAAATTATAGCTTGAAAATTCTGAAAGTAATCGTCTATAGAAAAAGGACAAAATCCGTTGTTTCCAAAATGAAGCAAAAAAATGAAGGATTTTATCCAAAAGTAGTCGTAACATCCCGTATTGTGTATTCTATATTGACACTAATCAATGAATATATGGATACAACCCCTCTTGTTTTTGCTTCATTTTGAGAATAACGGATTTTCAACTTATTCAATTGACGATTATTTTCAGAATTTTCAAGTTATGATTTTGTGACTTTCACAAAAGTTGCTCTAAACATTTATCTAACATAATATGCAAATGAAATTTTGATATTGCTGACGCATGCGCAGTAAATAATTATTTAGTAAACCAACTCATTTTGTATACAATTTTCATTATTTTTTAATTCTGATTACAGGGTACTGTGTGCAATATTGTTTGTCATATTTTCTGAAAAAAAATATTATTTTATATTAAGAACTCTGAAAATTATAAGGGAAAAACTTAGAAAAATTTGGGGCCATTTTTATAAAAACCTTAATTACTCTGCGAGTATGCATGCTATTTGCATAAAAATGAACACAGTGTATTACAATAAGGCATTCAATCATAATATAGAGTTTGAGCGCTTTTGCTACATTAGTTTTGACAGGGTTATTCAAAAGATATTCATTCTTTTTTAATTTGTTGACGGTCCCCTATGGAGTTTCGATAAAAAATCTTCACGGAGATGTATGACGTATACTATTATATTTATACACTAAGAGTTTCGAGATGATTCCTAATGTATTTTTCTAGATATTTAGTAAAATGTCTAAAATCACAAGTGTCCCATAATCAATGGCAATATAGTGTATTATCAAATCAAGTTGCTTTTCACAAAATTTAATTGACTTCAACTCCTCGCACCAGCAGTATATGCATGAATCTCAAATGGAATTCTGCTTCCCTCAAACCAGTTGTTTTTTCAAAGTCCTACTTGCTGATCAGCATGTCTTAAATTACATTTCCAAAAATTACGTTTACCAAAATAAAGTTTCATGCCATAAAAATTGGTATATTTTCGTTTTTTTTTTTTTTTTTTTTTGGTAAAATATTTCGTTTTTGAAAAATTAAAATTACATCTTGTTCTGTTGTTTGGCAAATCCCAAATATGCATTTTCGCAGCACTAAACAATGGCGCCAAAAATCTCTAAATAACATGCTACCTAATTCCAAAACCAAAAAGATAACTACGTGCGCGTGCTAACAACAAGATTGCACTTAATTGGCGCATTAGCGAAACTTCTGTTGCGGTGGCGTTAATACGTAAGTACCAAATTTTTAGTTATAGGCCTAAATACGTAAGAGCCTGTTTTCAATGCGATAAACAACGACACATTAAAAACTATTTTGTATTCTGTGACCTGTTCGATGCAATAAATATAAAACAGATTTCACTGAAAAAAAAAAAAATGAAGTACTCAAAAATGAGTACATCGATGTACTCATATCAAATTTAGTATATTTGGATAAAAAATGAGCGCATTGCTTTCTCAATTTTGAAACACCACACTTTATCAAATCCAAACAAACGATCATTTTTAGCACTTTCCAACAAAGTTGAAAAGTGCTTCGTCTGGCCGTCTCTCCGTCTGTACGGATGGCCGGATGGCCGTCTGTCCGCGCTCTAACTCCCGTAAATATACTTGGATTGCTATGAAATTTTTATACGTTATTGAGGTTTACCCTAGCACGAACCCTATTGAAAATGAAGTTTCTACCATGATTAGTTTATTTACAGAAGGGCTGTCCAACGCGGCGCCCGCGGGCGCCATGGCGCCCTTTGGAGGTTTTCATGGCGCCCTTTTGGAGGTTCCCTGTTACTAATATTTTTTTTTTACGTAAAAGTCCCTTGTAAAAGATACTTAGTTTAAAATCCTTGATGTTTGCTTGAGAGATGTTCATAAAAATCGCTATGAGTGTATTTCACGCATCAACAATTATAACGTATGCAAGATATTAAAAGAAAAGAAAAAACACATAATTAGTTTAAAAAAAAAATGTGCTGTTGCGTTTACTCGCTAATTTCTAGCTATTTTTTATGAATCTTTGTATAAAAACTATGCCAATTGAAATTAATAAATGTCGGCAATAATTTTTTTAATATGTTAAGAAGTAAGATGTAGAAAAAAATATGCGATCCTCCACTTCTTTCATGCATGAAAGTCCAATATGTTTGTTATCCTTATTGAAGCTGTTTCATTGGTCCTTTGGTTATTCTGTAAGATACGATAAAGGCTGTCTTTTTCTCCCCCAGACCTTTAAAACTGCAGATAATTTTGATGATTCTGTTTTTTAAAAAAATCAATAAAATCGTGCGAAAAGATTTTCATCAATAAGAGCTTTTCCAGTCTCTCGCATGACTTTACTTTTGTGCTTTTTATAACGGCAAATTTACATTTCCAAAAAAAGTTGAGTATTTGCGTCCCGCAAAAACCTGACAATATATCTGATTACATTTTTTTTTTTTAATAATTGGTGATAGTTCCTTTTTTGGCTCCTTCCAATGAAAAATGTTTGAAATAAGCCCTCGCAGAAAAACGTGTTATTCAAATTTATTACAACTTACAGTTATTTTAACTTTTTTTTTTTTTACATGGTGCTTTGGATCTAGGGGCATTATATATCTATTGCGTTATATATTTGCCTATATGTAATGCTACTAATATTAAAAGATGAATTTCTTGCATGTTTTGAGGCATTTTAATAATGGCGCCCTTCATTGCCTACAAAAAGCTGAGGTGCGCCCCTGATTAGTAAAAGGTTGGACAGGCCTGATTTACAGGAAGAGTAAAAAGTTTTCCATTACATTATGGCCCATGGGGAAAAACCGTTCAAATAAATTTTAAAGGTTTTATACCCTGTCAAACATATTCATATTCAT
This sequence comes from Maratus speculifer, assembly GCA_964019185.1. Lineage (NCBI taxonomy): Eukaryota > Metazoa > Arthropoda > Arachnida > Araneae > Salticidae > Maratus > Maratus speculifer. The sequence continues at coordinate 5,557,614 of OZ025303.1, read as the reverse complement.
ACGGATACGCAAAGTGCACTAAAATATGCATTCTGTAATGTATGCTGTGAACATATAGCTATTATTCATTTACAAGGCCGCACAAAAGAATTTTATTTAGATAATGATACAGAGGGAATTGTGTGCGACATATTTTAAATATATTAAACTATTTCATGTATAATAAAATTGATATATGTCACTGAAGCTTAGTATAAATTATACGCTACTGTTTTGCATAAAAAAAAGTACATAGCATTTACAGGGCCATACAAAAGATTTCAAATAGTATATTCTTTCCGAAGTACCGTATGTGTCCGATGATGGCTGATGGAGGGATGAAATGCATTTTTATTATGATATGCGCGTTTATATTTCGCTAAATCTATGCACATTATATGGTGTGTTTAAGTGTATAGTTGATATACAGGGCTATCCAAAAGAGCTCACCAACGTTACTGAATATGAGCGTAAATTACTTAAACGTGGTTCTTAAATAAATTATGCATTTTTACGCTGAGCTGCATTCAATTTACTAATAAATGTTTGCAGAATATAGGTAAAGGTATATACAGGGCCACGCAAAGAATTCGGTACATTGACGCCTATGAATGATAATTTATGAGAATGTGATTTCATTTCTTTTAAAAGTATTTTAGTTTACAATAAATTTTAGCCAAATGCTGACGTGTAATAAAGGTACAAGGTAAACTACAGGGCTGAACAAAAGTATTCAAGTATGTTTCCACCTAATAGTATGAATTGCTGAAAAAGAAATTTCAAGCTACTGGGTATTTTCTTGCTAAACTAAATTTTCCCATTATATCAACGGACATATGAAATACAGGGCTGGTCAAAAGTACTGGAATACATATTTGGGTATATTTGTCTGTACACTATTATTTCCCAAAATAACAAAATTTTGTTAAAGATTTCATGAAGCGCTGGAAAGTGCTTCATAATCTATGCTTAACGCATGATTTTTCTTACTTGTTGTATCTTCTATTTGTTTATTTCATTTACGGCGGCATAAAAGACGCTTATTAATGTAAATATTAAATTACGCACAGCATTTTAAAATAATTTAAAAGTGTTAGCAAATAATGATCTTGGATTAAAAATATCCATTATGGGTATTTTGCTAATAATTTGGCTATTTTTCTTAATAAATAATCAATCAAACGTTTATTGTTAATCATTTTGAACAAGAAATAAATGCCAGTATATTTTTACTTTAATTTATAAGTTAAAAGGCAGTTCACAGCGATTGACATTTGAACACAACCGTGTAATCAAAAATGAGTACATGTGTTTCTCGGTTTTGAGTTATATTTGTATCGGAGCTATTTTGAGTAGGTGAAGTACTTAAAACAGAGTACTTTTTACTCAAGTTTGAGAACCCATTTTTTTCAGTGTTGTTTTATGTCGATATCACAACCCACTTTTGATCCAAACATATACACTCGAGTCTCTCTATAATGAAACTCCATACATCGAATATCTCTATATAACGAATTTTTTGTAGGAACGGTCACCTTTTCGCATGATTACATTAAAAACAGTCTCCATATAGCGAAATATCTATCTCCATATAACGAATTTTTTATTAAATTGGTCTTAATTTATTCATATTTAGAAGCTTCGAAATCATATGGAATCAATTTTCTATCATTTATTTTTGATTTAGTGCTGAGTTTTTTTTTTTTTTTTTCATATTACTTCTCTCTTTGTTCTTTAAATCCAACGAGTTCATCCCACCTCCCACACACCTTTCAACATCCTTCTCAAAACAGAGTCATTTGGATTCATACACATGTAAGAGAGGAATCAATGAGAGGCACATAAGAGAGGCCTTCAAATGGAGGAAAATGTTAACTACAAATTTTCCTTCCTTGCAAAAATTTTAGATTTTTTTTTTTTTTTTTTTTGAGAGCGTAACAATTTTAAAATCAAGACAACAAAAAATTACAGATTTTTGTCTAAAATTAATGCAAGTCATCCTTATTTGATTTTATTAAGCTTTCAAATAAATGTCTGCTCTGTTTTTTGAAACTGCTTAAATAATTAAGAAATAAAAAGTTAGGTTAATATTAACTTTTAAATATTTCAAATTCTTAATTAAAAACATCAAAAATAATATTGTTCAAAATTTACACATTAAATACGATTTTTAACATCATTCTCTATACATCGAATTTCTCTATATAACGAATTTTTTACTGGAACAATGGATTTCGTTATATAGAGACTCGACTGTACCTCATTTTAATAGGAGTACATCAACTGACTCATTTTTGAGTACTTCATTTTTTATTCAGTGTAAAATAATCTAAAACATATAGTTACGTATAATTTTAAATTTTCTGTTGAGATGCATGCAGTATTCTTGAAATACAATTCAAGGTTGCTCTCAACAAGCGGAAAACGTTTTGACAAATAGGCAAATTCAGTTTTTAAAGGAGGAGATGTCAAATTGCAAAGACCGATTTGAAATCTAACTCAATTTTCTATTTTTTTTTTTTTTTTTTTTTTTTTTTTTTTATTATTATTATTAAGGGGTTAGGTACCTTTTGAAGAATCCAAAAATCGATTTTTTTTTAAAAAATAGCTTATAATTAATTATGATTCTTTAGGAACATTTAAAAACAAACCGCATTGAAAAATCCGCATTAGAAGAAGAGTTATGTTTTAAAAACTTTACGCTTTCCCTATACGATCAATGGGTGATTAAAATTTTAACGTCAATTTTCTCAAAACAGCGATTTTGATCATTGCGCGCACGATTTCTAAAAAAATGGTTGGGTAGAATTTCACAAAATTTTCGCTGAATGTATTAAACGTATACAGGTACAAAATGACCTACTATTATGTTCCTCAAATTAGAAGTTTAGAATTCGCGACTACTTTTGTGTAAAAAATATCTCGATATTTCGAATTTTTTTTTAAATAATTTTTTTTCTCTGGATCTATAAATTTTATTTTTTTCATTGTAGGTCATTTTGAAAACACATTATATCTCTACTCATAAAAAAAAAAAAAAAAAAATCTTGGATTGTTTTAGCCATTCAAATTTGAAAAATCGTGCGCGCAAGGCATACAAGAATTATTCTTTCGTAAAAATTGTATTATCTTTAAAAATCATTGCATATGTGTATTATTTTTTTTAACAACTTTATCTAATAAAATGAATCCTTCTTAATATGTGTTTCCAATTTTATAGTTAAAAGTCAATTAGATACAGAGTGACTGCAACTCTTACAGAGGTCATTTTTTCACGTATTTTGTTAGTTCAAAGGGTACCTGACCCCTTAATAAATTACCTATTGAGTTATAAGCTTTTACGATAACACGGCAAAAAGATTTTTACCCCAGTTTGGATTGGGTGTAAACTGGGTAAACTTTTACTGGGGTAAACTTTTACTTTAACTAACAACTGGGGGTAAACTTTTTATTCTCTTGCGCGAAAAGTCAGTTCTAAATGCTCAATTTAACACTGTTTTCTGAAGAATGTATTGTGTTTACAATAAAGAAAAAAACAAGGGAGGGGGGGGGGGGGAATAAGTGCGATCATACATAGTTTCTGAACAACAACACTTGGTAGTTTCTTAAATTTCCGAACAAAAATGAACCGAAACTTATGATAGCTTAAGAGCTACTGAACCCTGGGAGTAACGGTCGTCCTGTAAGGATAGAAATTTGTATACCTACGATTTATAGCATGCTAAGAGCAATAGCCATGACCTGGCAGGCGTCAGCTCTGCACGTCATCAGGCCCTTTATTTTTTGAACTGTCAAGTAAATTGAGTTTAAAAACTTGTTCCTGTAAGTTTAAAATTTTAATAGGATAAAGTTTATTTATTGTAAATCTTAAAAAAAAATTGACAGGCGATTACAATGAGCAGAAGTATATGACAGGTGAATTAAAAAGAGCACAGTTGATGAGGTAAAATAAACTTTGTCCTGTATAGTTAAAATTTAGATATGTTTTTAAAGTAAACGTTTTAGAATAAATAAGTACAATGCCAGGCGGTTTTGAACAGCATAAGACCTTGACAGGCGCGGGGAAAGCTGCTAAGGGCGTGTGAGATGGAATTCTTCTTCCTTCTAAAAGTTCTTTCGGAATTATAATTAACTCATAATTAATTAAGATCTGACACTGTTTAAAACTTTTAAATACTTATATTCAAACATTACTATTTACAAAAAAGACTATTTACAAAAACAATATTTAAAATTTAAATAATCATAAACTCTAATTAATTCGTCGTCTGCTGCATTTTGCTGCAACGCACTCCACCGTTTGTATATAATATTTCTATTCCAACTAATGAGAAAGTTCCATTTCACGGCCAAGTAACCGTTTTCTATACAAGCAGGAGAGTGCGTTGCAGCAAAATGCAGCAAATTTTTATCAGTGTATCTTACATTCTTCTTACAACAAATCAAAACATTTCATTCCCCATCAACTCAGTTCAGTTCTTTTTCTGCCGCATTTCGTCTGGCTTCATAGGAATGAATAGCTGCTTCAAAATCGTCTGCCTTACTGAGAGAACGATTTTTACTTGTGTGGATGCTATGAGATAAAATGTTTTTTATGTTGAGTGATTTCGAATTTTTATAAAATCTAATTTATTATTAATATTATTATTAATTGTGCAGTGATATTGTGAATTGTTGTACTTTATATTAACATTTCAGTAAATAAAGTGCAGGATGGAATCTGAACACGTGATTTGTGTGATTTGTAACCAAGAAACTGATGAAAAAACTGTACGATTTACAGAGACTACGTTGAATAAAAGTAAATCAATATTGAAAATAAGAAAAGACAATAATTTAAAATTCAAAGATATTTCTTTGCCAGAGGAAATTAACGCAAATACTGGTTATCATGTGAAATGTTATAAAAACTTTCTTGCCGTGATGAAAAAATATCGCTCGAGTGAATCATCAACTTCAAATCTACCAGCATCATCATCAGGTATTTTTTATTAACTTGTATATTCTTTAATTGTAACTATATTCTTGATTTAATTACGTGGCACAAATTTGATTATCTATATATATAAAAGAAAGTCTGGATTTCGTATTAATCACAGCACAGAAAAATCTGCCGAACCTAAAATCTTGAAAATTGGGATAAAAATACTTCTGATAACATCGAGTGCCGCTAAGAAGGGATTTTCGAAAATTCCACCCCTAAGGGGGTTAAAAAAGGGAACGAACTTTTAAAAAATTCCTTAAAAATCGACTTTTGTAGTTATTTTTCAACTGACAACATATTTTAGTGTATTTTTTCATGCTGAATCGAATGGTACCAAGCAAATTCTTTTAAGTTCAGTAGTTCGCGAGATACTTCACATTTTCCTGATTTGGCGGTGTCTTCGGCGCAAAAAACTGAAATTTTCAATCTTTATCTATATATATAAAATAAAGTCTGGATTTCGTGTTAATCACAGCACAGAAAAATCTGCCGAACCTAAAATCTTGAAAATTGGGGTAAAAATACTTCTGATAACATCGAGTGCCGCTAAGAAGGGATTTTCGAAAACTCCACTCCTAAGGGGGTTAAAAAAAGGAACGAACTTTTAAAAAATTCCTTAAAAATCGACTTTTGTAGTTATTTTTCAACTGACAACATATTTTAGTGTATTTTTTCATGCTGAATCGAATGGTACCAAGCAAATTCTTTTAAGTTCAGCAATTCGCGAGATACTTCACATTTTCCTGATTTGGCGGTGTCTTCGGCGCAAAAAACTGAAATTTTCAATCCTTATCTATATATATATAAAAGAAAGTCTGGATTTCGTATTAATCACAACACAGAAAAATCTGCCGTACCTAAAATCTTGAAAATTGGGGTAAAAATACTTCTGATAACATCGAGTGCCGCTAAGAAGGGATTTTCGAAAATTCTACCCCTAAGGGGGTTATAAAAAGGAACAAACAAATTCCTTTAAAATCAGCTTTTGTAGTTTTTTTCAAATGATAACATATTTTAGTTTATTTTTCATGCTGAATCGAATGGTACTAAGCAAATTCTTTTAAATCCAGTAGTTCGTGAGTTACCAGCATAGTTCTGACCAGCGTAGCGGGCGAAGGCTGCTAGTTACTAAATATATATTAAATGAAAATTTTTCACAGTAATGGTACTATAACAATAACTATATTAATGTGCAAATCAAGATTTAATTAATTATTATTTTTTACGGAAATAAAAAAAAATCACGTAAAAATAAAAATTACCGTCGAAATCTTTTATAACGAAATCGAAGGGACTATTCATTTTTATTTGTAAAAACCTATATTTGTAACAACCGGTACTAATGATTTAGAGGTACAAAATATTTGTTTATGACGCGGTATGTTAAGCATATATACATACATATAAATCCGTAGGTATTAATAGAAAAAAATGTATTCATGTTGGATATTATGTAATTTGTTGTCTTTTCGTTTGCGACATTTTTCGCATGTTTTTTCTGTATTATAAGTCAATGCAGTTAACTCAAAAAAACGTTTTGGTGCGTCTTGTGTTCAGATAAGTTACAAACTGAATGAAAGAACATGACGAATCCTTAACTACGCACATGTTTTGTTTTTAAATTAGGGTCTGGTTTAGAGTTTTTTACTTTTGCGATTGTTGATCTTTACTTTTGCGAGCATTTTAATCGATGTAAGCGGCTGCATCCATTAATGGCACTAGGACTAGAAATATTATGTTTTCAATCTTTCATTGAAAAAGAAGATATAAGTATTGATGAAGATGTTTACAATAATCTCTCTACATTTATCGATGGTAATGAACCGTTTGAGAACGTCTTAGAAAATGAAGCAATATCAACATTGATGACTCGATACCAATATCACAAAGGACAATGTAGAGAAGGAACTTTTGGTAAAACGCCTCAATTTTATGTTATTCATATGGATCTTATTCATTACTATCAGTTACTGAGTCGAAGCATAAGGACTGGAGACTTTTCTTTGTACAAATATATTTTGTCAAAAATAGCAAATATGTTTTTTATGACAAATCAGCCTAATTATTCAGGATGGCTGATAAAATACCATGATAATTTGTTAAAAGTTGGTCCTACACATCCATCAATTGAAAAATTTATGAAAGATGTATACCTTGGAATCAAACGTACTGATAAATCTTTCTCTAGACAGCCAACAGATCTAGTACTTGAACAAACTATTAATGCTGACTCGGGAAAAAAGATTAACTGGTGTAATCCAGTTCACACATTCTATTTCCGCTCGTCAGCGATGGGCTAGAAGTCACGTCATAAGAACAACAGTCATATCTCACACTCTGGACATTACTGGTTTACGAAGAAAAAATGATGTATCAGCAGACCTGGAAGAACATGCAATGAAAAGAGATTCAGCACAGTTTTGGAAGTTCATAAATACCTTTGAGAAATTTCTAAATCCATTTATGTTGAATCTATACAAAGATTGTCTGTATAATATCGGTAATGGTACAGTGGCTTCGTACGCAGTACAGGATTACTTGTTGAATTTTACAGAATCAGCAGAAAAATTGAAAGAGAATTTTATAACTTAATGTCCACTTAATGGAAAAAGATTTGAAGAAAGAATTGCACAAGTGAAAATTATGAATTTTGTCTCTAAAAAAGAAAAGAAAAAAGTCAAAATCGGTAATAAGGTTCATGAAATCCGTGTGCAACGTGATTTCTTTGATCGCCTGTTAGCTCTGCCAATACAACATAACATCGATTTGGAAAAGACGTTATCATACCCCATTACAACTGTTCCAATGTCATTGTGTCATGAAGATGGTACAATATATAAAACTCAGAAATCAGCAATGGTTGAAATTTTAAAGGCAAATGTCAACAGTGAAGAAGTACCAAGACGTTTTGATGTTGTCATTTTTGATGGATTCTTCTTACTGCGTACATTCAAAAATATCCCCAAAACATTTGGCGGTATTTCCAAAAAAATTATGTCGCTACTAACAGCTACACATGCCTCACGAGTAGATATTATTTTCGACTAATACTTTTCGCCGTCAATTAAAGATTATGAACGAGCCAAACGACAAGAAGTACGAAACATAAATTATTTCATTACCGGACCAACAAATTCGACCAGTTGACTTTATGAAAGAACTTCGTAACATACAATTTAAAGAAGCTTTCGTAGATTTTTTAATTATACATTGGAGCACAAATGAAATGATAGAGTTTATCGAGAATACCATAGTGGACTTAAATTACAAACAATGCCATACTTATAGTGTCCACAATAACTCCGTGATCGTCGATATAAATGATAATTTTATCGTGCCAACATCATGAAGAGGCTGATACGAGAATAATATACCATACATGCTAAATGGATGAAGATGTATCCGACGTGTTAATAAAAACATGTGACACAGACATTTTAATATTACTGCTTGAAAACATGGACCATCTCCACAATAATAACTAATAATTGTAAAAAATGGATAAATATGTCTGAACTGTATACAAAATTGTGACCTTCTATATGCCAAAAGCCTACCGGGATTTCATGCATTGACAGGTTGCGATTTTAATCCGTCCTTTTCAAGAAGAGGTAAAAAAAAAAAAAAAAAAACTTTCCAAATATTGCAGAAATCGAGTGTGTATCAGAAGGCGTTCAAAGAATTAGGAAACGCAGAAATAGTTGAGAAGAAAGTAAAAAAATCCGATACTAGAGAAATTTGTATGCCAAATGTATGGTTTTAATTGTTCAAAATTAAATAATGCGCGCTATGAAAAGTTCATTGCTACATATAACACAAATAATCCTAAAGTGTTCATGAAGAAAGTAATAGGTTATGATTCATCAAATCTGCCACCGTGCCAACGCGAACTACAGCAACAATTATTGAGAACTGCATACATTACAAATATCTGGCGAAATTGTCATTTAAAAGAACCAACAATTCTTACACTCTAAAAAATAAATGTGTAAATTAGTCAAATTTACACACATCTATGTGTAAATTTGTAAATTTACACACTTGCCATGTACTTTACACATTTTTTTGCAGAATTTTACCTGTTTTTATGTGTATTTAGCTTTTGAAACTAAGTGTGTAATTTGTTATCACTTGAAAAACATAACTAAGTGTGTAAAAGTAGAAAAATACCTAAATTGACACCGATTCGTGTGTTATTGTAATTTACGCATAGTTCTTATATACACTGATAAGTGTGTAAATTTCTAAAATCACACACTTGTCATGAAAATTACACATTTTGTAAAAAGAATTACATGTTTTTATGTGCATTTATTTTGTGATATTAAGACTGCAAGTTGTTCTCGGTTGGTTACCCAGACAAATGTGTAAAAGTGGATTTACATGTACTGGTGTGTTATTTTAAATGTTCGTCTGCATTTTGTATTATAGCAAGTACGCAGGTGGAAAATGAAAATTGTAAACATCTGCTGTATCGTTTTTTCGCCATTTTTAGAATGGAACATGTCAAAAGAGGAAAGTTTGTTCTCTGTTAACTCAAAAAATACGAATAAATCATAATACAATTACAAATAATCGAGGAATGTTAATTATCATAGAATGTTTGTCTTCATATTTAGAAAAAATTGAACTATGTTTTCTTTTCTATTGTGATTTTACCGGCATGAAAAAGTGGGATATTCTATTACAAAGGTATGTAAATGTTTTGTTCTAATGAAAATAAAGCTTTTCAATTGACAACTAATTTAATAGATTTTCATGGTTCAGTTTTTCATATTTAAACTGTAAGTTTTTTGACATACAACCAAAAATTAAGGAATTTAAATGTCATTAAAAGTATTAGCAGCATTATTATATTTAAGAAAATGATAAAATTTCGGTGCTTTATATTCTAATATTGTTCGCTTCTTTTCTATTTGAATATATCTAATCTTTTTCTAGCTTAGATTCCTTTTATTATGTAAAAATGTAAAACAATGTTTATGATTTCTGTGTGTTATGAAAGTTTTATCATAAAAAGTGCTATCATATTTCAACTAAATTATGATTATTTTATTGAAATAGTAAAATTTACATTAGAAAATCTTAATCGTTGTCCGAGTTCCAAAGGTGTCGCAAAGGTGACTGCGTTCCTTCATATTAAGCATACTTATGACTATTCTATGAAAGATATAATTATGGAGAAAGAGAAGTATACATGTATGTATTAGTTATTGAATTGACTTTTGAATTTAAACACTAATTTAACACATTTTGTGAAATACTTTGTGCACTTATGCTAAAAAGAATTATATACATGATATGTATATGTATATATATATGTATTTGTAAAATGTCTCATTTTTGACAAAATGAGATTATTTGTAAAATGATACATTTTTGCAAGAATGAGATAATTTTTGGTTAGAAATTGAATTAACCGTATAAATGAACTTTCTTAAAACTGAGCCCAATATTTTTATTAAATTAGTTAATGTTTTTAATTTCAGTATTTGTGAATTTATTATCATAAAAAGGTAATTAATTTGTGTACATCAATATAATAATAATAAAATTAAATAGATTGCATTTTTTTAGTTCATTTATGCTTTTTTGTATGTTTCTGTATTTATAAACAAATTTTGATACTTCTTAAGATCTATTATGTAAACCTGTAATAAATAAATATATATATAGGAATGTAAATAAATAAATAAAAAAAAAGTCATGCGCGCATTTTTTTTTTTTTTTTGGGGGGGGGGGGGGGACGTTTTTTGAAGCAAGCTATTTTAAAGTATTACATATTATACTTCAGTATAGGTAGATGTGCCAGTAATGGACACCTTTCTACTAATGTATCAACAATAAATCACAATAATGTAATCACAATAAATAAATAAATAAATGCAAACTAAGCTTTTATTATTTTTTCTTAGGGAGCGAACGATTTTAATAAGCTGACTTAAACCAGTAATTAAATCATGATTTAAATCAACTTTTTTTTAATCATTGACTAAAATCATAAATTTTATAAAGATTTAATATGACAGAAAAAAGTATTATAATCTAAGGTTACCATAATTTAGCAAGTTTCTACAGGTACTGACTTTTGAATACACAAAAAAGCTTTAAATAATTATTTCTAAGCTTAATTTCTGAGTATTGTCAAAGACTTAAGCATGATAATTTTGTAAAAAGCATAGTTTTTATCTTATAAGTATAAAAATCATTTAATTTAAAAATGATATTCAAATCTGGTATAAAAGTCATAATTTCCTTTTAATAATCAAATTATTGATTTTTTTATATAATATAGGCTAGCAAGTATACTAATTTTCTGCAAATAAACGAATAAAGTAGCCAAATCTTGTTTTCTCATTCTGCTTTTGCAATAATAAATTTATAGCAAATATTGGAACTAAAAATAGAATGAAATAATGGCATCCGCTGAATCGCTATTGTAAAAGAAGGCATGAGAAAAAAAATTATAAAATAGTCATATACACCCAAATAAAAAATTTCATGATTAATTAAGGCAGCAAAACTGTCTGAAACACTAAATGCTGAGAACTTCCACTAAATGCTAATAATGGTGCTGTTTAATGTTTTGAGGATTTCATATATAATTGGCTATTCTTTATATTTACTTTGTATGTGTGTATGAATGTGCTGATATATTTTGGGGGGTTAATATATGCAAACGTGGATGTAAATTTAGATTCAGGCTTGACAGATTGCAAAATGAGATGCAAATAAATTTGTTAATTTTGTTATTTGTGTTACTAATTGATGAAATTACTTATTTGCAGTTGTTATTAATTCTGTAACTATTTGCTGTTTCCTCTAAGCACTTTTTTAGGGTGGAAAAACTTTCTTCTTATGAAATTGGCAAAAGGCTACCTTGTTAAAATATAATTAAATTCACTTACAGTAAACACAGCTTTTTTGTAATACAACTTCGAAATTACACATTATTTCTTAATCTAAGTTCCCAAGATCTTATAAAAGCGATAGAGAATTATTTCTTTAGAAAAAAATTAAAACATGTTATTATTTAATTGTATTTTTCAATTTGTAATTCATAAAATTATTAAAATTAATGGCACTTTGTTTATCATAATGAGAAACTGAATGCTTTTTATAATTACTAAACACATTACTCAGTATATTTCCCCATGAAATAATGTATTTTTTGAAACTGGCATCTTCCCTTTTCACTTTCTAGAATGAGCATTAAATTGTTAATAATCATTTTAGTAATTAAAATATGTTATATACTAATTAAAAATTATATTATTACTAATTTTATGCTTATTAAAAATGCATATTATGTTCCTAAATACAGAGATTGCTGTTTAATAATTATTAATTTTAATTAGTGTTAATAGTTTATGTTAAATGCAGTTATTAATAATTCGAATAAATGTAAATATCATTAGTATTTAATATAGTTTTGCATAATATTGCATAATATTAATGTATATAATGTTATTATATGGTACAAAGGAAACTATTACTAAAAATAGTTCATAGTTACAGACATTATAAAACTACTTTGTAGTTTTTATAATGTCTGTAACTATGAACTATTAGTTATGTTAGTTAAAGGATAAAGACACAGATTATGTTAGCAATTAGAGTTTTTTTGGTAGACTAAAATCCTTAGTAATCATTCTGTATTTGAACATTGGGGACAAAAATCATAAAATTCCAATTTATATCAAAATAATCTGATTCAGTTCTTTCAGGTATGATGTACTACTTATAGTACGCGTCTTTTAATGGGGTATTATTTTGTTTTAAGAAATATATTTGCTGATATTTACATGCATTAATGTTAGCATATGTCTATGCATTTACTATATGACTTCATTTTATGCTTAAGCATTTAATATTAATAATAATAATAATTATTATTTGGTTAATTTTCTCTGCTCTGTTTGCGATTCTTTTATTTCAAACAGCATATTTCACTCTTTAAATTTAAAATAAAAGTTACTTTCTTGAAAGAATCATGTCTAATAATGCGCAGAAAGTAGGAGAAAGTTCTAATATCAATTAAATCTTATTGCAATGCAATATTTTCTAAACATTTCCCAAAATTCTTTTTTAGCCTATGGGAATATGTATATTGAATAATACGCAACATAACAACATTCGTTATCTTTCAGATTATGAAATATTGGTGAAACACTAATTAATGTACTTGGATAGCTAGTATTAATATTATTAATGTAAAAGTATGTATTATTAATAATATTAATGTTACTAATATTAAAATGTATTATTAATATTATTAATAATAAATATTTCTGAAAAAATTGCTCTTTAAAATATTAAAAACAATATGAGTTGTTATAGCAGTAAATATGAGAGAGAGAATTTTTTTTAAACTTTAATTTAAAAGACAGAAATTGTAAGGAATTGAAATTATGCACAGTCTGCGCATAAATTGTGATCTCACGATTGTAGAGCTATAAACCAACTCTAAAAGAAATTACAAACTGGTAATTAAAATTTCAGTTTATCATGCTTTATATAAAAAACGGGTATATCGGTGATACGAAAATGATTTGTCTTTTATTTAGTGTGGTGTGAAAATTGCCAAAATACATTGCTGGTACACTATTTTCTGAGCATCAAACAGAGCTACCAGAAAATATAATCTCAATCAGTAAATGATATTGTTCTTTGTACAATTTTTTTAATCATTAAAATTATCATTATTAATCATTGGGAATTAATTCCCAATTTAAACATACTAAAACATATAATGTTAACGCTAAATACATAAAAATATGTCTGCTGGAATATTACACAAATATCTAAGTATTTTGATTATTACACACAAATCTGTGTTTTGCATGTTCAGCAGAAATATTTATATGAAGAGAATGCTACACAAAAATCTGTGTATTTTGCATATTATACAAAAACCTGTGTAATTTACATACTACACAAAAAATTGAGTATTTTACATAAAACACAAAAGTATGTGTTTCTTGTATTATACACAAAAATGCATTTAATCACAGAAAATTACACACATGAATGTGTGAGAATATTACACATAAATCTGTGTATTCTTCTGCAATTTACACATTAAAGTGTGTATTTCAAGACTTATCAGATAACATTTACACATTTGGACTTATCATCAAATTACACTTTAAAATGTGCATTTTCAAATTTACACATTAGGCGTGTATTTTGGCAATTTACACACTAATTTACACGCATAGACATGTCGTTTTTGTATCATCGATATACCTGTTTTTATGTGTAAATTTACACATTTTTTTTTTAGCGTGTACCCCTGAAAATAACGGTTGGAACTTAATTGATGGTCGTTACGAGTTTGATTGGTTTGAAGGAAATACGGTTCCTTCGTCTATGTACGACATACTTTTACAAGGGCCTACTGATACTGCCACAGCACAATCGACTGAAATTGAGGAATACATTTCAGGTAACATACAACTATTATATTCAGTAAGATTTAATATACAGTCCTATGTAATTGAGCTTGATATTCAATTCTTAACGACCTTATTGATTTATTAAAATATTTTTTTTTACTATTTTCAGAAGAGGAAAACATTTCTGAAGAGTCAGATGATGATGAAAACAGTGATGGTGAAATGTCGAATGATGATGAAAATGAATGTTAAAACTAATGTAGATTGTATAAAACCTAATGAAATATATTGCATTTACTGTATGCGTTCACGTTACATTTCTTACTCACACGCCCTTAGCAGCTTTCCCCGCGCCTGTCAAGGTCTTATGCTGTTCAAAACCGCCTGGCATTGTACTTATTTATTCTAAAACGTTTACTTTAAAAACATATCTAAATTTTAACTATACAGGACAAAGTTTATTTTACCTCATCAACTGTGCTCTTTTTAATTCACCTGTCATATACTTCTGCTCATTGTAATCGCCTGTCAATTTTTTTTTAAGATTTACAATAAATAAACTTTATCCTATTAAAATTTTAAACTTACAAGAACAAGTTTTTAAACTCAATTTACTTGACAGTTCAAAAAATAAAGGGCCTGATGACGTGCAGGGCTGACGCCTGCCAGGTCATGGCTATTGCTCTTAGCATGCTATAAATCGTAGGTATACAAATTTCTATCCTTACAGGACGACCGTTACTCCCAGGGTTCAGTAGCTCTCCAGCTATGACATAAAGTTGCCCTTTTTGATTTAAGGGTGTATTCGAAAAAACGCTTTTCCACCTTCAACAACTCGAAATTTTCCGATACCATTTCAGACACATTTTTAGAAAGTAGACACACATGAAACTTGCTGAGGAGATTCTTGAAGGGACGTACAAGGTGCCATGTGATGTCTTTTTACGCTCCATTCATTAGAATTTCAGTTATAAACAATTACCTTATCACTATGACCCTCTTTTTCGTTCACAGATCTCCTACTTCGTAGAAATCGGTTCGAAATGCCGTTTTTGATTGTTTTTTTTTGCAAAATTTTCTGCATTTATCAAAGAATCGTCAATAATGGCACCTTGTGTACTTTACAAATAAGAGATTTTGAAGGCTTGGTGCATTTGAGAGCAAAAGTGAATTCAAAAATAAATCGGAAAATAAGCAGTTTGAATCGAAATACACCCTTAACTTCTTCTCTCATTTAGCACAACAGATGTAAAACACTTTGAAAATATTTTCTACAACATGCCTTATAAAATTACACAATTTGAAAAATGAATGTTTTGAAAACTCTCCTCTTGATTCTCTTCTCTTGATTCTCTCCTCTTTTAATTTTTAAGTGTGTATTTAAATTCTATCTTTTAATCTAATGGCTTATTTTGCCATTTATTAGGTGCGTTGGTAATTATGTAAATACGTAGCACCTATTGTTGTCGCTCATTCCGTCCGTCCGTCTGTCTGTCCGTCTGTCCGCATATAACAACGC
Organism: Maratus speculifer; assembly: GCA_964019185.1. Taxonomy (NCBI): domain Eukaryota; kingdom Metazoa; phylum Arthropoda; class Arachnida; order Araneae; family Salticidae; genus Maratus; species Maratus speculifer. The sequence goes on along the minus strand of OZ025303.1, from coordinate 5,541,734 downwards.
AAAAACTACCCAACCGAATCGTTTGAAATTTAAAATACATAATTATAACATAATTTTGTCGAGTCATTTCAAATTTTATGAAAATCGGATGGATAATTACAGGGACAATCAAAAGGATTCCATTACATTACGGTCAATAGTGAAAAAAGTTTTAAATGCATTTTAATCGTTTGAAATTTAAAACATATAATTATTGCGTAATTTTGTCGCGTCATTTCAAATGCTATGAAAATCGGATGCATAGATCAATTACAGGGACAATCAAAAGGATTCCATTACATTACGGTCAATGGGGAAAAAGTTTCAAATGCATTTTAATGATGTTACACTCATTCGAACATAATAGAATTGGCATGAATCTATGAAATATATATTAAAATATGCATTCTGTGCAATCTGTGATGCAAAGAATTTTTATTATTAAATTACAGGGCCACACAAAAGTATTCCACTATATAATGGTATACGGGGAAACATGGTTTGGTACGTGTTTTAATTATATTCAACTATTTCACATTTTATGAATAAGATATACGTTGCTGAGGTGTAATAAAAATTACTTCCTGCATATTTACAGAAACGTAAAGATTTCGACTACTATACTGTATCCGGAGTACGCTCTACTATATCAGCAAGATCTCAATATTTTTAAAACTTCGTTATCGTACGAACGCACCTCATTTGCTACGTTCACGTGCAATTTCCAACTTGTTTTTAAATTTATTTTGGCTTTCAAATGCACCTAACTGGCTTATTTAGAAAGTTACACGAGGTGCCGTGAGGGTCGATTCTTGGATAAAGACAGAAAATATTATAAAAAAAAAAGCAATCAAAAACGGCATTTTGAACCGATTTTTCGGAAACGGGAGATTTGGGAACAGAAAAAAGGGTCTTACTGATAAGGTAATTGTTTATAACTCAAATTCTAATGAATTGAGCGTAAAAAGACATCACACGGCACCTTGTAAAATATCCTCAACAAGTTTCATGTTTCTACTTTTTAAAATGTGTCTGAAATTGTATCCGAAAATTTCGAGCTGCTGAAGGAAAAGTGTTTTTTCAAATACGCCTTTAAAGGTGTTCTTAAGTGCTCCGCTCAACAAGCGCAAAACGTTTTCACACATTTACAAATTAATTTTTTAACAGAAAATTGTAAAATTGGAATGCCTGACTATGGAAGCGATTTCGAATCAAACTGAGTTTGCCATTTCATAATAATTAAATTACCTATCGAATTATAAGCTATTCCGATCACGTGATCACCCGTTTTTCTCCTGCTTTTCGACCGGTTTTTCTGCTTTCGTCGGAAAATGGGCTCAAAGACGTCCACTTTGAAGGCTTGTTATAAAAAATCTATTTTTTAAAAAAAACAGAAAGTTGAGTGCAATTACATAGTTTCTGAATAACAACACCTGATAGTTTCATGCATTTCCGAACAAAAATAAATAAGAGTATATGTCACAAAGTTGCCCTTTTTCATTTAAGAGCACCCTTTAAGGGTGTATTTCGATTCAAACTGCTTGTTTTCAGATTTATTTTTGAATTCACTTTTGCTCTCAAACACATGAAACTCGCACATTCTCTTATTTAGAAAGTGCACGAGGTGCCGTAAAGGTCAATTCTTTGATGAGTGTATAAAATATTGCAAAAAAAGCAATCAAAAACGGCAATTTGAACCGATTTTTCCGAAGTGGGAGATAAGGGAACGAAAAAAAGGGTCTTCCAGAGAAGTTAATTGCTTATAAATCCAATTCTAATGAATTGAGCGTAAAAAGACTTTACTCTGCACCTCACACGTCCCTTCAAGAGTCCCCTCAGCAAGTTTCATGATTCTACTTTTGAAAATGTGTCTGAAATTGTATCGGAAAATTTCGAGCTGCTGAAGGTGGAAAAGCGGTTTTTCGAATACACCCTTTAACGAGAGCTGACTGTATGTGGTACTGAAATAGGTGCTGCATGTGCTATGCATTGACGCATAAAAATGACTTTATGAATACAGTCGAGCCTCTATATAACGAAATCCATCGTTCCAGTAAAAAATTCGTTATATAGAGAAATTCGATGTATAGAGTATGATGTTAAAAATAGTATTTAATGTGTAAATTTTGAACAAATATTATTTTTGATCTTTTTAATTAAGAATTTGAAATGTTTAAAAGTATATATTAACCTAACATTTTATTTCTTACTTATTTAAGCAGTTTCAAAAAAGAGAAAAGACATTTATTTGAAAGCTTAATGAAAATCAAATGAGGAAGACTTGCATAAATTTCAGAGGAAGAAATCTGTAATTTTTTTGTTGTTTTGATTTTAAAATTACAATTGTTACGCTCTCAAAAAAAATTCTCAAATTTTAGCAAGGAATGAAAAATTGTAGTTGATATTTTCCTCCATTTGAAGGTCTCTCTTATGTGCTCTCATTGATTCCTCTCTTATATGTGTAACAATTCAATTGACTGTGTTTTGAAAAGGATGTTGAAAGGTGTGTGGGAGGTGGGATGAACTTGTTAGATTTAAAGAATAAGGAGAGAAGTAATATTTATAAAAAAAAAAAAAAAAAAAAAAAAAAAAAAAAAAAAACCTCTCCACTGAACGGTAAATTAAAAATAAGTCATGGAGAATTGATTCCATATGATTTCAAAGCTTTTTTAAAACTGAATAAATTAAGATCAATTTATGAAAAAATTCGTTATATGGAGATAGATATTTCGCAATATAGAGTCTGTTTTTAATGTAATCATGCGAAAAGGGGACCGTTCTTACTAAAAATTCGTTATATGGAGAAATTCGATGCATGGAGTTTCGTTATATAGAGGTTCGACTGTATATCGAAAAAATAATCATATTAACTAACAATTTATTGGGCCGAATGAAGCGTGTCATTTCCAATTAAAATATATCTTTGAATTGAAATTCGAATGAAATACAGGGTCGTGGAAAATCGAAGAATGTGGAAAACAGGATCTCAAATATCTCGGCAATTCGATCGACACTATGGAACCCTGCTACTTGGTCCCAAATGATGTCCGTCGGACTATGCTTATAATTCAATTTCTCGAAGAGAGACTTCCCATTTGATAATCCCACTACTCCCAACAAATACATATTAAACATTCATGAGATACCAACTTGGGTGTGTGCGAATTTTCAGAATGTTCCTAACACAAGGCGGGGCTTCGGGAATTCTTAGCCCCTCCCCTTTTCTTGAATTTCCTTGCCAGCCAGTTTGGAGCCAACCTTGAGTGTAAGACAAAGTGAACAAACCTACCTGTTGCTCAGAAAAGTCGATTGACAGGTCCGGGTCATGTCTGTTTGGTTTTTATTTTATTATTTTTTTTTTTCCTGGAAGCATCGTAATTATTTTTGGAGGAAAATTATTTTTGATGTCTTCTAGCCACCCTCTATTTGTTTTTTCGTTTTTTTCCCTTTTAATTTGAAGACCAGAAACCTCCCAAGATGCTTTGTTAGAAAAATTGTTGATGAACAAAGTGTATTTTCATTTTGTTTTAAGGATGTATTTCGATTCAAACTGCTTATTTTTCGATTTATTTTTGAATTCATTTTTGCTCTCAAATGCACCAAACTTTCAAAATCTCTTATTTGGAAAGTACACGTGGTGCCGTGATTGCAGATTCTCTGATAAATGAGAAAATATTGCAAAAAAAAGCAATCAAAAACGGCATTTTGAACTGATTTTTCCCAAGCGGGAGTTTTGGAAACAAAAAAAAAGGGTCATATTGATAAGGTAATTGTTCATAACTTAAATTCTAATGAATGGAGCGTAAAATGGCATCACACGGCACCTCATACGTCCCTTCAAGAATCCCCTCAGAAAGTTTCATGTTTCTACTTTTGAAAATGTGTCTGAAATTGTATCGGAAAGTTTCGAGCTGTTGAAGGTTGAAAAGCTTTTTTTCGAATACACCCTTAAGGGTGTATTCGAAATGCTAATTTTTACTTAGACATCCGACTCGAAATTTTCTGATATATTTTCAGACTCATTTTTAAAGGTAAAGACGTGAAACTTGTTGAGATGATTTTTGAGGTGATGTCGAAGATGCCGTGGATTTTCCTTTTCGCTCTGTTCATCAGAATTGAATGTATAAACCATTTTTTTCGAATGTGTGAATTAAAATATTCCTTTGAATTGAAATTTGAATGAAATACCGGGTGATGAAAAATCGAAGAATGCGGAAAACAGGATTACAAATATAGTCGGCTCTCGTTAGCCCGAACTCGTCGGGACCACAAGAAATGTTCGAATTACCCGAAGTTCGAATTATGGAAAATATGAAATTAAAACATGCTTAACATGGTACTATTTCAAAGGAATTAATATTATAGTGTTTTTAGGTGCGTTCGTAATTATATAATACGTAGCACCTATAGTGGTCGTTCAGTCCGTCCGTCTGTCCGTCCGCATATAACAACGCAAAAACTACCCAACCGAATCGTTTGAAATTTAAAATACATAATTATTACATAATTTTGTCGAGTCATTTCAAATTTTATGAAAATCGGATGCATAGATCAATTACAGGGGCAATCAAAAGTATTCATTACATTACGGTCAATGTGGAAAAAAGTTTCAAATGCATTTTAATCGTTTGAAATTTAAAATACGCAATTATTACATAATTCTGCCGAGTTATTTCAATTTTTTTGATAATCGTGTGCATAGATCAATTACAGGGACAATCAAAAGTATTCAATTACATTATGGTCTATGGGGAAAAAGTTTCAAATATATTCTATACGTTTGAAATTTAAAATACATAACTAGTACATAATTTTGTCGAGTTATTTCAAATTTTATGAAAATCGGATGCATAGATCAATTACAGGGACAATCAAAAGTATTCCGTTACATTACGGTCAATGGGAAGAAATGTTTCAAATGCATTTTAATCAGTGTATTGTGTATTTTTGTGACGGCCGATTATCTACGCTAGGGATATAGGCCCAGGGGGAGGGATGCCCTTCGTGGGGGTCTTTCTAAGGGAACCTAACCCGTATTTACGCAGGGTTCGAAGAAAACCACGAAAACTCCGAACGGTTAGGCCGACGGCCGCGATTGGGTTCGAACCCAGCACCTGCCGTCTACCAGTTGAGAGGTCAGACCCTCCCGGCCACTGGTGGGGCATTTTAATCAGAGACCGATCAAGCTTAAGTTGGGCCCAGGGCCTGTTAAAAAATTGGGCCCCCCTACCTACCCATTTTCGGCGATACTTTCACATAAAAAAGATTTATTTGATGAGTTGACAAAGTTGTTTGGGTTAAAAGTGCCTAGGATAAAAACTTCTAAAAATTTTATTGAATCATTCAGACTGTTTAAATTTTACGTTTCATATTTTATAAAAAAATATTATTCGAAAAGTATTTGATTAAAAAAAAAATATCAGCCACATAATTTCTGGGCCCCTGAAATTGGTGGGCCCAGGGCCGAGGCCCCAGAGGCCCGTGCATTAATCAGGCCCTGATTTTAATCGTGTTACACTCACGCGAACTTAATAAAATTTCTATGCAACTATAAAGTACATATTATAATATACATCTTACATAATTTGTGGTGCAAAGAACATTTGTTATTGATTTACAAGGCCGCACAAAAGTATTCCATTACATAATGGTTTAGGGAGAACATTGTTTGATGAGCGTTTTAATTGTAATTCACTTACAATTTTATGAGATTGATATATGAAAGTAATTTTTTTTAAACTTCGTTATCGTACGAACGCACCTAATTTGCTACGCTTCCCGTGCAATTTCCAACTTGTTTAACTTTATTTCGTCTATTATCATTAGAATATGACTTAATATTAAATTAGAATGGAAAAATACATAAACTAATTAAAAGATTAGAAACAAGCACGATGGAAGAAAAATTTAAAGCGTCATTGATGGACAGACAGGGCACTAAAAAAGTGTATATCAAATTCATTGGATTATATGTATACTCGTTCGGAACAAGTTTCACAAAAATCAAAGAAAGAAAGTTATTGAAATGATCTGAAATCCGTAAAATTGAAAAATCGGAATTATCGTTAGTTCGAATTAATGAAAATTATTAAAGTTATCCTGCGATTGAAAATTTTGGGACTTCATGTTTAGTTCGAATTAAGCGAAGATTCGATTTATTTGATTTCGAATTAACGAGAGTCGACTGTATCTCGACAACTCATAATCTGATCGACTTTGTTCTTTATGCGAAATTTGTGTTATTTTATTGCCCTTTACGTCCAGTTCTTAAAATTAAAAAAATTCGAAAGTTTTTATATATCTTTTCATCAGAACGAATTTTTCGAGAGTCTGAAAAAAATAGTTCCGGATCAGCGATGTTATTGATATTCAATAGGCTTCGTCCCATTTTTACAAACTAAGTACATTTCGAAATTTCAAGTCTCTATCTGAATTTGTTCGGAAATAGAGCGTTGACAGACAGACGGACGGTCATTTCCCCCCCCCCCCCCCCTAAAAATATGTTTTTCGTTATCTATAGTGTCTAAACATCTACAGTGCCAGTAGATTAGTGTTCATTTCAAGTTTATTCCGAAAATCAATCATCCGTGAATCCATAGAGATATATTCTAGGAGGGATAGGGTTTGTAATGATTCTTATTCTTATGACATTCCGAGTTTGTGGTTAGAATTACTTAATAAATATTTAAAGGGTGAGTCCAATAGGGGGAGCTGCGGTGGCATTGGCTATTCACGATCATAGAGGGCGCAATATTTTGTGTTTTGGGTTTTTAAATTGCCTTTATATCCAGTGTCAGTTAGTTTTTCTACTTTTATTAATATTAATTTTATACATATTAAATTTAATATATGATCAAAATTTATTATATTTATATGCCGCGGTGGCAATGGCTATTCACGATCATAGGGGGCGCAATGTTTTGTGTTTTGGGTTTTTAAATTATATTTATATGCAGTGTCATTTAGTTTTCTACTGATTTTATGTGTTATGAATACGGTTCTTATGAATGAACCGAAACATGTCAACTTTTTAATTTAATTCTTATTTGTGACACCTGTTCTAAGTAAAAAAATATGAAATGTTTTTTATACGTCAATGAAAAAGGTGAAGTGGTTTTGTTTTAGTTTTTTAGTTTTGAAAAAAACGAAAGCTAACAACAGTTTTAACATCTACAGTGTCTCCGTAAAAAAAAAAAAAAAAAAAAAATCGATGTTTTAAAAGGATTGCTAGACTTACCCTATACTACGTATGGTGGGGAAGTAAAGTCACTTATAACTCGATCCGTAATGTAATGATTAAAAAAAAGTAAAATTCATTTCGATTCCAAATGGTCCATTTTGGGCTTTTATATGTTTAACAAGTTGGAAATTGCACGTGAAGCGTAGCAAATGAGGTGCGTTCGTACGATAACGAAGTTTTAAAAATATCCCTCTCATATATCAATCTCATTAAATTTTAAATAATTACAATTAAAATGCGAAACAAACAATGCTCTCTCTATACCATTATGCAATGGAATACATTTGTGTGGCCTTGTAAATCAATAACAAATATTCTTTGCACTACAGATTATGTAAAATGTATATTATAATATGTACTTTATAGATGCATAGAAATTTTATAACATTCGAATGAGCGTAACACCATTAAAATGCTTTTGAAACATTCCCCCCCCCATTAACCGTAATGTAACGGAATACTTTTGATTGTCCCTGTAATTGATCTATTCATCCGATTTTCATAAAATTTGAAATGACTCGACAAAATTATATAATAATAATGTATTTTAAATTTCAAACGATTCGGTTGGGTAGTTTTTGCGTTGTTATATGCGGACAGACGGACAACAATAGGTGCTACGTATTTACATAATTACGAACGCACCTAAAAAGTAAAATTCATTTCGATTCCAAATGGTCCATTTTGGGCTTTTATATGTTTAAAAATGAATCAGAACAAGCGTCAAATTTTTTTTGCTTGTTGAAGAGTTATTTTCAGAAAAATAATAACTCAAGATATTTAGTACATTTATAGAAAAAAAAAGAGAAAAAAAAAGAAAGAAAGAAAGAAACACATTATTTATTTCAAAATGATTTCAACACTCTAATCTATCTGTTTCATTATTCTACATTTAAAAATGAATTTGCAGAAATCTTCATGTCGTTAAGAACATAAAGAATTTTTTTTTTTTTTTTTTTTTAATGTTCTTAATAAAAGCGTGAAACTGATTAATTTAAAACTAAAACATCGAATCCTTTTGAGAAAATATAACTCAATCTTAAAATAAAATGCAAAGAAAAAAAGAAAAAGATTGCATTTAATATGTATTTAAAATTTCATTTGTATTTAAAATTCCCATTTTAGGAAACGGGATAAGAATTTATCTTTCTCTAACTCAGTTTGGTGGCGCCATCTCGGGACTGTCCTGATAATCGCTCCAGGCGTTTAATTTCTCTTGGCCTGTAGTCTGTTTTTACTGCCATACATTGCAGGGACTGTTGAAAATGCTTTTCAATTTAGTTGAGATTGCCTAAACAGAAAGACAAAAAATCTGTGATTTTACATACCCATCATACGTAGCATAGGGTAAGTCTTGCAATCGTTTTGAAAATCGAAAAATTTTTTTTGACGGATTTACACGTTTTAGATAGTGGAGATTCCGGAAAACATATTTTTAGAAAAAAAAAAAATTGCCGTCCGTCTGTCTGTCTGTCTGTCTGTCTCTCTGTAAACGCTCTATCTCCCGAACAAATTGAGATAGAGACTTGAAATTTTGTATGTAGTTAGTATGTATAAATGGGACGAACCCTATTTAATATCAGCAACCTCGATTATCCGGAACTATTTTTTTCGGACTATCGAAAAATTCGTTCTGATGAAAAGTACAGAAAAATTTTCGATTTTTTTTGTTCTAAGGAATGGACGTAAAAGGCAATAAAATAACGCACATTTTGCATCAAGAACGAAGTCGATCGGAGTTGCCGAGATATGTGTAATCTTGTTTTCCACATTCTTCGATTTTTCATGACCCTGTATTTCATTCAAATTTCAATTCAGAGTTATATTTTAATTGGAAATGAGACGCTTAATCCGACGCAGTTAATTGTTAGTTAGTAGAATTATTATTTTTGGAGTTATAAGGATGTTTCTTTTACGCAGTTCGGTAGTACTTGAGTAATTTGGCGTTTTATATAATTTGTCGAAATTGGTACATCAGCAGTTCTTTAATATAGCATTACTATGCATATTAACAGTATTTAAATTTTGTTTATGAATTGCGAAGCACTGTATAAATAGTTTTCACATGTTTTATTTTCATATACATATCCATGATGGGTAAGTATTACGGTGGCCCCCAACGACTAGTTTTAATTTTTCTCCGTAATTTACAAAAATTTCAGTGCAACAAATCCTAGTAAATTAACTGGCGGCCTTTGCCCGGTACGCTGACCGATTTAGACGAACATTAAACAGTTTAATTGTTAATATTAAATAGTTTAACACTATTCAAATGCATCAAAACAATGTCTCAATATATAATTATGCAATGGAATACTTTTCAATGGCCCTGTAAATCAATAAGAAATATTATTTGCACCACAGATTGTACAGAATGTATATTATAGTACATACTTCATACATACATATCAATTTTATTATGTTCGAATCAGTGAAACTCCATTAAAATGCATTTGAAACTTTTTTCCCCACTGACCGTAATGCAATGGAATACTTTTGCAGAGTTTCCCCCAGTTTTAAACAAGTTGGAAATTGCACGTGAAGCGTAGCAAATGAGGTGCGTTCGTACGATAACGAAGTTTTAAAAATATTACTCTCATATATCAATCTCATAAAATTGCAAATAGTGAATTACAATTAAAACGCTCATCAAACAATGTTCTCCCTATATCATTTTGTAATGGAATATTTTTGTGTGGCTTTGTAAATCAATAACAAATGTTCTGTGCACCTAAAGTTATCTAAAATGTACATTATAATATGTACTTTATAGTTGCATATAAATTTTATTAATTTCGAATGAGTGTAACACCATTAAATTGCATTTGAAACATTTTTCCCCATTGACCATAATGTAACGGAATACTTTTGATCGTCCCTGTAATTGATCTATGCATCCGATTTTCAAAAAATTTGAAATGACTCGACAAAATTATGTAATAATTATGTATTTTAAATTTCAAACGATTAAAATGCATTTGAAACTTTTTTCACCATTGACCGTAATGTAATGAAATACTTTTGATTGCCCCTGTAATTGATCTATGCATCCGATTTTCATGAAATTTGAAATGACTCGACAAAATTATGTAATAATTATGTATTTTAAATTTCAAACGATTCGGTTGAGTAGTTTTTGCGTTGTTATATGCGGACGGACAGACGGACGGACTGAGCGACAACAATAGGTGCTACGTATTTACATAATTACGAACGCACCTAAAAAGGGCAGGGCACTACTGTTCTGAAAAGAGCATTTTTTACATTTTTCGGGGCACTTTTTGCATTTTTAAGGGCACTTTTGCATTTTTTAAAGGCACTTTTATAGAGTTGAATCTAGAATCTAACAATTCAAAAAGTCGTGAAAAAAACAGAAATTTCATCAAAAAATTGAAAAAAGAATAAAAAAAGGTAAATTTTGTTAAAAGATCGGGAAAAAACAGTAAATATTGTTAAAAGATCACGAAAAAACGGACAATTTTATTAAAAGATCGCAAAAAACAGCAGTTTTTGTCAAAAGAACACAAATAGCGGCATATTTTGCTAAAAAATCGCGAAAAAGCGTCAAATTTCGAGAAAAACGGCAAATTTTATTAAAAGATTGCAAAACAGCAGTTTTTGTTAAACGATCGCAAAAAATGCATATTTTGCTAAAAAATCGCGAAAAAATGACAAATCTCGTGAAAAAACGAAACTTTTCACAGAATTTTCCGTTTTATTGCGATTTTTGGACGGAATTTGCCGTTTTTTTCGCAAATCTTGTGACGAAATCTGCCGTTTTATCGCTATTTTTTGACAAAAATTATCGTTTTTTGTGACTCATTTGACAAAATTTTCCGTTTTACCACGATTTTTGGAAGAAATTTGTCGTTTTGTGAAAATTTCTGACGAAATTAGCCCTTTTTTTTGCGAATCTTGCCGGAAATTAGTCGAACGAAACTTGCCGTTTTTTTAGCAATTTTTTAAACGAAACTATCCGTCCCACGGGACGCATACGAGGCTATTTTTTGTGTTCCGTCGCCGATTTTTTGCGTAATTTACGCGCTACAGCGTGTTCGGATCATCGCTGGAGGGCTGCGTTTTTTCAAATGTGGGGCAAGAAGGGCGCTATTTTTTTTTGAATGAATGACAAGAGGGGCGCTAGTTTTTGGATGAGGGGCAAGAGGGGCGCTATTTTTTAAACTAAAGGGCAGGAGGAGCGGAGCGCCCCCCTGAAACCCTCTGGGGGAAACTCTGCTTTTGATTGTCCCTGTAATTGAACTATACATCCGATTTTCATAAAATTTGAAATGACTCTACAAAATTATCTAATAATTATACATTTTAAGTTTCAAACGATTCGGTTGGGTAGTTTTTCAGTTGTTATATGCGAACTGACGGACGGACGGTCGTACAGACATACGAACGGACGGACAATATTTCTCTGTAATTTCTAAAAATTTCAAGTATAAATAAGTAAAAAATTGTAATTTAACAAATTACAACGGCTATTTGCAAAATGACACTTTCAAAGATTAAAATTTTAGAGACTTGTTATATAAATTGTATATTTAAATCTATAATAATAATAAACAACATTTTTAGGATCATCAAAACATGGATTACGTAATAACAGAGTCCTCTATTACGTGCGCCATGGATTAAAAATTAACATTCCTGTATCCATCATATACAAATTTTAAATGATATTTTAGTTTTAGAAATTTCGGTACTAAAAAATTTTTGAACTTTTAAAACATCACACATTTTTTATTTTTATGCCTTCGTATAGAGAGAAAAAAGTGTACTTTTAAATGCAATTTGTTTGAAAGTTGTATCTCAATTTGCTTTTAGGTTATTAATTACTTTATAGTTTTTTAATACCTTTTTTGTCATCGTGGCAACAGAAGTATTTCATTTTTGGATATTAAACATGGACCAATCAGAAAATGAATAAAATAAATAAAAGTTGAGGAATTCAACCAATAAAAAAAATTCAGATATACTTCAGATTTCTCATTTCTCTACCGAGGACAAAAACTATTTTCTAAAAAGTTATTAAGTAAATTAATAAACTGGAATATCTCGTGGTGAGATCACTGCCCCCCTCCCCCCCTCCCGAAAAATAATTTTTTTGCTTGTTTTTTTTAAGGAGCTACTTCAGTCAAATGATAAGTTCCGTTCGCTAATGCTAATCCTATGGAAGAGATTTATAAAGATATCTCGGCTGCATTTCAATATTTTTAAATGATTTTTTTTTTCCATTGGATAGCTGAGATTGATATAAATGCAGGTCGTTTATTATTTTTTCAATTTCGGTTGCTGATATTTTTTTTTATGAGGCTGCTTTCACTTTCCAAACCGGTTTCGAAAATGAAAGCGCCCTCATAGAAAATATCTGCAACCAAAATCGAAAAAGTAAAGAACGACCTGCAATCAGATCCATCTCAGCTATCCAATGGAAAAAAAAAATCATTTAAAAATATTGAAATGCAGCCGAGATATCTTTATAAATCTCTTCCATAGGATTAGCATTAGCGAACGGAACTTATCATTTGACTGAAGAAGCCCCTTAATTTGGACAGTCAATCTTTACTAATCTGGTCAAAGAAACGGGATATGAACTAAATTTTTTAGGCATAATTATGTAATTATGAAGCCCCTATAATCGTCGTTCAGTCTGTCCGTCTGTCCGCATATAATAGAGCAAAAACTACCCAACCAAATCATTTGAAAATTAAAATATATTATTGTTGTATCATTTTGTCGAGTCATGTCCAATTTTATGAAAATCGGATATATAGTTCAATGACAGGGACAATAAAAAAGAAAAAAAAAATTCCGATACATTATGGTGAATGCGAGAAAAAGTTACAAGTGCATTTTAATGGTCTTAAACTCATTCGAACATAATAAAATGGATAGGCATCTATGAAGTACCTACGTACTATAATATACATTCTGTGCAATCTGTGGTGTAAAGAATATTTCTTATTCATTTACAGGGCCACACAAAAATATTCCATATTACATAATTATACAGGGAGAACATTGTTTGGTGCGCGTTTTAATTGAATTAAACTATTTAACATTTTATGAAATTGATATCGTTGCTGAGGATTAGTACAAGTTATTCCCTGCATACTAGTAAGCAGATAATATTTACAGGGACACACAAAATATTTCGCCTACTATAATGTATCTGAAATACTGAACTATTACATCAAGATCTGAATATTTTTAGTTGCGTTCGTAATTATATATATACGAAGCTCCTAGTCATCTTTCAGGCTATTCGTTCATTTGTCTGTCTGTCCGCATATAACAGAGCAAAAACTACCCAACCAAATCGTTTGAGATTTGTAATATATAATTGTTGCATAATTTTGTCGAGTCAATTCAAATTTAATGAAATCAGATGTAAAGTTTAATTACAGGGACAATCAAAAGTTATCCATGACATTATGGTCAAGAGGAAAAAACTAGTCGTTGGGGGGGGGGGGGGGGCACCGTAATACTTATCCATCATGGATACGCAAAATAGAAAATATGAAAATAAAACATGTGTAAACTATTTACAAAATACTATTTATAAATAGTATTTTACAGTTTAAGGGTGTATTCCGATTCAAACTGCCTATTTTCCGATTTATTTTTAAACTCATTTTTCCTCTCAAATGCACCCAACTTTCAAAATCCCTTATTTAGAAACTACACAAGGTGCCGTGAGGGTCGATTTTTTTTATAAATGCAAGAAAATGTTGCAAAAAATGTTGTCAAAGTTGCCAATTTGAACAGGAATTTCCGAACTTGGGAGATATGGGAACGAAAAAATGATCGAACTGAAAAAAAACAATTGTTTATAAATCAAATTCTAGTTAATTCAGAGAAAAATTACATCACACGGCATCTTCTACATCACTTCAAAAATCGCCCCAGCAAATTTCATGTTTCTACTTTAAAAATTGTGTCTGGAATTGTATCTGAAAATTTTGAGCTGTTGAAGGTGAAAAATCTTTTTTCGGAATACTCCCTTAATGGCAGGGATCATCAAAAGTGTCCCGTTAGAGAACTGCCAATGGGATAAAATAGCTTCAAGTGCATTTTAATTATGTCACACTCTTTAATTATGTCACAAGAATATATACTAAATGACTGATGAAGTATGTGTGTGTTAATAATATATAATATGTAATCTGTAATACAATGTGTGTTGAATGCAAAGTGAATGTTTTGTTTATTCAATTGATGCTAGAGGAACAGACACACACAATTCCATTGTATAATGGTACGAGGGGGAGGGGGGTTGAGGGGCATTTCAGCACTATTATATATTCGCACACCTTTGAAGGTGTTTTTATGATATTGTTTTTAGAATTCGATTGATAAGCAATTATTTTTCAGTTCCAATATTTTTTCGTTCCCAGATCTCCCATTTTCGATAATTCTGTTTAAAGCGCCCACTTTGACAGCAATTTTTGCAATATTATCTGACTGTCGGACGTTCCTCTCAGTCCGCACAACTTTGAAGAAAGTCCGTGGTAGTTATAGCTGCCACCACCGATATTACTACACTGTAAAAAAAATTGTGCGGTTTTACTCAAATATTCTTAGTATCATAACAGCGATCTTTATAATTACTAGAAAATCATTAGTAACTAAATCTTTTCTCAATCATTGCTCATAAAATGCTAGTAAAAGTACTTAAATAACGTTTGTGCCTATGAACGAGAGTAACACCAGCCAACCAACGCAATCCAACCATCCCGCTCACCAACCGCTGTCGCAGTGTATCTCAATGATGCTCTGGAATTCGATGCATCTGCCGTATAGGAATTGATTTTCATTTTTTAAAGGTAAGCTTTATTTTATGTTTGTTTAAACTACAGGCATTTACAAATATATAATCATTTTATCAAAAGTTGATTTCATCAATATCTGTCAAAAAAGTAGAAATAAACTTATTTCTTGCTTCTATTTTCTTTTAGGCTTAACGTTAGCCCTTGCGTGTCGTGTTTATTCAATGGTCAGTCAATGTGTTTATCATTGATATTCTATGCGTAGTAATGGAAATATAAAACCTGCTTTTCCTCCTCTTTGGTTTAAATAAATAAGAAAATAAAATGTTAATAAATCTTCAGATAATCTCTGCTATTGTAACTTGAGATTTAATAATCTGTGGAACATCGATATCATTCGTCTGCCATCTTTTGGGACTATAAAAATCTTTTATTAAACTATTCTACTTATTTAATTTCATCTGAAATCTCAATGTTCCCACACTTAATGTGCACGTTATTTATAAAGTAACAATCGTATTGCGGACTATTTATTGAGGTATTTGCAAGCCCATTGTACAATCACACGTCAAAATATGTTTAAATAAAACTTTTTAATCTTAGTTATTGCCATTTTATGTCATTACAAATATTAATAATGTAAATTAGACTTGAAGTTTGATTTTTGAATTCATTTATTTGGCTGTGCATGCTTTATATTTTTCCAGCAGTGTGTTTATTTACGTTTTGAATACCCGAATGCAATATTGATAGCAAAGTTTTTGTTTGAATGCAATTCGTTAAATATGGATTGATACTGCTGCTCTTGTTTATTGCATTCACGTCATTTAGGATTTCAGTTTTGAAAAAATGACAATGCATGCAAAAATCTTTCTTTTTCTTGTGAAACGGTATCGGTAATGATGGCAGCTTAGAAATATGTACTGATAGTAGTTCAAAAAATAAATGCACCTGCTACGTTTGATAGTTGGCTTTTAACCTCATTATCATACATCATTATTGTCAGCAAGAAGCACCAAAAATATAAATACAAAACCACTCATTTTGTCTCAGACACAATATCTTACAATCAGTATAAAGAACAGCGAGTAAGAATTTTGTTGTATTAAAAGTATTAACCCCCCCCCCCCCCCCCCCAAATACATAGGCATGGATATGAAACCAGTAGCAGAAATAGTGCATCAAGGCAGCGAGCACTGCATATTGTTATAAACCTTGCATTATTATTTTTTTTTTTTTTAAGCCCAATCCATAAAATTTTCGATTTTCGATTTTTTTTTTTTTTTTTTTTTTTTTTTAGCCAAACTAATGAAATGATTTTTTCTTAAAGCCTGACCAACATTTTTTTTTTTTTTTTTTTTTTTTTTTTTTTTTTTTTTTTTTTAAGGGCAGGATTGATAATTCACTTTTTTTTCTCATACCTAATAGATACTGCGCCTCGTCAGCAAAATTTGTTTATTTTTTGAACTGATTAACAAAATTTTTGATTCGTAACTGATAGTAACAAAATTTGGAATTTTCTCCTCGGCAAATTGCCAAAAATCATTTATTACTGACTCTGGAGAAACTTGCAATTTTTCCTGCGGTAAATTGACAAATTTTGCAATAAACGAATAAAACATGTGATTTTCTGCAGTCTATCAACAAAATTTGAGATTTCCTTTTCCTAATTAACAAAATTTGTGAATTTTAAACAAACGATTGAGGAAATTTGCGATTTTTAATTGACTGACAAAATTTGAAATTTGTTTTGCAAATCGATGAAATGCAAGATTCCCCCCCCCCCTCTTGCATCTGATGAAACTCATGATTTTTCATTGCTGATCAACAAAATTGGCAAATTTTTAACAAAATGGATAATTTTTTTCATACTCAATCATCAAATGATTTTTCCTGTGCCTGATTGGTAATTTTTTTTTCCCATTCCTAATCATTTTTTTTTTCAATGCCTAATTAACAAAATTAGTGTTTTATACTTGCCCTAGTCAATGAGATTTATGACTGTTTTGTACCTCATTGATAAAATTTGATTTTTCTGTGCCTATTTAGCAAGACTTATGCTTTTTTTGTGTCCATTTGACAAAATTTATTTTTCTGCACTGAGTGAAATTTATTTTTTCCGTAGCAAACTGTTAAAATTTATGATTTTTTCCTGTGACCTATGCACGAAAATTGCAATATAAGCTATATTATTTAAGTTGACAAAGATCATTGTAAAAAATGTGCCATATCCAAGACCAGTTTTTTTTTAGAAATTTAGCAAGCAGTTTCAAAGCAATTTTTTTCCCCAAATTAATTAACAATTACTACTTTTGCTCAATTAAATGATAAATTTTAAAGAATATAGTTTAGAGTATCTCTATGATTTTTTTCATTTTGGTTAGGACATTTTCAAGTGCTGAAAAGTAATGTGATAAAGAATTAGCCCGGAAAGTTGTTGACGAGGAATTACTCTAGGTGATTCTACATCTATGGCTTTTAACAACCATGTAAGTATTGACTCATTTTTTATGATTTCATTATAATGGAATTTTATGTCTAAAATGTTTAATAACAGTTAATGATGTACTGAATATTCGGTATCTATTCGGTATTTGGCCATGTTATCGAATATTCGGTTAGGCAGAATATCGAACTATTCGGTTTAGCCGAATATGAAACTATTTGGCCTGCCGAATATAAAAGTATTCGGCCAAATCCAATACTTAATAAAAGCCTTTCAGAACACATTTTAAAAAACTTTTCACAATTTCTACTTTTAACTGTCAGTTTATTAATATATTTAAAATAATTAGAAATAAAATCATATTTAAGTAATATAGAATGTTTTTACATTATTTATTTGCTGTTTGTAAAGTTTAACTTAAGAAAATTAACCATGAGAAGATTAAAATTATGATTTATTAAGATTCTCTTTAGAAATAAATGATCAGAGTGCAAATGCAATTTCCTAAATTCTATTTAGTAAATAATCTGTTTCTTGCTTTTCCCAAAAGTCCTTAAACAAGAAAGGAAAACTTTTGAGATTAGTAATAGCTATCAAGGCAGACAATTTTTTGTTTATGAAACCATAATCATAATCAACTTATTGAATCATAAATGTATTGTATTTCATCTCACTCTAGGACAAACTTGTGTTTTCATTTGTTGCATTAACAATAAATAAAATACCATAACTATATTTTCAACTCACATGCTTTGATTTCTGTAAAGTACGATATGATGGCAGAGTTTCCTCCAGGTTTAAAAAAGGGCAGAGCGCTACTGTTCTGAAAAGGGCACTTTTAACATTTTTAAGGGCACTTTTATAGAGTTGAATCTAGAGTCTAACAGTTTAAAAAGTCGTGAGAAAACAAATTTCATCAAAAAATAGAAAAAAAGAAGAAAAAAGTAAATTTTGTTAAAAGATCGCGAAAAAATGGCAAATATTGTTAAAAGATCATGAAAAAAAGACCAACTTTGATTTTGTTAAAAGATCGCAAAAATCGGGTTATTTTGCTTAAAAAAATTGTGAAAAATGACAAATCTCGTGAAAATATAGCGAAAAAACGAAACTTTTCACAGAATTTTCTGTTTTATTGCGATTTTTGGACGAAATTTGCTGTTTTTTTTTTTTTGCGAATCTTTTGACGAAATCTACCGTTTTATCACTACTTTTGACAAAAGTTGTCATTTTTTGCAACTCATTTGACAAAAATTTTCGTTTTATCGCGATTTTTGGAAGAAATTTGTCATTTTTCCACAATGTTTTGAGAAAATTTATTGTTTTGTCAAATTGTGAGAAAATTAGCCTTTTTTTTTTTTTTTTTTTTTTTTTTTTTTTTTCAAATGTTGCCGGAAATTAGTCTTTTTTCGTGATTTTTTGATGAAGTTACCCGTCTCACGGGACGCGTATGAGACCATTTTTTGCGTTCCGTCAGCCATTTTTTGCGTAATTTATGCGCTATAAGCGCATTCAGATCATTACTGGAGGGCTGCGTTTTTTCAAATATAGGGCGAGAAGGGTGCTATTTTTTTTTAAAAGAATAAGAGGGGCGCTAGTTTTTGGATGAGGGGCATTATTTTTCAACTAAAGGGCAGGAGGGGCGGAGCGCCCCCCTGAAACTCTCTGGCGGAAACTCTGTGATGTGATGGAAAATGCCACGATTCATAAGAAAAGAACTATGAGCTAGACATTCCTTTATTCAGAATTAAGTTGAAAGTATATTTATACTTTATATTGAAAAAAATCTGCCTTGAGTTATTTCAAAAGAACAAATATAAGACTATACAGTTTTTCTTTAACTATTTTTTCATTATTTCTCTTTGATTTCAAAATGTTTGTTTCAATTCATAGAAGAAATGAAATTTAAATTTTTACTCATTGAAAAGTCTCATAATTATGCTTCTTAAATAAAAAAAAGGTACATTTTTTTTCAATACTGAATGTTCTTATAAAAAGTTCTTGTTTATCAAAATATAAGTTTCTCTTATTAAATATTATGTAAAATTGTTTTAAAAAGTAACATTTTAATACCTTTAACTTTAAACTTTGAAATAAAAAAGTGTTTGGTTAGCCGAATATTCGGTATTCGGTTTAGCTGTCGGCCAAATATTCGGTATTCGGCCAAAATCACTATTCAGTGCATCCCTAAAACAGTAAACTTTGAAAAGAGCACCACGTTGGACAGCCCTGCTAGTATTATTTTTTAATCTTGTTGACTGTAGTTAATTTAATTAGAGCTGTTTTGACTGATAGTTTGACTTATTTACTGTTCTCCCCCCCCCCCTCCAAAAAAAAAATAATTGAAGGGGATCTATTGTTGACTCCCATATGGGAGGGGAAAGCCGCCAGGTGGAATTTTTTCAAAAAGGGAACACTATTCTAAAAATGAGTACTTTTTTAGTCGAGAGAGAGGATCATCAGGGTTTGATCCTAGTGTTGCCTCTACACCTTTTATTAGCAAATTGCAGCCTCTGGTGGCCCCTTTTTATCACTTCCTAAGCATCCCATGGAATTCAATTGATTTCAAGAAAATGTCACAAATTGCAAGTTACTGTAAATAAAACCAGTTCAAAATATTTTTAGTTAACAAGTTAATTTGTGCCCTTAAAAAAATATAAAAAGCACCTTTTTTTAGAATAGTGTTCCTGTTTTGAAAAATTTTCACATGGTGGCTCTCAAAGTTGTTTTAAATATAGTTTATCAACCTAGATTGTAAAATTTACTTTTAAATTAACAAATTTTATTTGATTTATTGAATGTATTCATTTGTGTTTACATAGGGAAGATGTGCCAGTAATAACCACTCCTTAATATCTTTGCTTCATTAAAAGGTAATAGATATTTGGCTTTGAATATATGTATTCAGACATGCTACTTTTCCGTGGAAATGTCAAATTTTGCTTTTTCAATGATGGGTTTTATCTTCCCTGTGATCAATGCAAATATATATTAAAATTTGTTGCCATTTTTATGTAGGGGGGGGGCAGTAAGATTGCTTGGAAAAAACGTAAATTTCGACATAGGATTGCGAAAAAAACACAAAAAATCTCGTAAAATAAGTGCATTTCGTCAAAGAATCGTAAAAAAGTGCAAAATAAGATTGTAAAAAAAAAACACTTATTTCATCCAAGGCTTGCGTAAAAAAATCGAAAGACTGCGAAGAATACGCAAATTTTGGCAAAGATTGCGAAAAGCACATAACTTTTTCAAAAAGGCGTGCAAAAATGCTCAGAATTTGTCAAATGATCACGAAGAATGTGCAAACTTTGTTGAAAAATGTCCAAATTTTGTTGAAAAACTGCAAAAAGCACACAAAATTTGTCAAAAAACTGCCATGAACGTGTAAAAAACCCGTAAATTTTGTCAAAGGATCGGAAAAAAGTGCAGCTTTTGTCGAAAGATCTCGGAAAAGACACTAATTTCATCAAAAAAGTGCAAATATTGTAAAAGTTTGCAGGAGGGAAAAGCGAAAGAACTAGCTTTTGAAAATTTGTCTCCCCCCTCCCCCAACGAAATGTGGTTACTGATAACTTTTATGGAAACTTGGCGCCTGTGTAAATTTGTTAAACGATCGAGGAAAAAAAAAAATATTTTTTTTTTTCTTCAAAGGATCTCAGCATGGGTGCAAGTTTTCCGTCCACACAGACGGAATTCCACCTTTTAAAAGTTCCCGAGGACGGAAAAATCTCCGATGTCGAAAAATGTTTGCGAAAATGACGCGTTTTTCGCCAAAAGATCGCAGAAAAATACACTATTTTTTGTCACAAGATTATGAATAAAAGTGATTTTTGTCAAATGATCGCGGAAAAAAAAGTATTTCTGTCAGAAAATCACAGAAAAAAGCACTATTTCATTTAAAAGATCGCAAAAGGACGCGTTTTTTGTAAAAAAAAAAAAAAGCGAAATAAAAGAGATTCTTGTCTACGTATCTCGAGAAAAACGTTATTTCCGTCGTACAATCGCGAAAATAATGCTGTCTTTGTCGAGGAATCGCGGAAAAGACGCGATTTTTGTCAAAAGAACTAGGAAAAAGATGTTTTTCGTCAACAGATCGCGAAAAAAGACACGATTTTTTTCGCGATTGCTGATAATATGGGATTTTTGTCAAAAGATTGCAAAAAAGACGCGTTTTTCGTCAAAGAATAGTAAAATAAACTCAATTCCTGTCGAAGGATCGTGAAAATGACGGTCTTTTTCAAAGAATTGCGAAAAATATGAGATTTTCGTGAAATGGTAGCGGAAAAAACGTTATTTTTGTCAGAATTGCAGAGAAAACGCAATTTTTTGTCAAAAAAGCAAAGAAAATTCAAAGAAAAGCATCAGAGTTTTGTCAAAAGATCGTGGAAAAAATGCGAATTTTGTCAAAGGATCACGAAAAAGTTGCGAATTTTTGTCAAAGGATCGCAAAAAAGTCGTGATTTTTGTACTGCAAGACTTGTATAAAACCAAAAAAATTTTTGAACACATAATATTGAAACACAAACTTTCTGCAAATTAATTTAATGTTGGGTGTAATTCACATTTTTAGTAATTTATGAATGTAATTTGTGTTTTTTGAGTGATTTATGGACGTAAATCGCGTTTTTTATGCGATTCATGAGCATAATTCGCCTTTTTTATGCGATTCATGAATGTAATTCGCATTTGTTATGCGATTTATGAAAGTAATTCACTATTTTTATGCGATTCATGTATGTAATTCGCGTTTTTTGAGCTTTCTGCTGATGAAATTTGTATTTTTGAGCAATTTATGTAGGTAATTTAAGTTTTTTATGTGATTTATGAATGCAATATGCATTTTAATGCAATTTATGAACATAATTCGCGTTTTTTACACGATTCGTAGACACAATTCACATTTTCTGAGCGATTTATGGGCGTAATTCGCGTTTTTTACACGATTCATAAACGTAATTTGCGTTTTTATGCAATTTATGCCCACAATTAGTGTTTTTTATGAAACTCGTGCAGGATATTCGCATTTTTATGCGATTCATGGATAAAATTTACATTTTAAGTGCAGTCTTTGGACGAAACTGTTTTTCGTGCAGTATTTTGTTTTTTGCAGTTTCAACTGTATAACCTAACATAAAATAGAACACAATTTTTTTTCTTTTAAAAAAATTTCATTGGGAGAATTAAGACATTTTTTTTCCTTCCTTGTGGTGGCTAGAGAAACTTTACGAGAAAGTTGTTATCAAGATATATCTTAATATCAGTATTAGGATCTTAATATCGATATTAGGAAAATAACCTTACGTAATTTAAAGTTGAAATTTTGAAAAAATCCAATCTGGTTTTTGGAGTTCGGCTAAATCATAACAACACTGCTTTAAGTTAAATATGTTAAATTAATATAATTCCTTTCAATAATTAAAAAAAAACAATTGAAAGCTTTTTTTTTTTCCTTTACAGCTAATTTGTTTTTTGGTCATTTTATTAATACTTAGAAATTCCTCTAAACCTGGCTCTTTTGAAATATATTTCAATTGGCATTTATCGTTGCATTGATACCTTAGATTAAATAATGATACAGTTGTAAAATCATGAAAAAAATTGAAAAAAACCCACAATGGTTTTTTTCAAGTGGGCCCATCCGTAAAAACCCTGTCAGGTTTTTTCGAGCTGGGCCAACTTGAGCGAACCTTGAAAATAAGTGGATTTTGTCTATTGGATTGATAAAAAAATGAATTTTGTCGATTGGATTGATAAAAATAGAGAATTTTGTTAATTCGATGAGAAAAAATAGTGAATTTTGTAGATTGGATGACAAAAAATAGTGAATTTTGTTGATTAGATGACAAAAAATAGTGGATTTTGTCGATAAAAAAATGAATGATGTTCATAAAAAAATTGATTTTGTCAATTGGATTGATAAAAATAAAAAATTTTGTCGATTATCCAATCGACAAAAATAGTGAATTTTGTCGATTGGATGAAAATAGCTAATTTTATCAATTGGGTGACAAAAAAAGAAAAAAAATTGGTTGATTTGGTGCTGAAAAAGTGTTAATTTTGTTGAGTGGTTGTAGAAAAGCTGCGAATTTTGTCGATTGGATGAATAAAAGAGCCAATTTTATCACTTGGATGAAAAAAAAAATGTTGATGAATGAAAAAGATAGTGAATTTCGATCAGGTGCAGAAAAATTATAAATTTTGTCAAGTGGTTCTGGTAAAAGTTCAAATTTCATATTGTTAAAAAAAAAAAGTCTTGGTTGTCAAAAATAGTAAATTTGTCGATTTGGTGTTTAGAAATTGCTAAATTTGTCCAGCCTTTGTAGAAAAACTGAGACTTTTCTCGATTGAATGAATAGACAAGCAAATTTTCTCAATTGGAAGAAAAAAAATGAATTTTTGTTGATCAATGAAAAAAATAGTCTGTTTTGATCAGGTGCAGAAAAATTACAAATTTTGTTAAGCAGTTGTAGAAAAACTGCTAATTATGTCATTCAATGAAAAAAATAGTCAATTTTGATAAACTGTAGAAAAGTTAGAAATTTTTTTGAATGGTTCTAATAAAAGTGCAAATCAGTTTTTTTAACTAAAAATTGCAATTTTGTCACTCTGGTGACAAAGCAAGTTTGTTGATTTTGTGCTGAAAAATTGCTAAATTTGTCAAACAGTTGTAGAAAAGCTGCCAATTTCATCAATTGGATGAAAAAAATTGTGAATTTTGTTGAGTGGTTCTGGTAAAATTTCAAATTTCTTAAACTGTTTACAAAAAATAGCAAATTTTGTCTCTTGGGTGACCAAAAAATAGTAAATTTGCCGATTTGGTGCTGAGAAATTGGTTATTTTGTCAAGTGGTTGTTGAAAAAATGAATTGTGTCGATTGAATGAATAAACGAGTAAATTTTCTCAATTGGACGAAAAAAAATGTGAACTTTGTTGATCAATGAAAAAATAGTCAACTTTGATCAGGTGCAAAAATATTATAAATTGTCAAGTGGTTTTGGTAAAAGTGCAAATTTTATAGATTGTTTACAAAAAATAGCAAAATTTGTTGATTTGGTGCTGAAAAATTGCTAATTTTGTCAAGCAGTTGTAGAAAAGTTTCGAATTTTGTCAATTGGATGAAAAAAAAATATATATATATGAATTTTATCGATCAGTTCCAGAAAAATTACAAATTTTAACGAGTTCTGGTGAAAGTGCAAATTTTATAGATTGCTTACAAAAAAAAAAAAAAAAATAGCGAATTTTGTGGATTGGGTGACAAATTTTGTTTATATTTTAGAATTTTTTTTTTTTTAACAAACAGAATTTTGTCTTTTGGGTGAAAAAAATAATTTTGTCGAGCATTTTTAGAAAAACTGCGAATTTTGTTGATTAAATGAATAAACGAGGAAATTTTCTCAGTTGGATGAAAAAAATGTGAATTTTGGTGATCAATGAAAAAAAAATATATATATATCAATTTTGATCAGTTGCGAAAAAAATTACAAATTTTGTCGAGCCATTGTAGAAAAACTGCGTACTGCTGAGCCAAGCATTAAAGACCGGTCACGTGAGTAATAGGTCTGAGTTAGACGAGTCTATTGTTGATAATAGGACTGGGAGCAATGAATAGGGAGTTTTTCCTACCATTGCTTTTATCGTGAATGGAGAGGAATTTCGTCCCCTCCTAATGCTTCCCTACCTTCAGAAAGGTCCATTATTTTGGCGGTATGCCAAGACAGGTGTTTGAAAACTGGTCAAGCAGTAACTTAAAATTCTCTTTCCCCCTTCCACCGAGTTTCAGATCACATGCTGATTGGAAAATTGTAAATTTAAGATTTTGGAAGTCAAAATTGCCAAAATAAAGATTTTTTTATTTTCTTGTTTCTCTTAAAACTGTTATCAAAAGTAAAATAAAGGGTTTATTTGTATTTATTTATATTTCTGTAAAATTATGTCTGCACACATATCAATTTTTTGTATCCTAAAAATTTCATCCTTTCATTTTCAAAACAGGTGGATCAGATGTTTAGAGCAATTCCATCTTGTCGACTATGTGGCTATAAACCAAAAGGCAGTCAGTGTTCAGCAGGTTCCCAAAACTGTCTGGCAGATACTTTCTATGTAAATTGTGATTGTGTTATTAATTAGTCATATTTTTAATATGTATAATTTGTACTTTCAATAAATGGAGTGGCATACCGCAAGCCAACTGAATTGTGTTGCTTTCTTGTTTATTGTACCATTTTATTTCAGGTAATCCTCACTGCCATTGTAACTATTTTCTTTTTTACTATTACCAGTATTTAAAAATAATTGTATATATTGGTTAGAAACAATAATTAAAAGAATCCAAGAAATTTAGAAAAAATAGTTGACTGTGGCAGCCTTGTTACTGTTAAATAAGTTTAATTGAGTAAGTATTTTAATCTATAGAATATCTACATCTTTAAAATGAATGAGTTACAAATATATTATATTTAACTTAGAAAGTTCTATTTTTGTATTAAAATAGGCTAAAGTTAACTATTTTTATTGTGTTGCGACAGATGCAAATGCCATTAAGAATTTTGTGCTTATGTGACAAAATGAATGAGATTTGTCGACAAAGATGTATATTTACAAAATATTTATCATGTAAAAAATATTTCTCATTATTAAATATAGAGATATTAAGCAATAACTGACTGAAATAAATATGTTGGATTTAACAATTTGTAAATTTTGTAAAAAAGAAAAAAAAGGTTAAAATATTAGTAGTTTGTGCTTCAGAATTAGTTTTGAAAGCTTAATTCTCAAATTCACAATGTTTAAGATTTTTTTGTATGTAATGCATTATATCTCGATATCTGAAATATATATATATATATATATATATATATATATATATATATATTTTTTTTTTTAAGTATAGAAAAGATTAAATGGTTTAATCTAGCTGCATATGATGGAATTGTTGCCAATTTTTAAAAAGAATTGTGCATCAGTGAAATAGTTTTCAAATAACTTACTGTACTTTTAAATTGTATTTTTTGCCTTATTTGTTATGAAAATGTAATGGCTATAAGTTAAAGAAAAATGAACTCAAACGGAAGTTATATTAAAGGGTGCATCTATATTTTATGTAAAAAAAAGTTATAAAATTTTGTAGCATAAAATCTGAAAGGCATATAGAAATTGTTGCAGAGTATTTGGCTTAATATTTATTAGATATTTCTTATTCTTTCAAATTTTCCAAACTGGTAATAGCTTACCTCTTTAAAATTCTAGTGTAAATTATAAGAAAAGTAGCTGTAACTTTACTACAGAATCTTAGAAGCATTACAGATGTGAAAATGCATATACAAAAGTTTTTGTAATTCTATTAAAGGTTTTTTAAAAAACATACTAAAAAAAGACCTGTAACGGCTGCTAACAATTTCTTAGTTAAGATACAAAAGAAATCTGTAATAATACTAACCATTTCTTAATAAACATTTGTAGTACTACTAGAAAATCTCTAGGCAACTGGGATTCCATAAACTTTTCTAGTAACCAATACAGTTTCTTCTTAAGTAAAACTACTGCATTAAACTTAGTAAACAGCACACAGATTTCCTTAGTGAACATACTAAGAAATCACTGTAGTACTACAGATACTTCTCTTGTACCTTCACTAAGAAATGGATAGTAATATTACTAACCATATACTAAATAAATACCTGTAATGGCTACTAAGAATTTCTTAGTAACGATACAAGAGAAGTATCTGTAAAACTACTAACCATTTATTGGTAAACATGCTTAAAAAGGACCTGTAATGACTACTAAGAATTTTTTAGTGAAGATACAAGAGAAATATCTGTTCTTAGTGAAGGTACTAGAGAAGTATCTGTAATACTACTTATCATTTCTTAGTATTCCAACTAAATAAGCACCTGTAATGTCTACTAATGATTTCTTAGTACGCTCACTAAGGAAGTCTGTGTGCTGTTTACTAAGTTTAATGCAGTAGTGTTACTTAAGAAGAAACTGTATTGGTTACTAGAAAAGTTTATGGAATCCCAGTTGCCTAGAGATTTTCTAGTAGTACTACAGATTTTTTTTTATAGTGTAGGTGATATCGGTCACCCACTGTGAGGATTGTGTAAATGAACACTGACGCTGTCAATTAACTGAATTAACAGTTTATTTAGAATACATGTACACACTAAATACGCTATTTACAATTATATATAATTACAACTCGGATATAGGTGATCCGGTTCAACATTAAATTAAATACATTAAAGGTTGGCTGTGTACTATTCAAATTACACCTTCCACCTCACACTCAATGCACGTTAGATTCACTTTATCGGAGATCAATCACGAATCTCGCAACACAGGTATACTCGGCCTGCACTTCTCGGCCCAGAGCACTAAACACCAGGACGTCTGTGTCCTGTGCTCTCCAGATACGCACTCCTCACGCTCTACCACACAGAGCACACTCTATCAGGACCTCGGTCCTACACACACCTTCTTGGTACGAGCGCCAGGTACGAATTGACCACTAGCGTCTCAATATAGAGAGAGCTCCCGCAGTAGGGTTACTGTATTTGGCTGTTTATCGCTTGCTTGGCTAACTGAATATGGTACTTGTTCACTTTTTAAGCATCAGGTAGAGAGGGAGGGCTCCGGCTGAATATGAAAAGAGAAAGTTATTGGATGAATTGGATTACTGAGAAATAAAAATTATATTTGAGAAAATATGTAGTTATATATGTTACGTTTCGATGTAAAAATCTTAGTTGGTGTTGTATTAATGCAAAAATTAAAATTAATTATGATATTATTAAAATTGAATGTTTTCGTGTTTTAAAAATTTAATCAGAAATTTGCAAAAATTATATACATATGTCTTTTTGAAACTTACAAGAAGGCAAAAATAGGGCTTATATAATTTAGGAAACATAATAGTTTTTTTAGCAATTTTTTTGTTTTTTAAAAATTATTTTAAGATCTCGTTTTTTCTCTTGTTATGTTATAATTTATAAGAGAATGGTGCGGGAAAAAAAACTAAGCATGATAACAGTTTAGGAATTATAATAATTTTAAAATATTTCTGGTGTTGAATTAAGATAAATTTGAAACTCAGAAAAAAAAAAGTGCTTGGGGGTGGAGGCAAAGCATTTGAATAGTTACAAGACAAATTTCACTTTAAAATAATTAATTAATAAGAATAAAATTCCAAATCTCCCTCGGGAGGAGTTGTATATCCCGTAACAGAGACTGCAAGGAAAAAAAAAATTGTCATTGAGAATTATTGATTAGAAAGATTTATAAAAAGGTATCAGTTACACCAAATAAAATTTTATGTGCTACAAAGAAAAAATAAGGTTCTAAAGAAAACTGTTGAAAGTTAGATTGTTGTAGTGTGTTATCGTGAGAGATGTGTTTGTAGAGAAGACTTTCAATTTGTAATTTTTATTTGACATTAGTCATGGCTGCTCGTGCCCCACCAGTGGCCGTGAGGTTCTGACGTCTCAATTGGTAAACGGCAGGTGCTGAGTTCGAACCCAATCGCGGCCGTCGACCTAACCGTTCGGATTTTTCGTGGTTTTCTTTGAGCCTTGCGTAACTAAGGGTTAGGTTACCTTATAAAGACCCCCACGAAAGGCACTCCCCCTGGGCTTATATCCCTCGAGTAGATAATCGGCAGACACAAAATAAAACTAAACCAAACCATGGTTGCTCGTCAAAAATTATAATTTAAGGCAGTTTTTTTACCTGGCATGTTTTATGTCACTACAAGAGTTAAGATAAGAAACTGATTAAAAAGAATTTTAAAAAATAGCAATAAGAAACTTAATGAAAAAGAATTTAAAAAAAAATAGCAGTAAGTTTCGAGATGTAAGACGAGTATTATAAGTCTTTTTGATCATTATTGTAATTATTAAAGGCATAATATTTCCATTAATTGAATTTATTTTTAAGTATATTTTTTATAAGTGTCCTGATTTTAGATTTCAGAAATGTAACAAAGCATAATATTTATTTATTTCACCATTTTAAAAGTAAAAATTAAAAATAGTAAATTAATTTTTTAGATAATTCTATTGATGTTTCCAGGAACTTCAAAATATCCTGACAAAATTTATCTTTAAAACCAATTTTTAAGATGCACCAACATTTTATAAACTATTACACTCTCTATATATGCACCCCCCCCCCCCCCAAATAAATGATGAAATAACACTTGTTTGAATCACGATAAATTTTGCTAATAAAAAATATTAATAATATATCATGCAAACAAAAAAAACTTTTAATTGTATTTTATCACATAAAATTACCATTCAAATTTCTTATTTCATCTTCAAAAATGGAGTGGAACAGATTGAAAATATCCAGTATTAGATAAAGAGAATACGTTTTATTTGCTTTAAGGATAATTATTTTGAAAGAATTAAGTTTAAAATAATAAGAATAAATAAACAAAGCAAAAACGAAAATGGGTATTGAAGCTAGAAACCGTAAAAAAATATTTGAATTTTTTATAACTTAAACAATAAAAAAAGGCTTATGAACACATAATATTCACAATATATTAGATAAAAGTGCTAAGAAATTTTCCCTTTAAAAGAAATATACCGTTACAAATAATTACATACTGTATTTAAAATCTTAATTTACGATTATTAATAAATTAATTAACAATAATTAGTAATGTACAATAATTTTCAAACCTTATATTATAAAATTAAATTAAGTATTTTTAAATATACTACACTGATACAAATTGATGAAATAAATAAAATATTATATTAAATAACATGATTAAGGATGATTAAAAGGAATCAAATTACATAATAAAAATTGATTATGTTCCCCCACCCCCCGCTTCTTTTTATAACATAATACAAATTGATTCTAATTAATTTACCGTTTGAATGGATGAACTTTTTTATCATAAAATTAAAAGAATTATTTTTATATAAATAGCACTGATACAGACGGACAAAATAAAACATTATGCTAACTAACTATATGACTAATGTTGATTGAAAAGTTTGCATGAATCAAACGACATAATAAAAATTAAATCCAATTTTTCCCCACTTTTTTTTTTTTTTTTTTTTTTTTTTTTTCACAACATAAACACTGATTCTCATCCCCCCTCTTTTTCTTCACGAAATAATAAACCGACCCCCTCCCCCCCCACACACACACATACATATTTTTAGAATTGATGTGTTTACATCAACATAGAGAAAAACCCCGCTCATTTCATTTTCAGCGCGTTGGCGAGGAGTTGCCGCTGAACGCCAAACGAAGAGGGAGCCGACAACAGGCGCATGCGCTGTCCAAGCTCTCCTTAAGAGCCGTCTCTATATTGAGCTTATACTGAATTGACCTAATCTGAGATCAGACTCGCTCTTCTCAAATCACTGCTTTCCCAATGTCAACCCCCTTTGGAGCTCATTCATTGGACACATTCCACATTCCTTTCTTGATTAGTGACATGCTGCTTGTTGCTTATCATTCACCTACATCACTGACAGATAAACACGCCCCTCAGCAATCTCCTCTTTCTCCCAACACCACCTGTACAGGATTACCTGTCGATTCTCCCTTCAACAAAGAAAGAATGTCACCTTGAAAATTCTAGTACACAGCCATACAATACACAAAAGATTAAGATAGAGAAATAACGGAAATTCCAATCTGTAGCAGGTGTGGTCTCAGAACCTGACACTGACTTTATCGAAAAATTGACAAGCACGGCACATTGTATATAGTTTCTAAATAAGATAATTGACCAGTTTTGTGTGTTTGAGAACAGAAATGAATTTTGAAATTTGAAACTAAGCTGCTTGGATTGGAATATATTTTTAAGGGTGTATTTCGATTCAAACTGCTTATTTTCCGATTTATTTTTAAAATCATTTTTGCCCTCAAATGCACGAAACTGGCAAATTGTATTATTCAGAAAGTACTCAAGGTGCCGTAATGGTCGATTCTTTGATAAATGCAGAAAATAGTGCAAAAAAGGCTGCCAAAGTTGCCTATTTGAACGGATTTTTCAGAAGCGGGAGTTTTGGGAACGAAAAAAAAGGGTCATACTGATAAGGTAATTGTTTACAACTCAAATTCTAATGAATTGAGGGTAAAAAGACATCACACGGCATCTCGTACGTCCCTTCAAGAATCCCCTCAGCAAGTTTCATGTGTCTCTATTTTTAAAAAATGTGTCTGAAATTGTATCGGAAAATTTCGAGCTGTTGAAGGTGAAAAAGCGTTTTTTCGAATACACCCTTAAAAATACAAGAAAGAAAATTAAAGATACACTGAGTGAAACACTTCGACCATCGTATAAAATAATTAAACAACAACAAACTTTAAATTAATAAAAAAATATAAACCATTAATGTTTGGAGGTGTTCAAAATAAATGAATAATCTGCTTTATTGAAATTTGGATATTTCTTGCCTTTGAAATATATATATATAAAAGAGGAAAAAAATCCAGGATAAAAAATAGACGAAACTTGCGGGGGGAGGGGGGGGAGAGAGCAACACAAAGAAGGAAAAGGAAACAAAATCTTTCGGTCCTAAGTTATAGTTAATGAAGTTTTACCGTCTAATCTCTGAAAAAAATGAAAAAACAAATAAATAAATAAAAATGTGCAGTGGATGAGAAATGATGTGGGGGCTGTCTGCACACGGTAGCCATTGAAAATGGGGGGTTGTTGTGATGGTCACAAAATGTTGTGAGATACGGAAAAGAGATTTTTCTTTCCTCTCCTCCACCCCCTTTTTCGTACTTCTCAATCTGTCGTCGATGGCTTCATCTATCTTCCTTTTTGCCTTCTCCGGAGAAAAAGGGTTGCCAATTGGTGAAGATTCATCTCTAGTTTGGCGGGGAACGAGTAAGAATCGACCGAAACAGCTTTTTACGACCGAAACTTAAGGGTGTTCTTAACTGCTCCACTCAACAAGCGAAAAACGTTTTGACACATTTACAAACTCATTTTTCAACAGAAAGGTATGAAGTTGGAATGCCTGACTATGGAAGCGATTTCGAATAGACCTTATTTTTCCATTTTATGATAATTAAATTACCTATCCAGTTCTAAGCTATTTCGATGACTTGATCACCCGTTTTTCTCCTTCTTTTCGACCGGTTTTTCTGCTTTCGTCGGGAAATGTGCTCAAAGGTGTCAATTTTGAAGGCTTGTTATGAAAAATCTATTGTGTTTCTTTTTTTAAACAGAAAATTGAGTGCAATTAGACAGTTTCTGAATCATAACACCTGCTACTTTCATGCATTTCCGAACAAAAATAAATTAAAGCACGTGTAACAAAGTTGTCCTTTTTGATTTAAGAACACCCTTAAGGGTGTATTTCGATTCAAGCTGCTTATTTTCCGATTTATTTTTGAATTCATTTTTGCTCTCATATACACCAAACTTTCAAAATCTCTTATTTGGAAAGTACACAAGGTGCCGTGATTGCCGATTCTTTGATAAATGCAGAAAATATTGCAAAAAAAAAAAAAAAAAAAAAGCAAACAAAAACGGCATTTCGGACTGATTTTTTCCAAGCGGGAGGTCTGGGAACAAAAAAAAAAAAAAAAAAAAAAAAAAAAAAAAAAAAAAAAAAAAAGAATCATACTGAGAAGGTAATTGTTTATAACTCAAATTCTAATGAATTGCGCGTAAAAAGACATCACACGGCACCTCATACGTCCCTTCAAGAATCCCCTCAGCAAGTTTCATATTTCTACTTTCAAAAATGTGCCTGAAATTGAATCGGAAAATTTCGAGCTGTTGACGGTGGAAAAGCGTTTTTTCGAATACACCCTAAATTAGTAGAGTTGTTCTAAATAAATAAATAATCTGCTTTTTTTTTTTTTTTTTTTTTTTTTCTTTTCTAATTTGAACCATTTTTTTTTAGAAATAAAATAAAATAAAAGAACAGAAATTAAAAGAAAATCCCTGGATAAAAAATAGACCAAACTTGCAGTAAATAAGGAAGCACAAAGACGGGAAAAGCAAGAAAATCTCCCGGTCCTAAGTTATAGTTAATGAAGTTTTGGCGTCTCATCTCTGTGAAAATAAATAAAAAACTAAATAAAGATGTGCAGTGGATGAAAAATGATGTGGGGGCTGTCTGCACACGGTAGCCATTGATAATGGGGGTTGTTGCGATGGGCACAAAATGTTGCAAGATAGGAGGAGAGATTTTTCTTTTCTCTCCTCCACCTCTTCCTCCTTCTCCTCGATCTGTTGTCGATGGCTTAATCTATCTTCCTTTTGCCTTCTCAGGAGAAAAAAAAGGGTTGCCAGCTGGCGAGGATTCATCGCCAGTTTGGCTATGAATGAATAAGAATTAGCCGAAAGGGGCTTTTTGAGACTTTTCGGCCTAAAATTAAGGGTGTTTTTAAATCAAAATGGGCAATTTTGTAACATAAGTTTTAGTTTATTTTTGTTCAGAAAATGTCGAATCACACTCACTTTTCTGTTTTTTAAAATACGCTATAGATATTTTAGGACAAGTCATCAAAGTAGACGTTTTTAACTGCATTTTCCGACGAATGCAGAAAAACTGGTCGAAAAGCGAAAGACGATCGCTGTGATCACGTGATCAAAATAGCTTATAACGCGATAGGTAATTTAAAGATTCTAAAATAGGAAACTGAGTTCGATTCGAAACTGCTTCCAAAGTCAGGCCTTCTAATTTTATATCTCGTTGTTGGAAAGTGAGTTTGTGAATGTGTAATCGCACTCATTTTTCTGTATTTTTCGCCGACATAATAGGTATTTCAGAACAAGCCGTCAAAATTGGCATTTTCAACTGCATTTCCCGACGAAAGCAGAAAACCTGGTTGAAAATCCGAAGAAAAAAGCGTGATCACGTGATATAAATTGCTTATAACTCGATAGGTAATTGAATTATCCTAAAATGC
Organism: Maratus speculifer; assembly: GCA_964019185.1. NCBI lineage: Eukaryota > Metazoa > Arthropoda > Arachnida > Araneae > Salticidae > Maratus > Maratus speculifer. The sequence goes on along the minus strand of OZ025303.1, from coordinate 5,507,383 downwards.
AAAACTAAGCGCGATTCGAAACCGCTTCCATAGTCAGGCATTCCAATATCATATCCTTCCGTTAAAAAATAAATTTGTAAGTGTGTCAAAACGCTTTGCGCTTGTTGAGCAGAGCAGTTGAGAACAAACACCCTGAAGGATCCATTCGAAAAAATATTTTTCCACCCACAATCTCAAAATTTTTTGAGACATTTCCGAACTCATTTTTAAAAGTAAAGATACCAAATCTCTGAAGATATTTTGGAAGAGATATATAAGAGGTCGCGTTGTTTCATTTATCACCCAATTCATTAGAGTTTGATTTATAAACAATTACTTTCTCAGTAGGACTAATTTATTTATTTATTTATTTTTTATGTACTACTTGGTTATTCCTTCGACCTAAAAAATATCCCCCAAACTGTAAGATTAAATGCCGATAGTGGCATGAATGAGACATTCAGTGACATTAAACATGGTACACGTGTTTGAAACGTCATTAAGTTATTTTTATTTCGACTTTTTATGTTTATTTTTAGTAATATACTAATAATTATTTACTTTTCGTTATTTAAAATAAGGATAATGTCAATATGTATAGTTTGGCTATTAGATTGGCGATTTGTATAATTTGTTGACGGGATAACCAAGTAGTACCTTTTCTTATTTTTATTCATTTATTTATTTTTCGTTCCCAGATCTCCCGCTTCAGGAAATTCGGTTCAAAGCGCCCACTTTGACAGCAATGTTTGTATATTTTCCGTATTTATCAAAAGATCGACCAGCCCAACACATTGTGTAGCTTCTAAATTAAGAGAATTTGCCAGTTGATGGCGTTTGAAAGCAAAAGTGAATTTAAAAATAAATCGTTACAATAAGCAGTTTGGATAAAATAAGAAAATTAAAGATACACTGAGTGAAACATTTGAAGCATCATATAAAATAATTAAACACCAACAAGCTTGAAACTAAGAAACAAACGAAAAATGATAAAACATTAATGTTTGGAGGTGTTCTAAATAAAAGAATAATCTGCTTTAGTGGAATTCTGATCTTTTTCTGCTTATGGGGGGGGGGGGGGGGGAAGGGGAGAAATTTTCGGGATAAAAAAAAAAAAAAAAAAAAAAAAAAAAATAGACCAAACTTACAGGGAAAAAAATGAAACACAAATGAAAAAGCAACAAAATCTCTCGGTGCTAAGTTACAGTTACCGTCTAATCTCTCGAAAAATAAATGAATAAAGAGTCTGTTGTGGATGCGAAATGATGTGATGGCTATCTGCACCCGGTAGCCATTGATGATGGTCACAAAATGTTGCAAAAGAAAGGGAGAGAGCTCTTCTTTCTCATCCAACCGCAATCCTCCACCACCGCTTCTTCTTTCTCCCTGATCTGTCGTCGATGGCTTCATCTATCTTCCTTTTCGCTTTCTCCGAAAAAACGGATTGCCAGTTGGCGAGGATTCATATCCTGTTTGGCGGGAAAAGGAGTTAGAATCGACCGAAAATGGCTGATCTCACTATAACGATATCATTTTAGAGGGGAGGGCGGGTTTATTTCTTGATATCAATATAATTTTTGATGCAACCAAAATCATCTCTTCTTATTTGTAACAATTTGTCTTTGGTTCAAACTAATATGCTATCGCTTTCTCCTTTTTTTAAGCCTGTTATCTATTATTATGAAAATACAAAATTATTATTAAAATATCAAATCATTAAATTATAAATTTTTTAAATTTTAAAATATGGAATATGAAAATGTTTGATATTCCTCTCTTACTTTATATGTATGTGAGTGAGAGATGTGTTCGGGCTAGTTTTTCGGGATCCGGGACAGGGCCTTAGCTAAAGGGGCGCTATGGGCGGCTCAGACCCCCTAAAACATTTTGAGCCCCCCCCCCCCCCCTCGACTGGAAAAGATTCCAAGGTCATTAAATGAACTGATATTTCGAAAATACAAATAAAATTCTGTTCATAATCTAATTTAGGTTTGAGGTTTTTTCACAGTTTTGCAAAAAAGCTAAAATTGAAAGAAAATATGACTTTTTCAACACTCACTCATTGTACTTTCACACAGGAAACTAACTTGCTGTTTAATATTGCAAGAAAAGTATGATGAAAAATTCGAGTGTAAAACACACTCGAATTTTTCTTCATACATTTCTTTTCTTAGTATAAAATGTAATTATGACAACAATTTAATGAGAAACAATGTGAATAGGCACTTTATCTTTCTGCGTCAGAGAGAGAGAGATTGAAAAATGTGAGCCCTCTTACATTTTCTCCTCCCCCTCCCCCTTATTATTCACTTCTAACTATGGCCCAGGCTCGGGCCCGCCCGAACCCGACGATTTTAAGTCAGCCCGCCCGATCCCGATGTCAAAAACTAGTCATTGGGGGCCCACCGTAATACTTACCCATCATGGATATGTATTAAAAATAAAACATGTGAAAACTACTTATACAATGCATTGCAATTCATAAACAAAATTTAAATATTGTTAATATACATAGTAATGCTATATTAAAGAACTGCTGATGTACCAATTTCGACAAATTATATAAAACGCCAAACTACTCAAGTAGTACCGAACTGCGTAAAAGAAACATCCTTATAACTCAAAAAATAATAATTCTATTAACTAACAATTTATTGCATCGGATTAAGCGTCTCATTTCCAATTAATAGATACTTCTGATTTGAAATTTGAATGAAATACAGGGTCATGAAAAATCGAAGAATGTGGAAAACAAGATTACAAATATCTCGGCAACTAATAATCCGATCGACTTCGTTCTATATGCAAAATGTGTGTTATTTCATTGCCTTTTACTCCCATTCCTTAGAACAAAAAAATTCGAAAATTTTTATGTACCTTTCATCAGAACGAATTTTTCGAGTCCGAAAAAATAGTTCCGGATCATCGAGGTCGCTGATATTAAATAGGGTTCGTCCCATTCTTACATACTAACTACATACAAAATTTCAAGTCTCTATTTCAATTTGTTCGGGAGATAGAGCGTTTATAGACAGACAGACAGACGGACGGCAAAATTTTTTTTTCTAAAAATATGTTTTTCGGGATCTCCACTATCTAAAACGTGTAAATCCGTCAAAATTTTTTTTCGAGTTTCAAAACGATTGCAAGACTTACCCTATACTACGTATGATGGGTAAGTAAAACTAGTCGTTGGGGGCCACCGTAATACTTACCCATCATATATATGCATATATAATATATGAAAATAATACATTTGAAAGCTATTTATAAAATTCCAAAACAAAATTTAAACGTGTATTTATATTTTTATTGTGCATAGTAATGCTGTATTAATGAGTTGCTGATGAATCCCTTACGATAAATTATACAGCACGCCTAACTACTCAAGCAGTAATGAATTACAAAAAAGAAACATCCTTATAACTCCAAAAATAGTAATCTTATTAACTAACAATTTACTCCGTCGGATGAAGCGTCTCATTTCCAATTAAAATATATCTTTGATTTGAAATTTGATTGAAATACAGGGTCATGAAAAATCGAAGAATGCGGAAAACAGGATTACACCTATCTCGGCAGCTAATAATTCGATTGACTTCGTTTTTTATGCAAAATTTGTGTTATTTTATTGCCTTTTACATCCACTCTTTAAAATAAAAAATTTCGAAAATTTTTATATACCTTTCATCAGAAGGAATTTTTCGAGAGTCAGAAAAAAATAGTTCCGGATAATCGAGGTTACTGGTATTAAATAGGCTTCGTCCCATTCTTACATACTAAGTACATACAAAATTTCAAGTCTCTATCTCAATTTGTTCGGGAGATAGAGCGTTTACAGACAGACATACAGAAGGACGGATTTTTTTTTTTTTCTAAAAATATGTTTTTCGGAATCTCCAGTATCTGAAACGTGTAAATCCGTCAAAATTTTTTTTTCGATTTTCAAAACGATTGCAAGATTTACCCTATACTACGTATGATGAGTAAGTAATAGGGATGGGTATTATTTATCGTATTAGGATAAATAACAGTGTTACTACGCCGGAACCTAATATTGTATTAATATGTTACTGAAAAGTCCCTGTTAAATAAATAACACATGGTTCTTAATGACAGCATCTTCCTTCACTTGTTTTAATCAAGATTTCATTTTTTGTACCTCTAAAATAAGAATAATATTCATTAAAAACGTCCTTAATCGTTTCTTTTCAGACGTTTGCCGAACAATGTTGAATTCAGACACTTTTCTCAAGAGGGATTTCTGTGCTCTGCAAGAGGAACATTATAGAGTTGCGGGAGGTAGGGGAGAAGCATTGCTTTTTCTGACCAATGAAAACCCAAATTCTCGAATCTTCCGAGGAAACATCTCATTGCTCACCGGCATCCCCCCTCCCCCGGACCATCCTCTGAATTCAACATTAGCACTCAGCATGACCCTATCTTCACCACTAGTTATGACCTGCTCTCTTAGATATGTGATGCTAATTTTTTTTGCAGTTCATCAATCACTATGACTAGTAGTGAAACATGCATGAATAGTAATAACTTACACCGTTAATTAAACACTTTGTAGGAAATTAGATGATTTTGCGAGAGAAAACCCCCGGACAGTACAAAATTTAAGGAAAATCCCATACAAAGGTCGGAAAAGTAGAAAGAAGTAATGTATCACAATTCATCTTAGCAAGAGACAGTTTTTGAGAGAAGCAGAAAATAGGCGCGACAGAAGGTCGCCCTTTTGAAATTGCCGCTTCGGTGAGAATCCGATAGTATCCCACGGTTCGGAAAACATATTGCAAGGCAAAAATGAAACTGGGATCGACGAATAAGAAAACAGCTTGTTAGTGACATAAGGTAGATAAGATTTAAATGGACAAAAAAAGTAACGGAGAGTTTTGACGGGGGAGTCGAAAAAAGTTGATAAAACAGAAGAGAGTCCAGTTCTGGAAGGGGAGAGAAAAAGGTGAGGACACCTGCTTGGAGCAGAGAATTTTTTCCCTCTAGGAAAGTGGCTTGAGTTCAGCGGTTCTGGCTGATCATCAAGGGAGATGACTCCGGATATGGGAGTAAGAAGAGTGTGACTGAGTGGACACTCATCGTGAAGTTGTGAAAAAGGATTACTTTAGTCAAAGGAACTATTAGATTGCATTTCTCCATCTGACCAACTTAATGCTCGTAACGAAATAACAATAATCAGAGACTCAATAACTTTATCTCAATAACTTTTATTGAAATCAGAACTCTTTCATAGACTAATAAGTTATTGTTTGTGATTGTGATTTGTGTAATCAAGAATCTTCTATAACATTTAATAAAATGTTTTATTAATTCAAATATGAGTCACCGCCTCACCGAAGTATCCGCACCACGCCACTCGGTCTTCATTTGAAGGCATCACAACTTTTTCTGCTTGGTGCCCGATGATAGGTCACCATCATAACACACTTTCTCCTATTTTAATAGCACAAAATACCACAGCACAATATCTAGAGCACAAAACACAGAAATTTTTAGATCAGGAAAATATTTGAAAATTTATTAGAAAAACCTCATGCTTGAAATGTTTTCCTCGATAAACAATATATTATAATCAATATATAAATATATTATATATAACACACAGATTAATGATTCAAAAATAATTAAATTCTGTTTAAAACATCCCAAAACATGTAAATCGATTAAAAGTTGAAGTATCAAATCATAAATCATTGCTTTTAATGAATCATTTCTCTTTAGCAAAAATATGAAGGAAAAATGGGTACAGAAATGTATATTCGACTCGACATATCCTAAAAATTGGTTTAAATGCAATCTTATGTTGCAAATGCATTTTAAATTAATAAAGTTTTATATTTTAAAAATAAAATCCTTTTTAGATGCTGCATAACCTAGCGTATATGATTGTCAGATTTTGTTTGTATACTTACCGTTACGTAAATAAAAAAACATTTATTTCTACCAGAGATTAATTTCTTCAGAGATTAATTTTATAAAAAGTACCTTTTTTCTACATATAACTAAAATGCATTTATTTATAATTTAGTGCCTTAAGAATTCAATTCTCGATTTTAGTTGGAAATTCTATTTTAAAAATAACAAAACACTATTTTGTCACATTCAAATAAAATGCTTGAATAAATGCATTTTTAATTAATTTGCTCATTTAAAACGTTTACATTCAAGCTTCAGATTGATTTGAATTTAAAGCAACAATTGGAAACAAACTCATGCGCGTAACCATGGGGGGGCGGGGGACTGGGTGCCCGCACAGCCCTCCTCCCCGCTTGCGCAGACCCAGTCACAATTATTTAAAAAATTTGCGTCCCCCCTTATTAAAACACCCTTAAAAACCCTTATTAAAAAAATCTCACAATTATGCACTCTAAGATAAAAACCTATCTAAAGCGGAATTTAAAACTGTTTTATAGGCTTCCGTTTTAGAAGGTTTTACTATATAAAATAAGATATTGTTTGTATCGAGCAAGTTCAGGTTAAAAATCCTGGGCACTCACCCGTTCAAAAGGCTGGTTACGCCTATGCAATCACAGTAGAAATAACTCCTTAATATTCGCTAATTCAGTATCTGTTAGATTTTCCACCAGTTTTTCAATAAATGTAGTTCTTTTCTGCTAGATTTTCCATCAGTTTTTCGATAAATGTAGTTCTGTACATTACAAAAGAACATTTTATCGCTTCGTAATTTATTGCTTATTTTCAAACGTTTTGTTACAAATTATTTGACAGGCTTGAAAAGTGCTGAGTAATGCACATTATCTGAGGATTATTTTGTTATCGTTAACGATTTTTGATTTAAAGTTTCGTTTCCTGTTTGGTTTTTATTCGCGGTTGTTGAAGAGAGAGGATAAATAAAAAATGATTTCGTCTCTGCTTTTTTAAATATCAGAAAGATTGAATTTAAGATTTGTGGATTTGATTTCTAAAGGATTCTTCTGGGGGTGGGGGAGGGAGGGAGGGTTCACCCCCCAAACATACACCTTAAAATTTCGCTCATTTAATTCTCTACCATTTTTAACATGATACCCTCCCCTTTCGGTGACTCACTTAATTTTGCTATTTCTTCACTTCATTTCAATCTTTAAAAGGCTATAATTTTGCTTCTATGGGAGCTAGAGCGGAGAGAAAATATCTAGCATAGCTAACTTTTACTCGCCATTCTTTTTGCTATTTCAATTTTCCGGTTTTTCCCTATAGGACAATTTGGAGGGGGAGGGGGGGGAAGGAGGGCCGTTTCTCATTTTTTGATGTAATATGTCTATCGAAAGCTTATGCTTCATATATTACAAATCTAGCATAGAAAATTCTCTCCCGTTATTCTGGGTCACGTTACGGACCCATAATGGGTTGAAATTTAAATTTCTCAAACTTCGAGGTTTTTTGCCAAATCGGTATCTGAAAAAAATTGTGCCAATGTGATGTGTGTATGACATCTGTGCTATATAAATATTATTCAGTCTTTTTTTATTGCAATTTTTTATGTAAAACCATATGCATTATTTTTCATACCCAATTGCGCATTAAATGAAAATTGTAATGTAATTTTTGTAGTAATACTTTATAATAATGAATTTTTAAAAAAAAAACACACACACATTATTTAAAAGGATTTCCTGCACAATAAAATATTTCCTGACGATTACAAAAAAATATGTCCTGACAATTCAAAAAATAAAAACGTAATTGACCAAGTTTTCACTTCTGTCGGTACTCCCAAAATGTCACTTCTTTTGGATGGGGGGGGGGGGGGGGGGAGGGGTGAAAATTTTGTGGAAATAAGTCTTATTTTTTATTTATGTATGGGTCCATATAAAAAAGTATGAGCTAGTGAACTTTGGAACCATTTTAATACAACTCATATTCCAAATATTAAAATAATTGAGAAAAAATTATAAAAAAATTATTTTCAATTTAATCATTTTTGATACTAAGTAAATGCAATTAAATTTCTCATAAATTGAATCTGGAATGTTTAGATAAGATTTTAATATTTACAAAATATAAAATACAGTACAATATTTTAGGTTTACAGTTTTCTGAAAGACAAAAATAGTAGGATAAAATTTAGATGAGCTCAAAGTATTAGAATATTTTATTTTACGCAACAATATTACCTTATTAATATGAAGTAAATGGTAGTTAATATTTTGTTCACTCTCTCTATACATATCTGCTATTAAGAAACTAGACGAAAAAACTGAGTCTGGAAAAAATTTCATTCTCTACCATCTGTCATATCTCATAAGTTTCTTTGTCCTATCAGTTAATATTTGTTTTAGGTTTTGCAGCCGCTCTGGTAGTGGCTGCACGCGTTGATTTGCTGTAAAAAAATATGCATTTCATCTCATATGTTAAAACATCAACAGCGCTGATTGAGAAAACGCGGTATACGAGCAATGGATTTTTGAAAAATTCTTTTTCCTCTGTATGTTAAAGAAAGTTCTCTTAATATGTTTTCTTGTACTTTCTAATTTTCCTGTTTTTCGTATTTCCTATAGGATATATTATTTTATATTCAAAAATATATGTGCCTATAGATATTTTCTTAAATGTTGTTGCCCCACCAGTGGATGAGATCCTGCCCTCAAAACTGGTAGACGGCAAGTGCTGGATTAGAACAAAACCCAATCGCGGCCGTCAGCCTGATCATTCGGAATTTTCCTTGGTTTTCTTCGAACTTTGGATTTCCTTGCGTAAATACGGGTTGGGTTCCCTTAGAAAGACCCCCCCTCTCCCCACGGAGGGGACCCCCTTAGGACCTATATCCCATGTGTTGTCCGTTTGGGAGCATATTTAGCAACTGTTTATAAATTGTTTATTGTATCCTGTTACAAAAATAACAGGATGTTGGAACCTGTTACCAGCGCCAATGTGGAATGATGTAACCTGTTAACCAAAAATTACCATATTTCCCATCTCTAGTAAGTAATAATATACAAAACTAGTCGTTGGGGCCACCGTAATACTTACCCATCATATATATGCTTATATAATATATGAAAATAATACATTTGAAAACTATTTATAAAATGGATTGCAATTCCAAAACAAAATTTAAACGTGTATTTATATTTTTATTGTGCATAGTGATGCTGTATTAATGAGTTGCTGGTGAATCTCTTTCGATAAATTATACGACACGCCTAACTACTCTAGTACTGAATTGCGAAAAAGAAACATCCTTATAACTCCAAAAGTAGTAATCTTATTAGCAAACAGTTTATTGCGTCGGATCAAGCGTCTCATTACCAATTAAAATATATCTTTGAATTGAAATTTGGATGAAATACAGGGTCATGAAAAACCAAAGAATGTGGAAAACAGGATTACAGATATCTCGGCAACTCATAATTCGATCAAATTCGTTCTTTATGCAAAATTTGTGTTATTTTATTGCCTTTTACGATCACTCCTTAAAATAGAAAAAATCGAAAAATTTTATATACCTTTCATCAGAAAGAATTTTTCCAGAGTCCGAAAAAAATAGTTCCGAATAATCGAGGTTACTGATATTAAATAGGCTTCGTCCTATTCTTACATACTAATTACATACAAAATTTCAAGTCTCTATCTCAATTTGTTCGGGAGATAGAGCGTTTACAGACAGACTGACTGACAGACAGACGGACGGCAATTTTTTTTTTTTTTCTAAAAAAATGTTTTTCGAAATCTCCAGTGTCGAAAACGTGTAAATCCGTCAAAAATTACGATTGCAAGACTTACCCTATACTACGTAAGGTGGGTAAGTAACAAAATTGTATGGTATCTAAAAATTGTTTCAAAAGCAATATCTCACTTTAAAAAAATTCTTACATAGATACAATTTTTAAATGAAAATGAAAATTCAGTCTTATCAAAATCTTATAAAATAAAAATATACTTCATATTAAAAAAGATTCTCATATTTTTTCCGTCCTTAACAAGCAAATTTGGTGGACAAGTTTCTGTTTAATGAATAAATGCATTAAATTTGCAGAAATTATTGTTTGTAAACTGGGGAATCGAAAAACCTTCTTCAATTTTCTGTAAAAAGTGTACATCTTTCATTATAATCGATTCTTTTCTCATAATAATCTTCCGTGATAGACAGGTACCTGAAAATCAATGTAAATTTTTAAAAATGACGTTGTTATTTTAAAGGTCCGATGAAGGGTGAAAGGATTTTTGAAAGAGGTGCCGTGTGATGTCATTTTTCATTAGAATATGATTTATAAACAACTATTCAGTAGGACCCCATTTTTCGTTCCCAGATCTCCCGCTTCGGAAAATTTGAATGAAAACATCCATTTTTACGACATTTTCTGTGATATATTCTGCATTTATACAAAAAAAAAAAAAAAAAAAAAAAAAAAAATCTTCAATCACGTACATTATGTATGAATCATGTAGTAGGCACATTATAAGAGAATTTGCCAGTTGGCTACATTTAAAAACAAAAAAAAAAAAAAAAAAAAAAAAAAAAATCTTCAATCACGTACATTATGTATGAATCATGTAGTAGGCACATTATAAGAGAATTTGCCAGTTGGCTACATTTGAAAGCAAAAAAAAATCGAAAAAAAAAAAAAAAAAAAAAAAACTTCAATCACGTACATTATGTATGAATCATGTAGTAGGCACATTATAAGAGAATTTGCCAGTTGGCTACATTTGAAAGCAAAAAAAAAAAAAAAAAAAAAAAAAAAATCTTTAATCACGTACATTATGTATGAATCATGTAGTAGGCACATTATAAGAGAATTTGCCAGTTGGCTACATTTGAAAGCAAAAAAAAATCGAAAAATAGCAGTTTAATTGAATTGGAATACACCTTTAAGAACAGCCTTACTGGGCAATCTGAAAAATGCATTGCATGTAAAAATAATTATTAGAGTTTTCATTAAAAAAAAAAAAAAAAAAAAAAAGTTTTGCCCTATACTCTGTAGCCCGATAAACCTGAGTTCGACCTCCTAGTAAATACTAAATTCAGGAATTTATGAGAAATTGGCAATTGGAGGGTGTTCTCAAATCCAAAAGGGGAACTTTGACACAAATTTTGTTTAGAAATGCACGAAAAAAAGCAGGCGTTGTTGTTCATAAGATACCTAATCAAACTGTTTTTACATTTTTTTTTTAAAGATCTTTCAGAAAATAGTGTCAAAGTAGGCATTTTGAGTTGCATTTCCGCGCGAAAGAAGAGTAACCCCTCCAGGAAGAGTGGAAAACATCTTTGTCGGGTTATCCAAATCGCTTTTAACTCGATAATTAATTTATTGATTAAAAAAAAGGGAAAACACATTTCGATTTGTCGAATTGTTTTCTTAGTTAGGTCTTTCAATGTTATATCTTTCTTTTAAAAAGTGAATTTTTAAATGTGTCAAAACTTTTTGCTTTTGCAGAACAGTTGATTTCAATCAAAACTATTTTTTTTTTTTTCCGATTTATGTTTAAATTCACTTTTACTTTCAAACGCATCCATCTGGCAATTTATCTTATTTGCATCATATCGGCACTGCATAATGTGTCGTGTTTGTCAGATTTTTGATAAATGTAGAAAATATTCTAAACAAATGCTGTCAAAGATGGCGTTTTGAACCGAATTTTCTGAAGCGGAAGATCTGAGAAGGAAAAAAAAAGGGCTTTACTGAGAAAGTAATTGTTTATAAATGAAATTCTAAATATTGGAGGGAAAAATAACAACACACAGCACTTTATACGTCTCATTCAAAATCACCTCAGCCAGTTTCATGTGTCTACTTTTAAAAATGAGTCTGAAAATTTCGAGCTATTTATTGGGTATACGAATCGATGTAACAAGAATTCATCAGAAATATTATCCAGGAGTGTAGTTTTATTCTTTATTTCTTTATGTAGCCAAGCCTTCATTTTTCCAGACTTGCGGTTTCGATTGTTCTCGACTTTGAACTTTCAAAGAAGTGTAGATGTTGCGAACTTTGTAACGTATAGACTAATAACTTTTTACTTTTACTAAGCAGTTCTTGATGAAAAATGTGACCGGAGAGACGTGTACTTCTCTCTCCTATTTAAATATGTATATAACCAAGATTACTTCATAATGTGTTTTTTATTTCATTAAAATATTAAATCTAAAGAAAAATTATCTACCTTTGTTATGAGTGCTGAAACAATCTACAATACACTATTAACAGTATATATTAGTATCTTACAGCAGTTTCTACTTCGCCGTTTTCGTAAAAAGGATTTATAGTGCCAGTTCGTGCCTGGAGGGATCGTAAATGGGGTAAGAGAATTTTCCTTATCTCTTTATTGTACACTGTAAAAAAAAAAAAGGGTCGATCTACTAAAAAAACTTTAGTGATCCTCTTAATTACTAAAAAATTTTTAGTAATCTTAGTCGGTTACTAGAAAATCTGTAAGAATTACTAGAAAAAAGTTAGCAATGAATAGAGTTAATAGTTTTATATTTTTAATAGCTATTACTAAAACTCACTTGGTGTGGCCTTGATAGCATAGTGGTTATAGTAACGGACTCCAGACTGAAAGGTCCCGGGTTCGATGCTGGACGCAGCCAAATACGTCCCGAAAGTATGTAGTGTAAGTACTCGTTAATAAACGATTGCGAAAATCCTCTCGGAACAATTAGAAATGTTTGGTGCTGCCATCTATTGCAGTTTTGCCGAAAATCTTCCGCTTCAGAAGTCTGGATGCAGCTCGAAGGAACCTCCTGCCATTCGGGCGCACGTAATGGTTACAAAAGATAATTTTGGAGCTATTACTAAAATTTGCTTGGTGGCTCATACTAAAAATTTTTAAGTTAGTTATACAAAAAATTCTTTTGTTCAGTTTACAAAAGAAATGCTTGTTTCACTTGCAAAAAAAAGTTTGTAATGGTTACTAAAAAATTCTGTGGAATACAAATTTACTAAAGAATTTTTAGTAACCTCTTGATTTATTTTTTACAGTGTATTGATGTCAGTTTAAAGAACAATTAACTAGTCAGAGGTGCCTCAAATTAGAATATTCCAAATTATTTTATTATTGTATGTTTACAAAACTATTGAAGGTGGATATTTTTTCGAATACACGCTTAACCCCTTCGCGACGGTAGCCGTTTACGAAATTTTTAATGCTTAATTACCGGTTTTTAAAAACAGAAATTTTTGTCTTATTAAATTTAGAAAATGCACCAATTAAATAAGGCAAATTTTACAGTAAAATTTTACTGGTGGGGGAATAAAAAAGAATCTTAGGCCTTTTTGCGGCACGTATACTCGTCACTCGGCCCCGAAGGGTTAAGATTCATCTTCATGTCTCGAGGAATTTTCCTCTCGCCAAAACACCCGCCCAGCAGCCCTTGATCGGAGCACTCGATCTTGATGTTAGGAGAAGACAGATCTAGTCGACAGACACAAGGAGGAGTATGGTTGATTTGAGGAAACAAATGGGGCCACTGGGTATCGCTTTTTTTTTCTCTCCATTTTAAGGGTGTATTCGAAAAAACGCCCTTCCACCTTCAACAGCTCGAAATTTTCCGATACAATTTCAGACACATTTTCAAAAGTAGAAACATGAAACTTGCTGAGGAGATTCTTGAAGGGACGTATGAAGTGCCGAGTAATGTCTCATTATGCTAAATTCATTAGAATTGGAGTTATAAACAATTACCTTATCAGTAGGACCCTTTTTTTCGTTCACGGATCTCCCGCTAGGGGAAAATCTGTTCAAAACGCCGTTTTCGATTGCTTTTTTTGCAATATTTTCTGCATTTATTAAAGAATTGACCCTCACGGCACCTTGAGTACTTTCTGAATAATACAATTTGCCAGTTTCATGCATTTGAGAGCAAAAATGAATTCAAAAATAAATCGGAAAATAAGCACTTTGAATCGAAATACACCCTTAATGGCATGCGGCGGCTATGCCACCACTACTCTCTACCCGATGCCCAGGGCCGGTGAGAGGGTGGGGCACAGGGGACAACTGCCCAGGGGCCCGGGATGAAGAAGGGGCCCGCACCGTACCGAAAAAATATAGAAACTGCATAATATTCTAAATCTGAACTTACGCACATTCTTTTCTTTTTTTCAAGCTAACTTAAAAAAAATATTTCCTGGAAGTGTTGCTAGGAGGTTTTCATCAAAGGTATAGAAAACTCCCTACTGAGACAAGTCTTATCTTTTGTCTTGTAGTGAGCCGATCGCTAAACCAAAAGCCATCACATCGTGGATCATTCTTAAACAGCAGGAATTTCCTGTTTTCTTTAGAAATTTAGAAATGACTCTTCTCTGATCCTCTGATCACAGGCAACAAACACCCCCTATGCCGCCATGATTATTCCAAAGGCAAAATAGCCTCTGGACTACAACCGGTTCATCGGTCATTAGGTCTTTTTGTTTCATAGAGACTGACTACAAGAAAGGGGCTATCATCGGGTAAACGGAACGGTTGCTATAAAGAGAAGGTTGCTATGTAGGGCCCGAGACAAATGGGGTCTGCTCAGGGTCCGACTTAGATAGCGGGGGGCCCTGGGGCAAACATTATGTTGGGAGCACCCTTCTATCTTAACATTTTTCGTAAATTATACTGAAGTGACTAAAACTGAAATTCATAACTATTGTATGTGTACATAAAACAAGTATTATTCACACCTATATACATAATAGCAGAAGAAAGAAAACTTTGAGGAATTATAGAATACAGGGTTTTATTTTTTATTTTTTCGATTACAGGAATATGAGGATAAATGTGAGGGGTACACGACATTTCGGTCCCGAGACATTTCGGTCCCTGGCCATTTCGGTCCCGAGACATTTCGGTCCCCAGCAACTTTGGTCCCTTGCCATTTCGGTCCTTAGTCATTACATTCTCTTGTTATTTCTTTGCTCGCTATCTTATAAGTCGGATTCTAATTGTTACGGGCCTGCCGAATGTTATAAGTTCAACAGTATTCGGGCCTTTTTTAAATATTTTTAATTCTCCCCCTCCCCCCCCCAATTTTTATGAAAAGTTGAATAAAAGTGTCCGATATTTATCGGACTCTTTTATTCAACTTTTATAACACGAGACAATGAAATCACAGCGGGCTGAAAATTATGTTTGGTTAAACAATGTGATACAGATTTAGGGGATATTGTCTTTTGCTTTTAGTAGTATTATTATTAATCAGAATAAATATTTTAAATTTTATTATTAATTATTAGTATCAGTATTTTATATAAAGTAGTCTATAAACTATGTAAAGTAAAAAGTATTTTATATAAACTACCATAAATATATATATATATATATATATATATATTGGCTGTTTACGTACATTTTTAGAACCTTTAAATTGGCATTAATTAAATAATAAAAAAACTGCGTTTATTTTTCCTCTTCCAATTAGTTTGATAATAAATATCTTTAATAATTCAATTAGTTATAAATTATAATACATACATATTTCCTCAAATCACCCATCTACACCCTCTACTTTGATAAATCAGAAATGAGATATATTTATTGAAGAATTTATTATTATTATTTTTTTTATAATACAAAGTTGCATCGTATACATTTTTTTTCATAAGTTACTTTCCATTATAAACATTGCGAAAGCAATAGTGATTTCGTAACTGGGCATGCTATGAAAAAACTTTCTTTTTAGAAATTTGCCTCCACCACTTTTTTTTTTTCTAATAATAATAGTATTTATTGATTGCATTTTAAAATAATCTTCTCACTCCTTGAAGACAAGTTTTGTGAGTTAATTTTATTGAAACTTGGCCTATTTCATTCTAATAAGATGATTATTATTATTATTATTTTTTACATAAAATTTATGTAATATATTTTAAAATATAATAATATAAATGTCGATATAGCGAGCCCATGGTAACAGGCTCGCTCAGATGCATTTGGCCGATTCGGCATCCGCCCCATGGCAAGGTACGACACGTGTTTGACCTTTTTAGCCACGTGTTAACTAAATGTTGCTGAGTTAGCACCTTCACACGAAAGGGCCCCAGCAACAAGCACAGAACAAGTACAGAAGGATGCCAGAGCCCGCCTGATGAAGACGTACTTAGCAGAGCTCAGGGCTAAAAGACAGAAGATGCCCCATAATTCTAATCCTTTAAGTATTTTTTCCCTTGTAAATATTGCACTTTTCCCTTGTAAATATTACACATTAATCAAGATGATTAAACTTATGTAACAATACCCCTGGACTCCTTAATCTACATCCCTGGACTCCTTAATCTACATGGGGGCTGCGGCCTACTTGGACCCCCAAACAACCTGCACTACAAGTTCTTATTGGTGCATATGGATTAATGTGCAAGAGTTCTTATTTTTGCATATGGATTGATGTGCAGTGTGCAAGAGGAAAGATTATATTTCCCCTAGTCCCCATCCGACAGCGAGATGATGTTTATGCTTTCTGCTTATCAGCGCGGTCCCACAGCTCACCAGAAGGGAGAAAAAGAAAAAGAAAATGAAGAAAGTGTGTCAGTAGTGTCGGTCGCCGCCTGTAATTTGTGATGTTCTTGTGCATACTCTGGATTTATTTTTTTTTCATTGAAAAAGTAGCATAGATCAAATTGGATTACACTTAAATAGCAGTAAGTGATATTTTTTTTTTACTATACCTTATTTCTTTGCTGTGAGTAATGGAGCTCCAAGCGATCCCAGTGATCAGACAGCAGTTAAAAACTGCCAAAGCCGATAAAATACAGCTTCTACATTTGTTTATTTTTGGAAAAGACGAAGCGAGGCGAAATCGTTCTAATTTAAGGGTTTATACCGGATTACCGTTTAAAGAAGGTATAACGCCAACAAATTGAAAGAAATTACTGATACTTTTGACCAGTTGCAATTAATAACAGTCGCTAATCTGCTATCCATAGATATAAATGGAAATAAGGATGAGATAGCGACTCGCATTTTGGTCGCATTATCAGACATTGCTGCTTTTAAGGAAACATTTGGGAATATTTCGGCTTCGGAGACAGACATTGAGCATAATCAGAACGACAGCAGTGCCAGCACAGAATTAATTTCCCCCTTAAAAATACAACCACAGCAAATGGTTGTACATTCGCAATACACTGCAAGTAAACAAAATATTTCTTTCACCGACATAGAACAATTAATTCCGCCGTTTAGCGGGGAAAAATCTGAAAACATCCAAACATGGTTTACACGATTCGAAACACTCTCGGAATCATTGAACCTCTCAGATATTCAAAAATTTGTTTTCGCAGAACGGAGTTTAAAAGGTTTAGCATTGCTAGTAATTAGAGCTGAAATTAATAGAAACAGAAGAGGCTCAATTAGCAGTAGACCATAAAAAACAGTTAAGAGATGTGGCAAAGACGCACATTTTAAAACAACAGCAAATGACACGTCTGCAGTATGATAAGAAACGAAAACCTGCTACTGCTTATGAAATCGGCGATCTGGTCGCGATAAAAAGAACTCAGTTTGGTACGGGCCTAAAACTCCGTCCTAAATTTTTCGGCCCATACCAGATTACCGCAGTGCATCCCAACGAACGATATCAAGTTAAAAAAATTGGGTCACATGAAGGCCCACAGATTACCACTACGGCAGCTGACATGATGAAATATTGGACACAGTCGATATAAACTGACTCATAGTGACTGGAAGAATTTACTGCAAGATAATCTCTACGTTTACGAGTGTTTTTTTTTTTTTTTTCTCTTTTCTTATTTCTCTTGCAAAATCACAAACACAGATGTGGTTTTAGTTTTGTGTTTACTCCTCCACGCAACGAAGAGGGAATAATGGTGTTTTTTTTTTTAATTATTCCCTCGAATGTGAAATATGCCACAGCGATAAATAAAGCTAAGTCAAGTGCTTTTTTTTTGTTGGCTGGCTAAAGCATTTTTATCATTATTATTATTTCATTAACCAGGATTATGTTAACAGGTGCCAAGTGATTTTTTTTTTTTTTGGCACAAACATTTAACTTTTACAATATATAGGACATATTTTTTTTACATACTTAGTACCATTTTATGTGCTTCGAAATATTGTATGTTTTGTTTGAAATATGATTGTTTTTATAAATATGTTTATCTGTATAAACTATTTCTTCTACACCCCCCCCCAAAAAAAAAATGACAAAATATGATGTAGCAGGAAGACTATAGGTTTCGATTTTTTTTTTTTCTTCCTCTACTCTTTCTTTCCTTTTGACAGACAAAAGATAATTATTTTCGTTTGTTTGTTTTGTCTTTGTCATAAAAGTTTTTACGATTAGTCCAATTTGAGCAATTTTCTTTTACATAAAAATAAAAGTTTTCCTTTATTTTTTTTTTGAAGACGTATTAAGAAACACTATAATAAATTTGAGACCTTTTTTCTTAGACGAAGACGAATATCGGTTTCGAAGACGTTGTGTTGGAAACCCCCTTTGGGGAACGATGATAAAGCAAAAGACAGATGTGCAAAGAGCACATTAACGACGTTCACTATTATGATATAATTTTTTTTTCTTTTCATTGTGTGTGCTGTTAATGACGTCTTCAAAATTCCTTTTTTGTTCTTCTCTCTTATTAATATTAATTTTTTTTTAAATTCATGTTTTACAGTGATCGTCTGGTTTTTTTTTTTTTTTTTTTTCTCTCTCCCTTGAAGAAATAGTTTATTTTCAGTATCCTGATCGGTGTACACGTTCAGCTGTGGTCAGCTGCATGTCGGATTGGCCGAGTGTCGATATAGCGAGCCCATGGTAACAGGCTCGCTCAGATGCATTTGGCCGATTCGGCATCCGCCCCATGGCAAGGTACGACACGTGTTTGACCTTTTTAGCCACGTGTTAACTAAATGTTGCTGAGTTAGCACCTTCACACGAAAGGGCCCCAGCAACAAGCACAGAACAAGTACAGAAGGATGCCAGAGCCCGCCTGATGAAGACGTACTTAGCAGAGCTCAGGGCTAAAAGACAGAAGATGCCCCATAATTCTAATCCTTTAAGTATTTTTTCCCTTGTAAATATTGCACTTTTCCCTTGTAAATATTACACATTAATCAAGATGATTAAACTTATGTAACAATACCCCTGGACTCCTTAATCTACATCCCTGGACTCCTTAATCTACATAAATATTATACATAAATAAAATAATTTAAATATTATACATAAAATATAATGCATAATTTAATAAAATATATTAAAATGTACTATAATAATATTTTAAATAATTTTATTTTCAATTTTTAAGTGACAAAACTAAGCTTTTATTTATTTATTTATTTATTTATTTATTTATTTATTTGTATTACCTTTTCGCTCATACTTTCCCAGAAAAAAAAATAATAATAATTCTTATTTTAGTTTTATTTTTAACTATACTAATTGTTTTTAATTTCTGTAGTTTTAAATATACAATAAATAAACAAGTAAAAGATAAATTTCAGTTTAGAACTACTAGGAAATATAATGATGTATTGAATATAAAATGGATTATATATTGAGTTTATTTAAAAATAAAATTCATTATGTAAATTAATCATGTTATTTAGTAAAATATTAATTTGATTTTTATATTAAAATTACTAACTGTTTTTAGAATTAGGATTACCAATTATCATTAGAATTTCCAATTATGATTAGGATTACCAAACAAAATTTGTATGAATTATAATATTTTGGATAAGAGTTATACGTGTGTGCGGTTTTTGGGCACTTTAATCGCATTATACTAAAATTTTATGGCCTTCATTTTAAAAACTCTGCAATGTTCCCTTTAAAATTATGTCTTATTTTACAAAATTTCAGTTTGCAAGAGAAGGGACCGAAATGTCTTGGGACCGAAATGGCTGAGACCGAAACGGCTAGGGACCGAAATGGCTAGGGACCGAAATGTCTCGGGACCGAAACGGCGGGACCGAAATGGCAGGACCGAAATGGCGGGACCGAAATGTCCTGCTTCCAAATGTGAGGTCTTAAGGAGGCATTGGGTACGGAAACAGAGGGGTTAGCAGAAGAAAGACCCTTAAAATTGAAAAAAAAAAGAATTTTGGTCACTTTTGACCATTTTTTATTATTTGACACTTCTTTAACAAAAAACTTATATCTGTCCTTGGGGGGCCCTTTAAGCCGGGGGGCCCGGGGCATTCCCCGCATGCCCCTGCCTTAGTCAGGCCCTGGGTCTGCTTAGGGTTTCAGAGTCTCTCTATTCATTTCGAAATAACATTTCCTCTATATAAAATAATAATAATTTTGCCCTATATCTGTTTTTAAATACTTCTTTTGAGAATTTCTGACAGTAAAAGTTGATATAATTGTCAGGAAATATTTAGATTCAAAGATCACAAAAATAACCGTTAACGCAAAAAATAAGTAATTTAAAATATTGTAAAGGATATGAGATTTTGCAAAATAAAAAATAATTAGTGCATTAAATTGAATCGTATTTTTTACATAGTTATTATAATGTATTCTATTATATACACATTTTTATTATTATTATTATTGGTATAATATTTCAGTATGTGTTGAGCCCTATTATTTGCTTTGCAGGGCCCTGCGCCCATTGCCAAGGCCCTGTCTGGCAGTTGTTTGCAGGAATTGCCGACCAGCTTTTTCTTTTTCTAAATTGGTGGTACATAATTTTTGTGTTACATTTATGCTTAATATTCTATAAATTTCTATGGGTTCTTTATTTCTTATTCCATTTATAAGCTGCATCTGTTACAATGTATGGGCAAAAATATAAAAGAGGGAAAAAACCAATAGAATTAGAGTATTTTTGTCTTGCTGAAATTTACGAGGACATATAAAGAAGATAGATAAAGAAAATTACCTAAGAAATAAGTAAAAATAAACATTTTGGATGTATGTAAAGAAAATTATACCCATTATCAAATCATAATTTAATCGATATGAAATATTATACAAGTCATCAAGACTCGGCGTAGAAAATTAGATGCCTAAATTATAGACGCTCTTAGGATCCTTTTATTCAAACTACTTTACAAATTTATTCAATTATTAACAATTTTTTATAATCTTCGATTAATATATAATGCTTCAGAAAATTATTTTGGCTAAATTATCATTATATGAATAATAGGCGCAAACATGGAAGGTGATAAGAAGTACAAATCAGATTCTAAGTTGAAAAGGTCTCGTAAAGTTCGATTTTGAAATTATATGCATACACTATTTAAAGAGTATGCAGTGGCTCAGGGGCCCCGCTCACGTCTCTACCTGGGTTCACAATTTTGATGAATGTCTTTGGTGAACGAATTTAAACTACTATTATATGAGGGGGGAAAAGAAAGAAAAACTCTGAAACAATAAATAATATAATACACTTTATTGAACTAAAGTTTAATTCAATTTACTTCAGTACTGTCCAACGCGGCGCCTACGGACACCACTGCACTTTTGGGGAAAGGACGAGATAGAGGGGGGGATCCTTTATTTTATTTTAAATTTAATTTTTTTATTTAAAATTTTATTTTTTATTTTTTTCAAATTTATTAATTAATTTTATTTTTAAACTTTTCATTTTATTTAAAATTTAATTTAATTATATTTTTTATCATCTTTTTATAAAAATTTAATAAATGTCCATTTAAAAGAATGATTAAAAAAATAATATTTGCGTGCATTTTTTAAAATATTATAAAAACAATTAAGATTTCTGGCTGCTTTCCTTGCAAAATATGTAACATAGCTCTGTAGTAATCAGTCTCTGTCACTAAAACAGTGAAATAATATTGTTGCATGATTGGATTCATGTGAATAATGGACTTCATTGTCTGTGACCAAGTGAAAAATTCACTTATTTACTAAACAGTTACGCTAATTGTACACTATATGACCAAAGATGTCCGTCCACTTGCGATTTTCGACATTTTGTTCAATATCTAAGAAAATACTGAGAAATTATCCTAAACTCCAGGTTTGTAAACAGAATAGTACATGTTTCCACGAAGATTTTTTCCGAAACCCTCTAGGGGACCGTCAGCAAATTAAAAAAGAACGAATACTTTTTGGATAACCCTGTCAAAACTAATGTAGCAAAAGCGTTCAAAACAGAAATTTATAATTAAGTAGTTTGTTGTAATAAACCGTGTTCATTATTATGTGGATAGCATGTATACTCATAGAGAAATTAATGTTTTAATAAACATACCCCACATTTTGCGAAGTGTTTTGTTTATAATTTTCAGCATTTTTAATATCAAAAAATGTTCTTTTTTTTTTTTCCAGAAATTACGAAAGACAACATTATACACAATACTCTGTAATCAGAATTAAAAAGTAATAAAAATTGTATGAATAATAAGCAGGTTTAATAAATAATTTTGCACTGCGCATGCGTGAAAGCAATCAAAATATAATTTACATAATGTGTTAGTTAAATGTGTAGAGCAACTTTTGTGAAAGTCTCAAAAACAGCTAGAAAATTTTGGAAAATTATCTTCAACAGAATAAGCTCAAAATCCGTTCTTTTCAAAAGGAAGCAAAAATATGAACACATCCTTAACAAATGTACAATCAGCTTTCAAAAGATGTGTTCGGTTTTAACTTTTAAACAAAAGTAATATTTATCTTTTAGATAAATTCGATTCTGAAAATCATTTCAAGATTTTTTTTTCCTTAATTGCTTGCTTGAATTGAGCATGCGTAGTTTTTTGCTTTTGATATGTAAGCCCTTTTTGTCACTAAACAGCACAACTGTAGCACAAAAATTAAACACAAGGTTTGGAAAGGGCAACTTTGTGACACATGCATTAATTTATTTTTGTTCGGAGTTGCATGAAAATAGCAGGTGTTGTTATTCAGAAACTGTCTCATTGCACTCATTCTTTTGTTTTTTAATAAATACAATAGGTTTTTCAGAACAAGCCTTCAAAGTTGACACTTTTGAGCCTATTTCCCGACGAAAGCAGAAAAACCGGTCGAAAAGGAGGAGAAAAACGGGTGATTGCGTCATCGAAATAGCTTATAACTCGATAAGTAATTTAATTATCATAAATTGGAAAAATAAGTTCGATTCGAAATCGCATTCCTAGTCAGGCATTAAAATTTTATAACTTTCTGTTAAAAAATGAATTTGTAAATGTGTCAAAACGTTTTTCGCTTGTTGAGCGGATCAGTTGAGAACAACACCCTTAAGTATATGTAAGGCTTATATTATGATTTTTGGCAACGTCTGCAGGCAGGTACTATTTACATGTATATATTTTATGTTGTTAAACATAGTGTGTTTTATACATTAAGTACAATTACAGTTGAAAAAAAACAGCACAACCCTTCTCGGATACATTTTTATCGGGGAAGAATAAAAATTGCAATTCAATCGGAAGACAAATCTTCTTTAAAATTTTATTATGTGTAAGATTAAGGGTTTTTTTCTGTATTAAAATAGTAAAAGCATCCTAAAATTTGTTTCTTTAAACAAAATTTTACTTCATATTTTGAATCTAGAGCCTTTTTTAACTTTGAATATCAATCTGGAAAACATTCGGTCAAGAATTTTAGAAATTATAAATATGTAACATTATTATTTTTCTACAATGTATGTTTTGTGGCATTAATATTAATAATCACAAACATAATAGGATTTTTATGCATTTTAACAATTATTACAGTTTATACATTATATATGAAATATGAACTTTGACAGTAATATTCGAAAAAATTATACAACTACGAATGCAGTCAAAATTTATGTTTATAAGCATTTCTCAGATATGTTAATCATGAAGGGTTTGTCGTCATGTAGTAATTAACTGTGATCAAAGATGCGCCACATTTATATCAGAGGTAATTGTGAATTCATGAAAAAAGGCCCGAATTTTTTTTTTTTTTTTTTTTTTTTTTTTTTTTTGAAATAGTGTTGAATCTAGAACAAAAAGACTCTTCACCGAGGATAATCAGTGCCAGATTTATGGCAGGGCATTATGGGCACAGGCCCAGGACCCTCGATTTCCAGGAGCCCCCAAATGCTACTTAAGGTTTTATAATTATTGTCCCATATCTGATTTAGTTTTAATATCAATTGAGATTTTACATTTTATTCTAAATTCTGTTATGTTCATCTTGTATTTTTAATAATGTTGCACCTATATTTTGTCTGAAACATTCGTTTATTACTTTATTATAGTGAATATTTTTTCTTTATTACTTAAAAAAATTATTGTACTTGATTCATTTTTCGAGTCAGTCCCCCTGTAAGTATTGCAAGGGGGGAGCATAAGCATCTGTGCCCAGGGCCCTCAAATTTGTAAATCGGTCCCTGAGGGTAAGTTAGGATGGATTAATAAAAAGGCTAATGTTAAAAAAAAGAGGAAATATGTTCTTAAAAATATTTTACATTAACATGTTTAGAATATCCTTTTATTTGTCATATCCATGAATACATAGTGATTTGATCATTTCTTTAAACAGCGGTAAAATTGATTTAAAAAAAGTATTAGTCACAAGGACTAGTGAGGATGAGAGATTCTGGTCCGACATTATTACTGGCTCGCTACATAAAATTCTATTAAATACCTTTAACCCTTTGAGCTCTGGTAGGTAAATTTCTTCAAAATTCCAACTGTCACGTTGGCACCAGTATTTTGAAAAGAAAAAAAATTGGTTAACCATACACATGGGAAAAAATGCATTAAACTTTTTTCTGATCAAATTTTCTGGTGCCGTTGTGACATTTTGGAATTAAATTTAAGTGGTAGAAAAATTAAACCACCAAAGCTTAAAGAGTTAACCCTTTGAGTTATGTCCTCCCCTCTTCCTGGAATATAAACTGAACGTCCTTTGCAATTACCCAAAAATTTCAGCATAATCATATAAAAATTATCATTTGCAAAAATTTGAATAAACAATACCTAAACAAAAACAATAAAATTATTAATTAATTATTTTATTTATGATTATTTATTTCAATTAATTGTAAAGTTTAATACAATTATTATTTATTTATTTTAACAAAATAAAATTGTGTGGTTTGTGTTTTTCTTATGGTTTTCTCATTGAAGGGAAAACTTACATTTATCTGTCAGAGAGGGAAAAAAAAGTTACTGGTCCTGCGGACCGCAAAATTTTCCAAATTAGTGGTCCGATTGAATTTTTGATGGTCTCGGACCAGCGAACCACCGACGATTTCGAACGCCTCTTTAAATTATGTATGATAAATCTTCTAAAAACTTCCATTTTTAAAGTTTATGACATTTGTGGTGCTTAACACAGTGAAACCCGTTTTTTTCTCCTTTTTCTCTTCTTTTGTTTTATGAGAATTTCCCTTGAGAATGCATGATAAATTTTAGGTATTTCACAGCCAATTTTCTGAAAGATTACAATAAAAGGTGGGGTATACTCTCCCGGTGCTAATTATGCGTTTTTATTTGCGGCATTTTGACGAAATTTGCCTTTTCCCCACGATCCTTAGACGAAATTCACCTTTTTTCACGCGAACCTTTAAAGAAATATCTTGGGGGGGGGGGGAGTCTTTGACAAAATTTGCGTTTTTTATGATATTTTAACGAAATTTACGTTTTTTCGCGCTTCTTTGACGAATTTCACTTTTTCCTCATTATTCTGTGACAAAATATCTGGGGGAAGGGGGTGGGGTCCACGATTTTTTGAGGAAATTTGCGTTTTTCCAATATTTTTCGTCAAAATTTGCGTTTTGTTCACGATCCCTTGTTGAAATTAGCATTTTTCTTCTGATGTTTTGTTGAAATTTGCGTTTTTTTCTTTCATGATATTTTGAGGAAATTCGTGATTATCTCTACGAACAACTGACGAAATTCATTATTTTCGGGGACCTTTTGTCGGTATTCGTGATATTTTTTTGTCTAAATTTTTCGACTGATGACAGATTTTTCAAAATTTGTGGAAACGAATGCATTAAATTTTCGGAAGAGAATCCTCTCTTCCCTCTCTCTTGAATTAACACGAGAGAGTCAATTAACATGAAGTCCCTCTTGAATTAACATGAGAGAAAACTAAAAAAAAAACTGAGGAATTTCGCTTATTAGCATCCGATGCTATTTCTTTCAGACAAGCTAAAAATGTCGTGTCATCAGCCCTGAATTTTCTAGTCAACCGATTTTGATAATTATTTTTTTAAATGAAAGCTATTTATTTGTAGTTGTGCCCATTTTAATTATTTTTTAATTTATTTCCATTTTTATATTTTATTTTTAATTTTAAAAGCTTTTTCATGACATTTCTTCAAAATGGTGGCAACACAGTTTAGCTTTTCTCTCGATAATAAAAATTTATTTTCGAAAATGATTGCGTATAATTATGCACTAATTGAGGTAAAAAAAAATATTTACTGAGAAATAATATTAATAATGTAAATAAAATAACAGAAAATAATTTATGATCAAAATAAGAGAAATTTCAAATGAGGAAAATTATGTCATTCAGCAACCAGATAAATGGGAATTACAATATTATTATGGATGCCTTTTTCATAAACAGTAACTTTTAAAGTACATTTGAAGAGAAAATGACGTTACTATTTAAAACATCGCATTTTTACTCATAACGATATTAGGTACTATTCTGTTATCCCGTCGACTAATTTCGCCAAATTATACAAATCGCCAAATTAATAGCCAAATTATGCATATTGACATGATTTTTATTTTAAATAACGAAAAAACAAATAATTAGTAGAATATTAATAAAAATATTAATAAAAAGTCGAAATCGTATTTAATGTCATTAACTGTGACATTCACGATCATCCATTATTGGCATTTAATCTTATAGTTTGGCGATAATTTTTCGGTCGGTGGAATAACCTAGTAGTACCCGATAGTACTTTTTTTTTTTTTTTTTTTTTTTTTTTTTTTTTTTTTTTTAATAAAGCTATTTTTTTGTGAGTGTATATAAAATAAAATTTCTGGATTTCGCCGGCACTCATATTACAATTTTAACTGTAGATGTGCGAATATTTGCATGCAAAATTGCAACTGGCAAATTTGACATTTACTTTGTGAATATATTTATTATATATTGATTCAATAATGTAATTACCTTTGCTTTTTTAAAAAACAAATCGATCGGGTCTTTTAAACATTTCATTCGTCGAATTCGACGGGATTCTATTCGTTTTATTGTTAAATTGCATTTCCTTTAACTCAGAGTCTATAAAAAAGCGTTTAAACTAAAGCAAAATCCGTTTTTGATGAAACTAGTCAATGAAGAAGTAGCACGTCAAATTGTATCCCTTTATTATTCCGCAATTCCAATGTCTCAGAGAGAAATTGCTATTCAATTGGGTATTTCACGCCGTTTTGTTTGATATTATATTGATAAACACAAGAAAAATGAAGTTAGTTCATTGCAATCTAAACGGGGTCGCCCTTCTAAAAAAATTCTATCGATTTTTTTTTCTAATCGGAGGCGAAACTGAATTCTGCAATGGCAGAATCTACATTCATCTTGTTTTTCCTCTTTTATTTACTAATTTCTCAATTATTTTTTTCCCGCAATCAAGTAAAGGTAACTTGAGAAAAAACGGAATTCCGGTATATAACCGAAATACAGTAACTGATGTTTATGAGAAGAGAGCACGTTCCCTAATTCTTTAAAACCTGATTAAAATTGGCCAAAATCTTAATTTCTTTTATTTCAAGATGCGTAAGAGATGTTGGGATTGTCAAACTTATGAAATATCACAATGCCCTGGAGAAAATTATTTTAGGGCAAGATTCGATTAAAGTTTAATAAGTGCTTTTTAAATTAGCACTTTCTTGTATAGAAGGATCTGATTCAAGTGGAAGAGGTGACGCTGATGTAAATAAACGGTAATAAACGTTATATTCTTAATGCCAAAAATAGGCTGATTCAATTATACAGTGATTCTAATAAGCGGCGTATTTTTTATTTATTTTTTAGGGGGCCCGTATTTTTGGTCCTGCCCAGGGGCCCGTGAAACCTGTCACCGGCCCTGCCGATGCCACTCCGATAAGCGGCAAAAATGTCCCCGTAAATTGCGACAAACGCCTGACTAGTGGATCGTTTCGTTTTGAAGAATTTCTTCGCGAAGATAAAAAGGTGGTTGGGCAGAGAAGGAATCGCTTTTATGATATTCTCGAACAAGGAGATTGTCAAAATAAACGCAAAAAGTGACCCAAATTCTTACCCATCGTATAGGGTAAGTGTTGCAATCGCTCTGAAACATGGAAAAAGTTTTTGACGGATTTACACGTTTCAGACACTGGAGATGACGAAAAGCATAGTTTTAGAAAAAAAAAATTGCCGTCCGTCCGTCTGTGTGTCTCTATCTCCCGAACAAATTGAGATAGAGACATGGAGTTTTGTATGTACTTATTGTTGAATGGGACGAAGCCTATTCAATATCAGTAACATCGATTATTCGGAACTATTTTTTTTTTTTTTCAGACTCTTGAAAAATTCGTTCGGATGAAAGGTATGTAAAAATTTTTGGAATTTTTTATTTTAAGGATCGAACGTAAAAGACAATAAAAGAACAGAAATTTTGCGTAAAGAATGAAGTCGATCGAATTATCAGTTGCCGAGATATTTGATACCCTTGTAAATTGCGACAAATGCCCTGCTAGTGGATCGCTTCGTGCTGAAGATTTTCTTCTCGAAGATAAAAAAAAAGGCTTCTTCGTTTTTTATGCTATTCTCGAACACGGATATTGTCAAAATAAACGCAGAAAGTGACTCTGTTTTAGATATGCGGTCGAGTTTTTTTTTTTCTTTCTTTCTATATTTGATTCTTGTGTGGTCTCTTATAAAGATTTATATTCACAATTCGATGAAATATACACCTAAATCTTTATTCATCCTTTTTTAAATTTTTATAGTTTAAGGCTGCAGATCATTCATTTTTAGGTGGGTTCGTAATTATGTAAATACGTAGCACCTATTGCTGTCGCTCAGTCCGTCCGTCTGTCCGCATATAACAACGCAAAAACTACCCAACCGAATCGTTTGAAATTTAAAATACATAATTATTACATAATTTTGTCGAGTCATTTCAAATTTTATGAGAATCGGATGGATAGACCAATTACAGGGACAATCAAAAGGATTCCGTTATATTACGTCGATAGGGGAAAAAGTTTAAAATGCATTTTAATCGTTTGAAATTTAAAACATATAATTATTGCGTAGTTTTGTCGAGTCATTTCAAATGTTGTGAAAATCGGATGCATAGATCAATTACAGGGACAATCAAAAGGATTCCGTTACATTACGGTCAATGGGGAAAAAGTTTCAAATGCATTTTAATGATGTTACACTCATTCGAACATAATAGAATTGGCATGAATCTATGAAATATATACTAAAATATGCATTCTGTACAATCTGTGATGCAAAGAATTTTTATTATTAAATTACAGGGCCGCACAAAAGTATTCCACTATATAATGCTATACGGGGAAACATGGTTTGGTACGTGTTTTAATTATATTCAACTATTGCACATTTTATGAATAAGATATACGTTGCTGAGGTGTAATAAAAATTACTTCCTGCATATTTACAGAAACGTAAAGATTTCGACTACTGTATCCGGAGTACGCTCTACTATATCAGCAAGATCTGAATATTTTTAAAACTTCTTTATCGTACGAACGCACCTCATTTGCTACGTTCACGTGCAATTTCCAACTTGTTCAAATTAAGGTTGTTCTCAACTGCTCCGTTTAATAAGCGCAAAACGTTTTGACACATTTACAAATTCATTTTTTATCAGATAAGATATCAGATTGGAAGGCCAGACTGTGGAAGCGATTTGGAATTGAACTCCAGTTTTTCATTTAATAATACTTAAATTAGCTATCGAGTTATAAGCGATTTCAATAACTTTATCACACAATTTTCCCCTGCTTTTAGACTGGTTTTTCTGTTTTCATCGGGAAATATGTTCAAAACGCCCATTTTGGCGGTATGTTTTAAAAAATCTATTGTGTTTGCAAAAAAAAAAAAAAAAAATAAATAAATAAATAAAAAAACAGAAAAGTGAGTGCGTTTCGATAGTTTCTGAACAAGAATACCTGCTAGTTTTATGCATTTCCGAACAAAAATAAATTAATACTTATGTCAAAAAGTCGCCTTTTTAGGTGCGTTCGTAATTATGTAAATACGTACACGGAAAGAACGATTTTGTTAAAAGTACAAAAAAAAAGTTGTTTCAACAAAATTTTTCGTGTACTATTTCCCCCACAAAACGTTTTGTTGGATTTACCAAATCATTTTGTTAGGTTTATTTTGTTATCGCAAGTAAATAATTTGTTTACAAGAACCAAATGAATTTTGTTAATGGGTTCTGTTTTGTCGTCGTAACCAAATGTTTTGGTTATGATAAACAAATAGATTTGGTCATCGTAACCAAATCTGTTTGATTAAGAATTATTATAACCAAATGAATTTCGTTTCGAAAACAAAATAAATTTGTTTCTTGCAACAAAATCTATTTGGTTAATCGACATTTTAACCAAAGAAATTTTGTTTTAACAAACATATCGTTTTTGTTATTGAAACCAAATCCATTTTGTTAATAATTACTGTAACCAAATGAATTTGGTTTGAAAAACTAAATAAATTTGTTTCTTGCAACGAAATCTATTTGGTTAATTGACATTTTAACCAAAGAAATTTTGTTTTAACAAACATATCGTTTTTGTTATTGAAATCAAATCCATTTGATTAATAATTACGGTAACCAAACGAATTTGGTTTGAAAAATAAAATAAATTTGTTTCTTGCAACCAAATCTATTTGTTTAATATCTATCATAACCAAATAAAATTGATTAAAACATACTTTTTTTAATAAATTTTGTTGCAGGAAACAAATTAATTTGTTTTCTAGAATCAAATTTATTTGGATAATAATGCAGCCAAACAAATTTGGTAACAAGAAAGTTATTTTGTTTTTTTAAAACCAAATCACTTTGGTTAATAGTTTAGTGTAAACAAATGAATTTATATTGAGATAAATTTGGTTTTTGTAACCACAGCCACTTCATTAATAGATATTGTAACCAAGCGGATTTAATTGCAATAACTAAGCACATTTGGTTGCAATAATTATATCAATACCAAAATTAATAAAGAAAGTCAGATAAAAAAACTAAGTAGAACCTTTTTCTCACAGGGTCCTGTTTTTGTGAAATTGTAAATTAGTTTCTTATATTTGTGAAAATTCTAGTTAGAATTTTGTGAATTTTAAATTTTCGATGATTCAGGTTCTATTTTTCATATATAAAAAGCTAATACGTTCTTCGGTGACTTCAACTGCTTATTTAGAAGCCAGATTTTATTATTAAATGATTAAATGTGTGAAAAGTTCAATTTGAAGGTGAAAAAATTCTGTGAAAGATCTATTTAAGAGGCAAATAATTTTGTGAAGGGTCCTGTTTTGGGATAAAATGTTTTGTGAAGGGTGCTTGCTGTTTTAAGATAAATTGTTTTGTAAAAGTTCCTTTAAAGGACCTAAAATTTTGTTAAAGATATCCCTGCCATGTATCTGAACTAAATGTTTCATTGTTTACACCCATAAATTATGTGCAGAAGTAGGGGAAAAATGGGGCTCCGACCCCGGGAGGAGGCGTGAGGCGGGAGGAGGGAGGAGGGCTCCTCCTCCTCAAACCTCCTCCTCAAGCCTCCTCCTCAAGCCTCCTCCTCACTCCTCCTCCTCCTTCACAATCCTCCTCCTCAATCCTCCTCATTCCTCAAGGTTGTCTTATAAGAGAAGGGGTTAAAAAGGGGGATTAAATTTTTTTCGTGAAATTTGAATATTTTATGCTATAAGAGAGGGGTAAAAGGGGGATAAATTTTTTAAGTATACTACAATACGAGCGGTTCTTTTGACTGTTGATTAAGAGATGAATGATTCATATTAAATTAAAAATAGTAATTAATTAAAAGGTAATTAAAAATAATAATTAAAAATAATGAAGGGACTTAGAATTTTTCGAGCGGTATTTTTTAGTCAAGTATAGTACGTAGTGGAATTTAAGAAGTGAATAACAGCAATTAACGATAATTAGTAATTAATAAAAAAGTAATTAAAAATATTGAGTAAAAATAATGGAGGTAATAATTAAAAATGATAATTAAAAATAATGAGTAAAAAATAATGAAGGGAATTTTTCGGTGAACTTTAGTTTAAGGATTTATTTTTTGATTTGAAGCGGAAATTTTGGGGAGATTGATTTTTTTTTTTTTTTCACCGTGTTTTTAATAAGGGGTTAAGCGGATATTTTGGGGACACAGAATGTTTTTTTCTGTACTATTGTACGAGTAGTTTTTAATTTTAATGTGGTGACTTAAAAATTTTCAGTTTGGTGTAATTTAAGAGTTTATTTTTTGATTTTAAGCAGAAATTTTGGGGAGATTGATTTTTTTTTTTTTTCACCGTGTTTTAGATAATGGGTTAAGCGGGTATTTGGGGACATAGAATGTTTTTTTTTCAGTACTATTGTACGAGTGGTTTTCAATTTTAATGTGGCGACTTAAAAATTTTCAGTTTGGTGTAATTTAAGAGTTTATTTTTTTCGATTTTAAGTGGAAATTTGGGGAGATTGATTTTTTTTTTTTTCCACTGTACTCTTACATGATGAGTTAAGCGGATATTTTGGAGGAAATTATTATTTTAGACTAATCATTCACGAAGGATATTTTGCGGATATAAGTGTTTAATAGGGGGACTTTAATTTTTTTGCAATGAGATTGACGCGCGCTCGTCGACCTAACCGTACGGAGTTTATAGTTTTCTTTAAATCATGTATGAATATTGGTTTAGAATTTCTTAGAATGACTTCCACCACTTTTATCCACCATTATTATAAATAACACATGCTGGTAATGGGAATAATAATTTTGAATATTTATTTAATGAAGGAACTTTAAAATTATTTCGAGTACTATTTTTAGTCAACTGTGTTATGCACTTGATATTTTAGAATAGTTAAAAAATAACTTTAAAATTTGAATGAAAAAATATGTTTCAAAATGGGATTTTATGTGCTAGCATTGAATCGCACTCGTCGCCCTAACGGTTTGGAATATGTGGTTTCCTTCGAACCTTGGTGAAAATTTAATTGAAATGATTATTATTATTATTTTGTGTGTGTTGTATGTATGTGTATATATGTGTGTGTGTTGTATGCATGTATGTGTGTGAATGTATGTTTGTGTGTTGTATGCATGTATGTGTGTGTTGTATGCATGTGCGTGTGTTGTATGTATTGTATGTGTGTATGTGTGTGTCGTATGTTGTACGTATGTGCATGTGTTGTATATATGTATGAATGAAATAACACATGCTTGTAATGGGAATTTGGGAATAATAATTTTAAATATTAATTTAATGAAGGAACTTTAGAATTATTTCGAGTATTATTTTTAGTGAACTATGTTATACACTTGATATTTTAGAATAGTTAAAAAATAACTTTAAAATTTGAATGAAAAATATGTTTCAAAATTGAATTTTACGTACTAACATTTATTTACGCTCGTCGACCTAACTGTTCAAAGTCCTTGATTATCTTCGAGCAATGGAAAATTTAATTTTATTAATTTATTTATTTAGTTAGATTATTTTTTGATGATCCCGGTTTGAGGATGTTATTTTTGGATAATGAATAAATTTTAATGGTGGTACTTTATTTTTAAGGGGTGTCTTATGAAGCGACTTAGATTGTTTTCGAGTGGAAAATTTAGTCACATTTAATTTAAGAAATGATTAATTAAAGGAAAAAAGACAATTCAATTTAATTGGGTTCCTTTTTCGATAGATAAAAATAGGAATTAAAAATTTTATGAGAAATTTATTAATGAGGGCAATTGAAGCTTATTATGAGTGTGACTCTATTTTAAGTAAAGGTTAGAAGACAGTTTAAAAAATGGCACTAAAAAATAAATACATTCATAACACATATATATATATACATAGAATTAACTAGCAGTATTTTTAAACTAGAATAACAAACTGAACAATTTTCGTGAATATTATGAAAAAATAAATGCGCTTTAGAGAACGAAACTTTACTATTTGATTGTTATTTAATATTATAAAAATATTTAAATCTAAGCATTTCGTTTTAGGTAACAAACTTATTTTATTAGTTTAGTACATATTAATTTTCATCGTATAGTATTCAAATCACCTGTGTTCATGCAATTCGGATTTACCTACTTATCGCATGCGAATGAGTAAAAGCATGATTCATTCTTATCTTAGATAAGGTTTTACCCCAGAGTCTTCAATTCAATCGACGTTATATTTTAACTTTGATTAACTAATGAAGATGCCAATTGGGTCGCAATAATGATTTTATTAATTCAGATTTTAAATTAATATCAAATTGGAGGTTTTTTTTCTTTTCACACAGATTAACTTTAAATAAAACTTAAATATTTATATATTCATTTACTTTATTAGTAAAATAATGAATGTGTCACATTCATTTAGGATTTAACTATTTGAAGATTTAAACTAACCTTTTATTTAAACGATCCCATAATTAAAACTATTATAAAATTAAGTGTTTAAAAATATAAACGAAGAGTTCATTTTAAAATGTACTCATACTTGGGGATAATTTATTTGGGGAATATTTCTTAGATGACTTATCATGAATAACTAAGTGTACACTCAGAAACAAGAACCAGTAAACATTTTTAACGAAAGGTTTTCATAAATATATTCTAAGGTATATATATATAGTAACATTTCATATAACATCAAATTTTAGCAAGTGTATGTATTGGAACACCCCCCCTTTTTTTTCTATCATACTTTTTCTCTCTTTGTTGTACTACTTTGGTTGAGAAATGCGGTTCAAAAAACCCTATTTGACAAAACGGAGTATGATTAGGTAGTTTTTGAATACCTGCTTTACGAAAATAAATTTAAACTTTTGACATAAAGCTGTTCTTTTATAATTTAAAACAGAAATTATTTTTTATAATTAATCCTTAACAACTTTAGACATGATTTGATGAGTCATAAGGTCATTAAAAGGTTTTTAACGTATTAATTAATTTTCTTAATCAGTTCTTCTAAATATTAAAAACTTATTCATAAGAAAATCTTACCTGGCTAGGAAAATTCAACCTCCTTGTATGTTGGTCTCGCAAGGACTGACTGATAACATGCCTGCTTATCTACCGAACCATGTGATAAGTGACGTTAGAGATCACGTGACCCTCATTATCTGCTGATAAGATAAGCACTGACTTGGAATTATCTTAATTAATTACCAAACTTCTCATTTTTTAAAAACCACACTAAACATTGCTCCCATTAATTAATTATGTACATATAATTTATATCGTTTATGATTATCAGTTTTATACTAACATTTAACACCTATACGTATGTGTTGTATTAATTCTGTTAGTTTAATTCATACAAATTTCAACTAAAGCATCCTATGCTAGTTTTCATATATTTATTATCACATCACGTTGTATTAATTCTGTTAGTTTAATTCATACAAATTTCAACTAAAGCATCCTATGCTAGTTTTCATATATTTATTATCACATCACAGTGATGTGATAATAAATATATGAAAACTAGCATAGGATGCTTTAGTTGAAATTTGTATGAATTAAACTAACAGAATTAATACAACACATACGAGTAGGGGAAAATTGAGAGTCCGGCCCCAGGAGGAGGAGCGAGGAGCGTGGTGGTGGTGGTGGGCTCCTCCTCCTCACTCCTCCTCCTCATTCCTCCTCCTCCTCAAGCCTCCTCCTCACTCCTCCTCCTCAATCCTCCTCCTCCTGACATCGTCTTATAAGAGAAGGGGTTAAAAAGGGGGATTAAATTTTTTTCGTGAAATTTGAATATTTTATGCTATAAGAGAGGGGTAAAAGGGGGATAAATTTTTTAAGTATACTACAATACGAGCGGTTCTTTTGACTGTTGATTAAGAGATGAATGATTCATATTAAATTAAAAATAGTAATTAATTAAAAAGTAATTAAAAATAATAAGTGAAAAATAATGAAGGGACTTAGAATTTTTCGAGCGGTTTTTTTAGTCAAGTATAGTACATAGTAGAATTTAAGAAATGAATAATAGCAATTAACGATAATTAGTAATTAATTAAAAAAGTAATTAAAAATATTGAGTAAAAATAATGAAGGTAATAATTAAAAATGATAATTAAAAATAATGAGTAAAAAATAATGAAGGGAATTTTTCGGTGAACTTTAGTTTAAGGATTTATTTTTTGATTTGAAGCGGAAATTTTGGGGAGATTGATTTTTTTTTTTTTCACCGTGTTTTTAATAAGGGGTTAAGCGGATATTTTGGGGACACAGAATGTTTTTTTCTGTACTATTGTACGAGTAGTTTTTAATTTTAATGTGGTGACTTAAAAATTTTCAGTTTGGTGTAATTTAAGAGTTTATTTTTTGATTTTAAGCAGAAATTTTGGGGAGATTGATTTTTTTTTTTTTTTTTTTTTTCACCGTGTTTTAGATAATGGGTTAAGCGGGTATTTGGGGACATAGAATGTTTTTTTTTTCAGTACTATTGTACGAGTGGTTTTCAATTTTAATGTGGCGACTTAAAAATTTTCAGTTTGGTGTAATTTAAGAGTTTATTTTTTCGATTTTAAGTGGAAATTTGGGGAGATTGATTTTTTTTTTTTTTCCACTGTACTCTTACATGATGAGTTAAGCGGATATTTTGGAGGAAATTATTATTTTAGACTAATCATTCACGAAGGATATTTTGCGGATATAAGTGTTTAATAGGGGGACTTTAATTTTTTTGCAATGAGATTGACGCGCGCTCGTCGACCTAACCGTACGGAGTTTATAGTTTTCTTTAAATCATGTATGAATATTGGTTTAGAATTTCTTAGAATGACTTCCACCACTTTTATCCACCATTATCATAAATAACACATGCTGGTAATGGGAATAATAATTTTGAATATTTATTTAATGAAGGAACTTTAAAATTATTTCGAGTACTATTTTTAGTCAACTGTGTTATACACTTGATATTTTAGAATAGTTAAAAAATAACTTTAAAATTTGAATGAAAAAATATGTTTCAAAATGGGATTTTATGTGCTAGCATTGAATCGCACTCGTCGCCCTAACGGTTTGGAATATGTGGTTTCCTTCGAACCTTGGTGAAAATTTAATTGAAATGATTATTATTATTATTTTGTGTGTGTTGTATGTATGTGTATATATGTGTGTGTGTTGTATGCATGTATGTGTGTGAATGTATGTTTGTGTGTTGTATGCATGTATGTGTGTGTTGTATGCATGTGCGTGTGTTGTATGTATTGTATGTGTGTATGTGTGTGTCGTATGTTGTACGTATGTGCATGTGTTGTATATATGTATGAATGAAATAACACATGCTTGTAATGGGAATTTGGGAATAATAATTTTAAATATTAATTTAATGAAGGAACTTTAGAATTATTTCGAGTATTATTTTTAGTGAACTATGTTATACACTTGATATTTTAGAATAGTTAAAAAATAACTTTAAAATTTGAATGAAAAATATGTTTCAAAATTGAATTTTACGTACTAACATTTATTTACGCTCGTCGACCTAACTGTTCAAAGTCCTTGATTATCTTCGAGCAATGGAAAATTTAATTTTATTAATTTATTTATTTAGTTAGATTATTTTTTGATGATCCCGGTTTGAGGATGTTATTTTTGGATAATGAATAAATTTTAATGGTGGTACTTTATTTTTAAGGGGTGTCTTATGAAGCGACTTAGATTGTTTTCGAGTGGAAAATTTAGTCACATTTAATTTAAGAAATGATTAATTAAAGGAAAAAAGACAATTCAATTTAATTAGGTTCCTTTTTCGATAGATAAAAATAGGAATTAAAAATTTTATGAGAAATTTATTAATGAGGGCAATTGAAGCTTATTATGAGTGTGACTCTATTTTAAGTAAAGGTTAGAAGACAGTTTAAAAAAATGGCACTAAAAAATAAATACATTCATAACACACATATATATATACATAGAATTAACTAGCAGTATTTTTAAACTGTCTTCTAACCTTTACTTAAAATAGAGTCACACTCATAATAAGCTTCAATTGCCCTCATTAATAAATTTCTCATAAAATTTTTAATTCCTATTTTTATCTATCGAAAAAGGAACCTAATTAAATTGAATTGTCTTTTTTCCTTTAATTAATCATTTCTTAAATTAAATGTGACTAAATTTTCCACTCGAAAACAATCTAAGTCGCTTCATAAGACACCCCTTAAAAATAAAGTACCACCATTAAAATTTATTCATTATCCAAAAATAACATCCTCAAACCGGGATCATCAAAAAATAATCTAACTAAATAAATAAATTAATAAAATTAAATTTTCCATTGCTCGAAGATAATCAAGGACTTTGAACAGTTAGGTCGACGAGCGTAAATAAATGTTAGTACGTAAAATTCAATTTTGAAACATATTTTTCATTCAAATTTTAAAGTTATTTTTTAACTATTCTAAAATATCAAGTGTATAACATAGTTCACTAAAAATAATACTCGAAATAATTCTAAAGTTCCTTCATTAAATTAATATTTAAAATTATTATTCCCAAATTCCCATTACAAGCATGTGTTATTTCATTCATACATATATACAACACATGCACATACGTACAACATACGACACACACATACACACATACAATACATACAACACACGCACATGCATACAACACACACATACATGCATACAACACACAAACATACATTCACACACATACATGCATACAACACACACACATATATACACATACATACAACACACACAAAATAATAATAATAATCATTTCAATTAAATTTTCACCAAGGTTCGAAGGAAACCACATATTCCAAACCGTTAGGGCGACGAGTGCGATTCAATGCTAGCACATAAAATCCCATTTTGAAACATATTTTTTCATTCAAATTTTAAAGTTATTTTTTAACTATTCTAAAATATCAAGTGTATAACACAGTTGACTAAAAATAGTACTCGAAATAATTTTAAAGTTCCTTCATTAAATAAATATTCAAAATTATTATTCCCATTACCAGCATGTGTTATTTATGATAATGGTGGATAAAAGTGGTGGAAGTCATTCTAAGAAATTCTAAACCAATATTCATACATGATTTAAAGAAAACTATAAACTCCGTACGGTTAGGTCGACGAGCGCGCGTCAATCTCATTGCAAAAAAATTAAAGTCCCCCTATTAAACACTTATATCCGCAAAATATCCTTCGTGAATGATTAGTCTAAAATAATAATTTCCTCCAAAATATCCGCTTAACTCATCATGTAAGAGTACAGTGGAAAAAAAAAAAAATCAATCTCCCCAAATTTCCACTTAAAATCGAAAAAATAAACTCTTAAATTACACCAAACTGAAAATTTTTAAGTCGCCACATTAAAATTGAAAACCACTCGTACAATAGTACTGAAAAAAAAAACATTCTATGTCCCCAAATACCCGCTTAACCCATTATCTAAAACACGGTGAAAAAAAAAAAAAAAAAAAAATCAATCTCCCCAAAATTTCTGCTTAAAATCAAAAAATAAACTCTTAAATTACACCAAACTGAAAATTTTTAAGTCACCACATTAAAATTAAAAACTACTCGTACAATAGTACAGAAAAAAACATTCTGTGTCCCCAAAATATCCGCTTAACCCCTTATTAAAAACACGGTGAAAAAAAAAAAAATCAATCTCCCCAAAATTTCCGCTTCAAATCAAAAAATAAATCCTTAAACTAAAGTTCACCGAAAAATTCCCTTCATTATTTTTTACTCATTATTTTTAATTATCATTTTTAATTATTACCTTCATTATTTTTACTCAATATTTTTAATTACTTTTTTAATTAATTACTAATTATCGTTAATTGCTATTATTCATTTCTTAAATTCTATGTACTATACTTGACTAAAAAAACCGCTCGAAAAATTCTAAGTCCCTTCATTATTTTTCACTTATTATTTTTAATTACTTTTTAATTAATTACTATTTTTAATTTAATATGAATCATTCATCTCTTAATCAACAGTCAAAAGAACCGCTCGTATTGTAGTATACTTAAAAAATTTATCCCCCTTTTACCCCTCTCTTATAGCATAAAATATTCAAATTTCACGAAAAAAATTTAATCCCCCTTTTTAACCCCTTCTCTTATAAGACGATGTCAGGAGGAGGAGGATTGAGGAGGAGGAGTGAGGAGGAGGCTTGAGGAGGAGGAGGAATGAGGAGGAGGAGTGAGGAGGAGGAGCCCACCACCACCACCACGCTCCTCGCTCCTCCTCCTGGGGCCGGACTCTCAATTTTCCCCTACTTGCAGATTTTATGGTTGCGGATTTGAGGGAGTCTACTGTAATACATTTTTATTAAACGCTACGTTAAACAATGCTGGATGAATTTCTTTAACCTGTATTAATTTTTGCGCAGGTTTGAGAAAAGTCTTTTCTAATGCACTCAGCTATTATTTTCATAATCTGTATCTTTTTTTTTTTTTTTTTTTTTTTGGAATATGTAGACGCTGAAATCTTGATACTACACTTTGCCAATTTTTATCTTTTTCGCAAGACAAAAAGGGGGATAAATAAATAAAATAATAATAATAAGAAAAAAAAAAAAAAAAAAAAAAAAAAAAAAAAAAAAAAAAGGTTTTCGACATTTTTTTCATGTAATATAAAAGGTACAATTGTTAGATGTATGAAAATTTCATATTTTCAATAAAATATGAAAGTTGTGAATGATAATTCTTTATTAATAAAGAAATTAAGTGATACATGATGAATACATTTAAAAAGGCAATTTGCAGTTTGATATAAGTTATAACTTATTAATTTCAGAAAATAAAGTTAATAGTATCAGATTTTTGAAGAAAAATTGAAAATTTGCTCATAGCAAGATTAACAGTTTTACTGAATCATTATATATATACATATGTGACCGGAATTACTATTGTATCAAATAGCTTAATCAAACATAGAGAAGAAATACATGCCTGCAACTATTCTACCATATTTAAATATAAAATGAGAAAAATTTTATTAGATAATCAGGAGAAATATTTTGAAACTCAGGAATATGTTGCCAAAATCCTACAGTAATAATAATCTATGCAATCCATTTCCCCTCTTCCTCAAATTTTATTACCATTACATAATTTTTATTTTTCTGTTGCTAAAAGGGTAAAAAAATTGTAATTTCAAATGCAATTCGATTAAATCTATTTCAATTTATGGATTTCTCATGGTTTTAAAATAATTTTCAAGCATGATTCCTTTAAAAATTTACATAGCACATAACTTAATTATGTAAATTAAATCATTTGGATGTAAAGGAACAAAAAATATTCAACATTTGTTTCTGGCTAATATTCAATAATGAAATCAACACTTTTCAATGAGTAAATAAAACAAGTATAATCAGGTTCTCGCCATTGTGCCAAATTGCGACTAAATTCTTCATTTGGCGAGTAACCAAGCAATTAGATTCGCCAAATTGCTAATGCTGAATTTTTGTTTTTTCTTTTTTCATACATATGCATGTGTATATATATATATATATATATATATATATATTATAATATGTTGATATTTTTAATATATTTGTAGCGGATTGTTGAAATTAGATTAATAATAATTGCTGTCGCAGTTATAAAAACTTAAGTTATTTTAGAACATATTGAAAAAAAGGGGGTATATTAAATGATTAAAGATTTAAAAAAAATTGTGCTTCAAGGCAGATCTATTTTTCTAATACTTTTTTCATTTGGCGAATACTTTTTATTTTCAATTAGCCAAATTACTAAAATTGGTCAAATGTCAACGAGAACACTGAATATAATGAATACATAATCAAAATATATGCTTAAATGCTGAAATAATAACAATCAAAAGGCAGCAGCCAGTAACCGAACCCTCCAGTTAACCCCTAGGATCAGCCATTACAAAAAAAATTACTTTAAATTTTAAAGCTTTTGTTTTTTAAATGCATGAGTTTTCATGATAGGTATATATCGGATACTTACTTTGTTGGGTTAATTTATTAATAGCAGTGTCAACACAAGTGATTATGTTATTACTTATATAATTTCTTTTTTTTTTTTTTTTTTTTTTTTTTTTTTTCAATATTCCTTAACAGTAACATTCTATGAACTCAGTAGCAGAAACACTTCAGGGACAAAAAAGTAATCTACAGGTAAAATATTTTTACAACTGAAGCATTAATTAACCAAACAATCATTTATCTGTAGTGTTTATAAGCATTTCATAATTTATTATTAATAATAATCTTACTTTTGTATTAGGTAATGAAGAGCTAAAAAGAATATAAAGCAAAATAAAGGTTCGATTAAAAAAAAAAAAAAAAAATCCAAAAGAGAAACTAAAATTTGCAATGCCCGTCTCTGGTCTCAAACTTTCTGCTACCAGTGAGCTGTTCCTATAACAAAGATTTCGGCACTACTTGGTTATCCCATCAAGCCATTTTGCCAAATTATACAAAATCGCTAAACAGACAGCCAAATTATACATATTGACATTTTTATTTTAAATAACGAAAGAACAAGTAAATTATTAGAATATTAATAAAAAGTTGAAATAAAAATCAATGGCATTTTAGACGCATGTTTAGTATTTAAAGTAATTGAATGTGAGATTTACAATCATCCATTGTTGGCATTAAATCTTATAGTTCAGCGATAGATTTTTGATCGACGGGATAGCCAAGTAGTACTAAGATTTCTTATTTATTAATTTTTTAATAAAATGTATTATAAAAGAAAGCATTTGATAACAGCAGACTTGCAATATCTTTAAATAAATAAATAAAAAGAGACAATAAAATAGTAACACAATTTAGCTGGTTAGTGGTATGCAATTACTTTTATTGAAAATACAAATTTTACAGTCTTTAAAACATATATGTATGCCAGCCTAATATTTACTAGTATAATGACCTTTTAGATACAGAGTTAGTCTTAAACAGTTTTAAGATTCTACTGCACTCTGACTATTCATTTAAAAAATATGCTATCTCGTGTCCAAACGAGGATCATGTATACAAGGTCATCAAATATAAACATTCTTGAATCCTGATATATTCTAATTCATGATTTCAGGTTGAGTAAAACGGAACAGCTCCAAGCATCAGTTAAACTCTCCACCTGTTTTAAATGAAAGGGTAAAATTATTAAGACATAAAATTGTTTTATTGCAGACATACATTGGTCAAATATGCAGAAATATATTAAAATTTAAAAAAATCAAATTTTACATTGGGAAAAACAATCAAAATTTTAAAACAGTAGGTATGCTTTGCTTAAACCTTGGGGTATAATTCTTTAAAAAAAATTTCCTCCTTGCATGGATGAATGCTGAACGTTTATTTTAGAAAGGAAAAAAAACAAAACCACTGGATACAAATATTCAGTTGTGCAAAAAAATATATAAAAATCATTAAAAAGTGAAATAAATAGTGCACAAAATAAATACATTCATTGCATTTCAAGCAATACGATAATCTTTAAACATTTGCAAGTCTATTTTGATAGCTACGTTTAACATTATTCAAGTAAAATTTATTCTCAAAATGGAAAAAATAATTGACGTGAAAGGGTTAATCATGATAAATACAGAAGCAAAGACATTTAGAAAATACAAATAATGATACTTCGGTAGGAATAAAAACTTTATTGTGGAATACTTTTGGGTAGCTTTCATTACAAAAAGTAAAAAGCTACCTATTGCAGCCGTCTGGAGGAAAGAACTTCCGGAAATTTTTGGTATATTTTCACCGATCATGAACCCCAGACCCCAAAACTACTCTTCGTTCAAATGTTGACATATATATTAAACGATTTTGATGTGAGTGTGCATATGCACATGAATTAGGGTTTCGACCAAGCTCATTAGTTTGTTTTATCAGTCATGTTGCTGTAAAATGGCATACACTTTTTGATATCGTGGAATTTGGCGACTCTATAGATCATTAAAAATAAAACCAAGTTGAATAAATGATGATT
This sequence comes from Maratus speculifer, assembly GCA_964019185.1. Lineage (NCBI taxonomy): Eukaryota > Metazoa > Arthropoda > Arachnida > Araneae > Salticidae > Maratus > Maratus speculifer. Next base: position 5,463,384 of record OZ025303.1, on the reverse strand, counting down.
AATTTAAAAAAATTTCTATTTATATTCAGTATTGACAAACAATAGTATTTAATATTATATAATTGGGTTCCACTAATTTGAGCTTCGTATGTTTGAATAATATAACCTAATTTAAAATAAACTAGCAAAAGCCGTGCTTTGTTTGGATTCGCGAAGCATTATTTCATAAGATAAATGTTTGAAAATAACATTGCCATATTCTTGCATCTTTATTAAGCAAACACGTTATCTTATGTTTTGGAGCAATTAAATTTTAGAAATGTAAATTAAGCCAAAATAACTAAGAATTTCCTCGGATTTTTTATTTATGATATAAGACTGGTATAAATAAAAATATTAGCATAGATGTCTAATACACCCCCCATTTGCTGTGTCCCCCCCCGCCCCCCAGTTTGGGGAAAATTTTGCCTTTGCATGCAATAACAGCATGTGATTTTTTTTTATAGCGATATAAAAATCAAATAACATACAAAAAGAAAGATATTCTACTATTTTAAAAAAGGAAATAAAAATAAATAAATTATAGTTTGATATCAATAATTATTGATATAGTATAAAAAGAAAATATAATTTAAAGAATTAAAATAAAAAAGAGCAATAAATAAACAGGAACTCAATAAAAAAGGAAACAAATAGTTACATATAACAAACTTAATAAGTAACCAACCAAACAGTAAATATAATTTTCACAACGAATCGCAAATATTAATACCTATAGCCATATTGAATACATGCAATTGTGTAATTTAATCAGCACATTTCACTGAAATCTTTAAAATTTTCCATTTTATTTCCTTAACAATTGTTTATAAATTTATTAAACGGATGTTCTCTTGGCAAAGATGTGCTATACCAAATTGGCGGGGGGAAAAAACAGGTGCAAATGTGGTGCGTATATGACATTTGTGCCAAAATATTTTCGAAGCAAAATTTTACAAAATATTTTTTTTTAATTTTTAACTAAAAGTTTTAAAGTTTTTACATTTTCCAATAGTCTCTGGTGTTTTCTCAAATGATTTGAAATAGGTATATTTTCAATCTTTGTAATTCACATTAAATAATCTTTGATAGCAATCTTAGAATAATACATTCAAAAAAGGTTATTTCTTCAAAATCCTTTTTTTTTTTTTTTTTTTTTTTTTTTTTGAAAAACATTTGAAATTTGCTTTTGTTGATACTAAGAACAATTAACTGTATTTCTTTTTTCATTGTAATATCTTCTTTTTTTCTGCATAGCAGCATATGAAAATTTGGTACCACTAAGTTAACTCGTCGCCCAAAAAAATATCACCAAACTATAAGGTTAAATGCCAATAATGGATGATCATGAATGTTACATTCAATGACATTAAATACCATTCACGTGACATAAAATACCATTCAAAATTCTAAATAGTTTTTTTTATAAAGTGTAAGACAAAATGTAATTTGAGTGGCCTAGTGGAGGATTCACTTCGCTCATCCTAATAAATAAATAAATAAGCATATGAAAGCTACCTCTTCCTCCCGGTTCTGCCGGAAGGACTTTTTATTTTCTTTTGTATTTTTACAAGAAGAAAATATTACATTCGTGAAAAATTTCGACTTCTAGTTTTTGATGGATTTATATAGATATATTTTAGAAGATTTTTAACACGATTTGATGGTTTTCAGAAAATATCTGTCTATGAGTCTGTCTGTCACTCTGCAAGTCTGTATGTGACAAAAGTTTCTTACAGCTCTATCTCAAGAACAAATGTATGGGATTTCACAAAACTTTAGATTTAGTTTGACCTTGATATAAACTGAATCTGATTAATTTTTGGTGTATATCAACTGACAGGTGGCGCTGCTACGCTACATTTTTTGCGAGTTATGCAATAGTTATATCTAAATAATTAATGCATGGATTTTCATCAAATTTCAGATTCAGTTAATTCTTCATATGAATTGATGTTGTGCACATTTTGGTGTCTATCGCTTCTCAGATGGCGCTGTTATGTTGCATTTTTCACAATTTCCACTCAGCCCCATGCAAAAGGGGGGGGGGGCGTGAAGAGGGCGATCGTCCCGGGCACGAAAATTTAGGAGGTGCGAAATTTTTACTACAACGTCACCTCTGGCCAATCACAGTGTCACGTTAGTTGAAAGAAAAGGCACGGCGAAATGCGAGCCGCGTATGTTGCTTTCTGCCATTCCGAACAAGATGCAGCTTTCAGGGAAAGAACTTGGGGGAAATCGTAAAGATTTATTACTTGAATGGAAAAAAGGACGCACACATTGCGTGTTTACCGTCGCAGCCATAGACTATGGCAAGGCCCGTACACTGTCAAGCAGTGTTCCTGCTGACATTTTACTAACGTTAGTAATTTGGCTAATTAAAAATCAAAAATATTCGCCAAATGAAAAATAAGTTAGCCAAATAGATTCGCCGTGTTGCACAAAAGAAAATTATCTTTAACCCTTTAATATATCCCTTTTTTTTATATGTTCTAAAAAACCTAAGTTTTTATAGCTGCGACAACTATTATTATTAATACTAAAATCAACTATCCGCTACAAATATAAAAAATATGTTTATATTAAATATATATATGAATACTAGCGGACCCAACAGACGTTGTCCTGTCACCGACAGACGTTGTCCTTCTTGGCACCGACACCAGAAAATCAAATAAATGTACTTAAATATAGTAATACGCACGATAAACACTACGCTCTTAATTTAATTTCTTATTACAATTATGCAAGGAAATTATTTTTCACTCTTCAGTATTTTTTGAAGTCAGTTAAATTTTTGATAGAAAAATTTATTTTTCTCTTTGTTGTTAAAAGTTAACGATTTTCAGAAGTCAGTTAATCAAAATTATAATACAGGCTATATTACTGTAAAGCATACACGTTTGACAGGAGCGGGGTTCGAACACGGGATCTCTTTCTTCGAGAAGCAGAGTTTATATCTGGCGCCTTAGCCCGCTCGGGCATTCCGTCCGCACTCTATTCATCGAACTTATTCAACACTTTCAATTAGCGAAAAATCACTAACTATTAGTTTTTGCCTAGTTTGTTTAGGAGGAGTTCAATTACATACACACGCACAGAAGATTTTTATATATAAAGATGAGCATTGAAAATTTCAGGTTTTTCCGCCGAAGACATCGCCAAATTAGGAAAATGTGAATTATCTCACGAACTACTGCATTTAAACGAATTTGCTTAGTACCATTCGATTCAGAAAAAAAAATAAATTAAAATATGTTATCAGTTGAAAAATAAATACAAAAGCCGATTTTTAAGGAATTTTTTTAAAGTTCGTTCTTTTTTTTACCATCCTTAGGGGTGGATTTTTCGAAAATCCCTTTTTAGTGGCACTCGATGTTATAAGAAGTATTTTTACCCCAATTTTGAAGACTTTTGGTTCGGTAGATTTTCTTGTGCTGTGATTAATACGAAATCCAGACTTTCTTTTATATATATAGATAGATAGGGATTGAAAATTTCAGGTTTTTGTGCGGAAGACACCGCTAAATCAGGAAAATAAGAAGTATCTCGCGAACTACTGAACTTAAAAGAATTTGCTTGGTACCATTCGATTCAGCATGAAAAAATACACTAAAATATGTTATCAGTTGAAAAACAAATACAAAAGCCTATTTTTAAGGAATTTTTTAAAAGATCGCTCTTTTTTCTACTCCTCACAGAGGTGGAATTTTCGAAAATCCCTTTTTAGCGGCACTCGATGTTATAAGAAGTATTTTTACCCCAATTTTCAAGATTTTGGTTCGGTAGATTTTTTTGTGCAATGATTAATACGAAATCCTGACTTTCTTTAATATATATAGCAATTTTAATTAGCGAAAAATCACTAACTATTAGTTTTTGCCTAATTACTAAAAAAGTACTGAATCAATTTCGACGAAATGTGAATCTAAAACATTCTCGAATCTACTGGAGCATACACACAAAATTTCATCAAAATCGGTCCAGTTGTTTAGGAGGAGTTCAATTACATACACACGCACAGAAGATTTTCATATATAAAGATGAGCATTGAAAATTTCAGGTATTTCCACCGAAGACATCGCCAAATTAGGAAAATGTGAATTATCTCACGAACTACTGGATTTAAACAAATTTGCTTAGTACCATTCGATTCAGAATGAAAAAATGCATTAAAACATGTTATCAGTTGAAAAATAACTACAAAAGCCGATTTTTATGGAATTTTTTAAAAGTTCGTTTTTTTTTCTATTCAGTTTGGGGTGGAATTTTCGAAAATCCTTTCTTAGCGACAATCGATGTTATAAGAAGTAGTTTTACCGAAATTTTCAAGATTTTTGGTTCGGTAGATTTTTTTGTGCAATGATTAATACGAAATCCTGACTTTCTTTAATATATATAGCAATTTTAATTAGCGAAAAATCACTAACTATTAGTTTTTGCCAATTACTAAAAAAGTACTGAATCAATATCGACGAAATGTGAATCTAAACCATTCTCGAATCTACTGGAACATACACACAAAATTTCATCAAAATCGGTCCAGTTGTTTAGGAGGAGTTCAATTACATACACACGCACAGAAGATTTTTATATATAAAGATGAGCATTGAAAATTTCAGGTTTTTCCGCCAAAGACATCGCCAAATTAGGAAAATGTGAATTATCTCACGAACTACTGCATTTAAACGAATTTGCTTAGTACCATTCGATTCAGAATGAAAAAATGCATTAAAATGTGTTATCAGTTGAAAAATAAATACAAAAGCCGATTTTTAAGGATTTTTTTTAAAAGTTCGCTCTTATTTCTACTCCTCATAGAGGTGGAATTTTCGAAAATCCCTTTTTAGCGGCACTCGATGTTATAAGAAGTATTTTTACCACAATTTTCAAGATTTTTGGTTAGGTAGATTTTTTTTGTGCTGTTATTAATACGAAATCCTGACTTTCTTTTATATATATAGATAAGGATTGAAAATTTCAGGTTTTTGCGCCGAAGACATCGCCAAATTTGGAAAATATGAATTATTTCACGAACTACTGGATTTAAACGAATTTGATACGACCATTCGATTCAGAATGAAAAAATGCAATAAAATATGTTATCAGGTGGAAAATATCTACAAAAGCCGATTTTAAAGGATTTTTTTTATAGTTCGTTCTTTTTTTTACCCTACTTAGGGGTGGATTTTTCGAAAATCCCTTTTTAGCGGCACTCGATGTTATAAGAAGTATTTTTACCCCAATTTTCAAGATTTTTGGTTCGGTAGATTTTTTTTGTGCTGTGATTAATATGATATCCAGACTTTCTTTAATATATATAGCACTTTTAACTAGCGAAAAATCACTAACTATTAGTTTTTGCCTAATTACTAAAAAGTACTGAATCAATTTCGACGAAATGTGAATCTAAACCATTCTCGAATCTACTGGAACATACACACAAAATTTCATCAAAATCGGTCCAGTTGTTTAGGAGGAGTTCAATTAGATACACACGCACAGAAAATTTTTATATATAAAGATGAGCATTGAAAATTTCAGGTTTTTCCGCCGAAGACATCGCCAAATTAGGAAAATGTGAATTATCTCACGAACTACTGGATTTAAACGAATTTGCTTAGTACCATTCGATTCAGAATGAAAAAATGCATTAAAATATGTTATCAGCTGAAAAATAAATACAAAAGCCAATTTTTAAGGAATTTTTTAAAAGTTCGCTCTTTTTTCTACTCCTCATAGAGGTGGAATTTTCGAAAATCCCTTTTTAGCGGCACTCGATGTTATAAAAAGTATTTTTACCCCAATTTTCAAGATTTTTTGTTCCGTAGATTTTTTTTGTGCTGTGATTAATATGATATCCAGACTTTCTTTAATATATATAGCACTTTTAATTAGCGAAAAATCACTAACTATTAGTTTTTGCCTAATTACTAAAAAGTACTGAATCAATTTCGACGAAATGTGAATCTAAACCATTCTCGAATCTACTGGAGCATACACACAAAATTTCATCAAAATCGGTCCAGTTGTTTAGGAGGAGTTCAATTACATACACACGCACAGAAGATTTTCATATATAAAGATGAGCATTGAAAATTTCAGGTTTTTCCGCCGAAGACATCGCCAAAGTAGGAAAATGTGAATTATCTCACGAACTACTGGATTTAAACGAATTTGCTTAGTACCATTCGATTCAGAATGAAAAAATGCATTAAAATGTGTTATAAGTTGAAAAATAAATACAAAAGCCGATTTTTAAGGAATTTTTTAAAAGTTCGCTCTTATTTCTACTCCTCATAGAGGTGGAATTTTCGAAAATCCTTTTTTAGCGGCACTCGATGTTATAAGAAGTATTTTTACCCCAATTTTCAAGATTTTTGGTTCCGTAGATTTTTTTTGTGCTGTTATTAATACGAAATCCTGACTTTCTTTTATATATATAGATAAGGAATGAAAATTTCAGGTTTTTGCGCCGAAGACATCGCCAAATTTGAAAAATATGAATTATCTCACGAACTAATGGATTTAAACGAATTTGATTCGACCATTCGATTCAGAATGAAAAAATGCACTAAAATATGTTACCAGTTGGAAAATATCTACAAAAGCCGATTTTAAAGGAATTTTTTTAAAGTTCGTTCTTTTTTTTACCATCCTTAGTGGTGGATTTTTCGAAAATCCCTTTTTAGCGGCACTCGATGTTATAAGAAGTATTTTTACCCCAATTTTGAAGACTTTTGGTTCGGTAGATTTTCTTGTGCTGTGATTAATACGAAATCCAGACTTTCTTTTATATATATAGATAGATAGGGATTGAAAATTTCAGGTTTTTGTGCCGAAGACACCGCTAAATCAGGAAAATAAGAAGTATCTCGCGAACTACTGAACTTAAAAGAATTTGCTTGGTACCATTCGATTCAGCATGAAAAAATGCACTAAAATATGTTATCAGTTGAAAAATAAATACAAAAGCCCATTTTTAAGGAATTTTTTAAAAGATCGCTCTTTTTTCTACTTTTCATAGAGGTGGAATTTTCGAAAATCCCTTTTTAGCGGCACTCGATGTTATAAGAAGTATTTTTACCCCAATTTTCAAGATTTTTGGTTCGGTAGATTTTTTTGTGCAATGATTAATACGAAATCCTGACTTTCTTTAATATATATAGCAATTTTAATTAGCGAAAAATCACTAACTATTAGTTTTTGCCTAATTACTAAAAAAGTACTGAATCAATTTCGACGAAATGTGAATCTAAACCATTCTCGAATCTACTGGAACATACACACAAAATTTCATCAAAATCGGTACAGTTGTTCAAGAGGAGTTCAATTACATACACACGCACAGAAGATTTTTATATATAAAGACTAGCGGACCCGACAGACGTTGTCCTGTCACCGACAGACGTTGTCCTTCTTGGCACCGACACCAGAAAATCAAATAAATGTACTTAAATATAGTAATACGCACGATAAACACTACGCTCTTAATTTAATTTCTTATTACAATTATGCAAGGAAATTATTTTTCACTCTTCAGTATTTTTTGAAGTCGGTTAAATTTTTGATAGAAAAATTTATTTTTCTCTTTGTTGTTAAAAGTTAACGATTTTCAGAAGTCAGTTAATCAAAATTATAATACAGGCTATATTACTGTAAAGCATACACGTTTGACAGGAGCGGGGTTCGAACACGGGATCTCTTTCTTCGAGAAGCAGAGTTTATATCTGGCGCCTTAGCCCGCTCGGGCATTCCGTCCGCACTCTATTCATCGAACTTATTCAACACTTTCAATTAGCAAAAAATCACTAACTATTAGTTTTTGCCTAGTTTGTTTAGGAGGAGTTCAATTACATACACACGCACAGAAGTTTTTTATATATAAAGATGAGCATTGAAAATTTCAGGTTTTTCCGCCGAAGACATCGCCAAATTAGGAAAATGTAAATTATCTCACGAACTACTGCATTTAAACGAATTTGCTTAGTACCATTCGATTCAGAATGAAAAATGAATTAAAATATGTTATCAGTTGAAAAATAAATACAAAAGCCGATTTTTAAGGAATTTTTTAAAAGTTCGTTCTTTTTTTTACCATCCTTAGGGGTGGATTTTTCGAAAATCCCTTTTTAGCGGCACTCGATGTTATAAGAAGTATTTTTACCCCAATTTTGAAGACTTTTGGTTCGGTAGATTTTCTTGTGCTGTGATTAATACGAAATCCAGACTTTCTTTTATATATATAGATAGATAGGGATTGAAAATTTCAGGTTTTTGTGCGGAAGACACCGCTAAATCAGGAAAATAAGAAGTATCTCGCGAACTACTGAACTTAAAAGAATTTGCTTGGTACCATTCGATTCAGCATGAAAAAATGCACTAAAATATGTTATCAGTTGAAAAACAAATACAAAAGCCCATTTTTAAGGAATTTTTTAAAAGATCGCTCTTTTTTCTACTCCTCATAGAGGTGGAATTTTCGAAAATCCCTTTTTAGCGGCACTCGATGTTATAAGAAGTATTTTTACCCCAATTTTCAAGATTTTGGTTCGGTAGATTTTTTGTGCAATGATTAATACGAAATCCTGACTTTCTTTAATATATATAGCAATTTTAATTAGCGAAAAATCACTAACTATTAGTTTTTGCCTAATTACTAAAAAAGTACTGAATCAATTTCGACGAAATGTGAATCTAAAACATTCTCGAATCTACTGGAGCATACACACAAAATTTCATCAAAATCGGTCCAGTTGTTTAGGAGGAGTTCAATTACATACACACGCACAGAAGATTTTCATATATAAAGATGAGCATTGAAAATTTCAGGTATTTCCACCGAAGACATCGCCAAATTAGGAAAATGTGAATTATCTCACGAACTACTGGATTTAAACAAATTTGCTTAGTACCATTCGATTCAGAATGAAAAAATGCATTAAAACATGTTATCAGTTTAAAAAATAACTACAAAAGCCGATTTTTATGGAATTTTTTAAAAGTTCGTTCTTTTTTCTATTCATTTTGGGGTGGAATTTTCGAAAATCCTTTCTTAGCGACAATCGATGTTATAAGAAGTAGTTTTACCGAAATTTTCAAGATTTTTGGTTCGGTAGATTTTTTTGTGCAATGATTAATACGAAATCCTGACTTTCTTTAATATATATAGCACTTTTAATTAGCGAAAAATCACTATTAGTTTTTGCCTAATTACTAAAAAAGTACTGAATCAATTTCGACGAAATGTGAATCTAAACCATTCTCGAATCTACTGGAGCATACACACAAAATTTCATCAAAATCGGTCCAGTTGTTTAGGAGGAGTTCAATTACATACACACGCACAGAAGAGTTTTATATATAAAGATGAGCATTGAAAATTTCAGGTTTTTCCGCCAAAGACATCGCCAAATTAGGAAAATGTGAATTATCTCACGAACTACTGCATTTAAACGACATTGCTTAGTACCATTCGATTCAGAATGAAAAAATGCATTAAAATGTGTTATCAGTTGAAAAATAAATACAAAAGCCGATTTTTAAGGATTTTTTTTAAAAGTTCGCTCTTATTTCTACTCCTCATAGAGGTGGAATTTTCGAAAATCCCTTTTTAGCGGCACTCGATGTTATAAGAAGTATTTTTACCACAATTTTCAAGATTTTTGGTTCGGTAGATTTTTTTTGTGCTGTTATTAATACGAAATCCTGACTTTCTTTTATATATATAGCTAAGGATTGAAAATTTCAGGTTTTTGCGCCGAAGACATCGCCAAATTTGGAAAATATGAATTATTTCACGAACTACTGGATTTAAACGAATTTGATACGACCATTCGATTCAGAATGAAAAAATGCAATAAAATATGTTATCAGGTGGAAAATATCTACAAAAGCCGATTTTAAAGGATTTTTTTTATAGTTCGTTCTTTTTTTTACCCTACTTAGGGCTGGATTTTTCGAAAATCCCTTTTTAGCGGCACTCGATGTTATAAGAAGTATTTTTACCCCAATTTTCAAGATTTTTGGTTCGGTAGATTTTTTTTGTGCTGTGATTAATATGATATCCAGACTTTCTTTAATATATATAGCACTTTTAATTAGCGAAAAATCACTAACTATTAGTTTTTGCCTAATTACTAAAAAAGTACTGAATCAATTTTGACGAAATGTGAATCTAAACCATTCTCGAATCTACTGGAACATACACACAAAATTTCATCAAAATCGGTCCAGTTGTTTAGGAGGAGTTCAATTAGATACACACGCACAGAAAATTTTTATATATAAAGATGAGCATTGAAAATTTCAGGTTTTTCCGCCGAAGACATCGCCAAATTAGGAAAATGTGAATTATCTCACGAACTACTGGATTTAAACGAATTTGCTTAGTAGCATTCGATTCAGAATGAAAAAATGCATTAAAATATGTTATCAGCTGAAAAATAAATACAAAAGCCAATTTTTAAGGAATTTTTTAAAAGTTCGCTCTTTTTTCTACTCCTCATAGAGGTGGAATTTTCGAAAATCCCTTTTTAGCGGCACTCGATGTTATAAAAAGTATTTTTACCCCAATTTTCAAGATTTTTTGTTCCGTAGATTTTTTTTGTGCTGTAATTAATATGAAATCCAGACTTTCTTTAATATATATAGCACTTTTAATTAGCGAAAAATCACTAACTATTAGTTTTTGCCTAATTACTAAAAAGTACTGAATCAATTTCGACGAAATGTGAATCTAAACCATTCTCGAATCTACTGGAGCATACACACAAAATTTCATCAAAATCGGTCCAGTTGTTTAGGAGGAGTTCAATTACATACACACGCACAGAAGATTTTTATATATAAAGATGAGCATTGAAAATTTCAGGTTTTTCCGCCGAAGACATCGCCAAATTAGGAAAATGTGAATTATCTCACGAACTACTGGATTTAAACGAATTTGCTTAGTACCATTCGATTCAGAATGAAAAAATGCATTAAAATGTGTTATAAGTTGAAAAATAAATACAAAAGCCGATTTTTAAGGAATTTTTTAAAAGTTCGCTCTTATTTCTACTCCTCATAGAGGTGGAATTTTCGAAAATCCTTTTTTAGCGGCACTCGATGTTATAAGAAGTATTTTTACCCCAATTTTCAAGATTTTTGGTTCGGTAGATTTTTTTTGTGCTGTGATTAATATGATATCCAGACTTTCTTTAACATATATAGCACTTTTAATTAGCGAAAAATCACTAACTATTAGTTTTTGCCTAATTACTAAAAAAGTACTGAATCAATTTTGACGAAATGTGAATCTAAACCATTCTCGAATCTACTGGAACATACACACAAAATTTCATCAAAATCGGTCCCGTTGTTTAGGAGGAGTTCAATTAGATACACACGCACAGAAAATTTTTATATATAAAGATGAGCATTGAAAATTTCAGGTTTTTCCGCCAAAGACATCGCCAAATTAGGAAAATGTGAATTATCTCACGAACTACTGGATTTAAACGAATTTGCTTAGTACCATTCGATTCAGAATGAAAAAATGCATTAAAATATGTTATCAGCTGAAAAATAAATACAAAAGCCAATTTTTAAGGAATTTTTTAAAAGTTCGCTCTTTTTTCTACTCCTCATAGAGGTGGAATTTTCGAAAATCCTTTTTTAGCGGCACTCGATGTTATAAGAAGTATTTTTACCCCAATTTTCAAGATTTTTGGTTCGGTAGATTTTTTTTGTGCTGTGATTAATATGATATCCAGACTTTCTTTAACATATATAGCACTTTTAATTAGCGAAAAATCACTAACTATTAGTTTTTGCCTAATTACTAAAAAAGTACTGAATCAATTTTGACGAAATGTGAATCTAAACCATTCTCGAATCTACTGGAACATACACACAAAATTTCATCAAAATCGGTCCAGTTGTTTAGGAGAAGTTCAATTAGATACACACGCACAGAAGATTTTTATATATAAAGATGAGCATTGAAAATTTCAGGTTTTTCCGCCGAAGACATCGCCAAATTAGGAAAATGTGAATTATCTCACGAACTACTGGATTTAAACGAATTTGCTTAGTACCATTCGATTCAGAATGAAAAAATGCATTAAAATATGTTATCAGCTGAAAAATAAATACAAAAGCCAATTTTTAAGGAATTTTTTAAAAGTTCGCTCTTTTTTCTACTCCTCATAGAGGTGGAATTTTCGAAAATCCCTTTTTAGCGGCACTCGATGTTGTAAAAAGTATTTTTACCCCAATTTTCAAGATTTTTGGTTCCGTAGATTTTTTTTTGTGCTGTAATTAATATGAAATCCAGACTTTCTTTAATATATATAGCACTTTTAATTAGCGAAAAATCACTAACTATTAGTTTTTGCCTAATTACTAAAAAGTACTGAATCAATTTCGACGAAATGTGAATCTAAACCATTCTCAAATCTACTGGAGCATACACACAAAATTTCATCAAAATCAGTCCAGTTGTTTAGGAGGAGTTCAATTACATACGCACGCACAGAAGATTTTCATATATAAAGATGAGCATTGAAAATTTCAGGTTTTTCCACCGAAGACATCGCCAAATTAGGAAAATGTTAATTATCTCACGAACTACTGGATTTAAACAAATTTCCTTAGTACCATTCGATTCAGAATGAAAAAAATGCATTAAAACATGTTATCAGTTGAAAAATAACTACAAAAGCCGATTTTTATGGAATTTTTTAAAAGTTCGTTCTTTTTTCTCTTCATTTTGGGGTGGAATTTTCGAAAATCCCTTTCTAGCGGCACTCGATGTTATAAGAAGTATTTTTACCCCAATTTTCAAGATTTTTGGTTCCGTAGATTTTTTTTGTGCTGTGATTAATATGAAATCCAGACTTTCTTTAATATATATAGCACTTTTAATTAGCGAAAAATCACTATTAGTTTTTGCCTAATTACTAAAAAAGTACTGAATCAATTTCGACGAAATGTGAATCTAAACCATTCTCGAATCTACTGGAGCATACACACAAAATTTCATCAAAATCGGTCCAGTTGTTTAGGAGGAGTTCAATTACATACACACGCACAGAAGATTTTTATATATAAAGATGTATGAAAAACGAAAAAGAAAAAGCAAAATTTGAACACTAGCAATTTGGCGAATCTAATCGCTTGTTTACTTGCCAAATGAAGAACTTAGTCGCAATTTGGCGCATTGGCGAGCAACAGCGAGAACACTGCTGTCAAGGCTGTACTGGATTTGAAGAAACTGGTTGCACATGCGGTCGACGTTAGTCTGGACGACCTCCTGTTCCTGTGAAAGCTGTTGCAGAAGTTCATCAAACGATAAGCACAGTTTGTCCCGCAACTGCACATGGTGTTTCATGTGTTCTGAATCTGCGGAATTCAACTGTATGCAAGATTCTGTGCTCTGTTCTAAACATCTTTCCGTATCGATTCCAGCATGTCCAGATGTTGGAAGCGGTAGGCTATCAATTATGGATTTTGCAAATCAATTCCTTATCCGGTACGATGAAGATAGCAGCTGGCCTTTACCTGTAGTATAATGGTATGGTATAACATGGCAATTTGGTGTAGTAAAATGAGTACGTTCATATTGGCCCTTATTTTTTTGAAGAGGTTACTGCCAGAGATCTGCAAATGTGTACACTAATGAGTGCTTGCTGTCTAGACAGGTTAACTCGTTACACGATTCCCGCATTGCAGATGCAAAATGCTATATCTGAAATTATGTGGATGCAAGATGGCGCTCTTCCACTTGTCGGGTCTTCAGTCAAATGTGTCTTAAGTCAACAGTTTAGTGACAGAGTTATCTCCTGTCATTTCCGGGGTCTCCTGATATGACAGCAATGGATTTCTGGCTGTGTGGCTATCTGAAAGCCAAAGTGTACCAGTTTCGTCCTCAAACTGCATCTGATTTGAAACATACCATCAGAACTGCGGTTCAAGAGATTCCTATCGCCATGCTATATACCATCTGCCGCATGCAAAGTCTTATCGTGTGTGAAGGAGAGAAGGTCATGTAGAAAATTTGTAAAACACAATAAAATGCTTTATTTTATGCTGCTTTTCTCTCCTATTGGTTGTCTTCACTTTTAGCCTATCTACCGCCGGTGATTTTCTTGTTACAGTTGCCGTTCCAATGCTATATAGTTTTTCACAATGGAGATCACATTGCAAAACAAAAAAAACTGGGTGTTACCATTTGATTTTTTTTTAAATTTTCTCACTGTAATCATAACTGTTTGAGTGACACTGTTGTTTTTCAAATCATTCTTGAGCGCATCCTCAAAATACCTTTTGCCGAAATTTCATTCAGTTTCTCTGAATGGTATGATAGTTAGGAGCCCAAATGTCGGGATAGTTTTTTATAATCACCTTGTATTTTATTTCTGTCTATTTTCGATGATCTTTATACAAAATAAGTCTTTTTTTCCTTACTTTTTGACAAAATTTGCATATTTTCCTTGACCTTCAGGCATTTCCCCCCATCTTTCTACAAAATTGATATACTTTCGCATGATCTTTCTACAAAATTTGAGTATTTTCCACGATCTTTCGACAAAATTTCAATATTTTTTATGATTTTTTTGACAAAAATCACATCTTTTTCCACAATCATTTTACAGAAATCATGTCTTTTCATGAACCCTTTGATTGCGTAAACTCCACGCGATCCTTTGAAGAAAATATTTTTTCCGCTATCGTTTGAGGAATTAATATTTTTTCCCTGATCCTTAGAACGAATTTGACCAATATAGTGAAGTTTGTACTGGCTTTTTTGCTGTATTTCATTTGTTACTACACACCGCCTTCAAATATAAAAATGGCATATTTGCATCGATTACAGAGATAATAAAATTCATTGGCAAAAAAACAGGATTCTGCGTTTCTGCAGAAAAAAAGGCATGTCTGGATTTTTAAACGAAATTTGTGGTCGATTTGCGATTTTTTGACAAAATTTGCAGTTGTTTCAAGATTTTCCCATGAAATTTGTGTTTTTAGCGATTTTTCTATGACATTTGCAGGATTTTTTTGTGTCTCTTTGATGAAATTCAACGTTATTTCCAGAGCCCCATTAAGGATATCTGGGGCCCAAGGCCCATGATCTTTTCGAAGGCTTCTCAAAGTCAAAACAGTAGCAAGATTTTTTTTCATTAGGGGAATTATTTGGAGTTATTTGATAAAGCTATGCAATTTCCAAGTTATCTAGTTTATTTTTCCTTTAAGTTTTTGAGCAAATAATAATAATAATACACTTCTAAGAATTCGTTTCAAAATTATTTTATTCTTTTTTGCACCCCATTCAGCAATGGGCCGAAGGAAGGCCACAGCCTAGTTGGTTTGTGCGGTAATCAGGCCTTGGTTATTTCACGATATTTGTGTTTTTAATGGATCATTTAGCAGAATTTATGTTTTTAATAAATCCTTTGACAAAATTTGCCTTTTGAAGAGATCTTTTCATGAAATTTGCAGTTATTTTGCCCTTTTTGATGAAATTCATGATTGTTTTGTTTTCTTTTTATATAATTCATGATTGTTGTACGACCATTTGAAAAAATTTGCAATTGTTTCTTGATCTTAACGAAATTTGTGTTTATTTCATGACATTTCAAGAAACTTGCGTTCATTTTGCAATCTTTTCAGAAAATTAGAGTTTTTCAGCAATTGTTTGGCCAAATTTATACATTTTTTTCTCATTTCTTTGATGCAATTTGCAGTTGTTTTGCCATGTTGTGACAAAATTTGTGGTTATTCCATGATCCTTTAACATAATTTGCGGCTGTTTAGCCATATTGACAAAATAAAGATGAAAATAAGGAATTTTGCTTAGTGGCCACTGGCCGGTAGGTTGATTTTTTTAGTAGCCAGTTATTGGCTAGTGAGAATATTTTCTTTAGTAACCAGTAAGTACATTTATGTCACTGAATATTTAATTAGAAGATATATACATACAAGCTTAGAATAAATAAGTAATAATATGAACTAGATAAAAATATTTCAATTTGTATTGTTTGTATTGTAAACTTGAGTTACTAATTTCCAATCCTTTTTAACAGCAAATTAGCAGCAAAGTTTATGCATAAGTAGTTAGTAAAGTAACATGCATATGTAGTTAGCTACATAAGTCCAACTAAGTTGTTTTGCTTAAGTACTTTTGTAGCTAACGACATAGATACACCTCTACCCTCTTTTTTATAATTATTTGTATAGAATTATAATGTGACAAAAATGTTTATTCAAGGACTAGCACATATGATTCAAAATATAAAAACTGAAATTCACAACAGATTTTTTAAAAAATAAAGGCGGGGGGGGATTTTCCTGAAACTAATGTTATATGTTTTTCCACAATCCTTTGACATAATGTGTATTTTTTTTCCCTTTTTTGCGATCTTTTGACAAAATTTCCGTTCGTTTTTGCAACTTTGTAACGAAAATAGTGTTCGTTATCACGACTTTTTGACAGTATTCGCATTCGTCATTGCGGTTTTTTCACGGTATTCGCGACAATTATTGAGATTCTTTGACGGTATTCTCTTTTTTTGCGTGTTTTGCGTTCGTTTTTACGGTTTTTGATGATATTCGCGTTCGTTAACACGACGTTTTGACGAATTCGCTTTTTTCATGTGTTTCTATGATAAAATTCGCATTTTTTAAAATTTTTTGACGACAATTGCGATATTTTTACGTTTTTTGCGTTTGTTATCGCGATTTTTGACAGCATTCTCATTTGTTATTGCGGTTTTGGACGATGTTCACGTCTGTTATCGCAATTTTTAGACGGCTTTCGCATTTGGTATCATGATTTTTTGACGGTATGCACTTTTTTTGCGTGTTTCTTTGATATAATTCGCATTTTTTGCGTTCGTTTTTATGTTTTTTGACAAAATTCGCGTTCGTTTTCGTTGATTTTATGATTTTGCGTTTTTTTTGCAATTTAGCGACAATAAGTGCGATATTTCGGTTTTCCCGCGATTCTTTGACGATATTTGTGTTTTTTTGTGATCTTTTGACAATGTCTTTTAGTGATACTTACACGAGATTCGTGTATTACCGCAATTTTTTCCACGAAATTTGGGTTCTTTACGATTTTTTGACAAAATATTTTTTGGAAAATCCTGCATTTGGCCAGTACTTTCCACATTTTTAGTCGCCAGTTTTTCACATTTAGTCACCGAGTGGCGACTGGTGAGTGCTTATTTTCATCTTTATGACAAAATTTCCATTTTTCCCCTGATCCTTTGATGAAATTTATGTTTGTAATTGTTTTGACAAAATTTGCATTTCTGGAGATCTTTTGATGAAATTTGTGGTTATTTCGCTCTTTAATGATGAAACTTGCAGTTGTTTTGATTTCTTTTGATGCAATTCACAATTATTATGCGATCGTTTGACGAAATACAATTCACTATTGTTATGAGATTGTTTGACGAAATTTGCAATTCTTCAGTTATCTTTTGACGACATTTGGGATCTTTTAACGAAATTTGATTGTTTCACGATCACTTGACAAAATTTGCAGGTATTTTTTGCATTTCTTTGATGAAATTTGCAGTTGCTTGCCTTCTTTTGACAAAATTCGCACAGGGTTTCAAGTGATGTGCACATCTGTACAAAAACACAGTTATTATGCATGTCTGCGCCAGAATAGCGTTTTTTCCCATACTTCATGCCAAAACGTACATAATACCAAAATGAAATTTAGACCGTCGATTAAAAAAAAAAAAAACAAAGAAAAATTTCATTTTTAACTTTTTTCTAAATTGCTGAATATCCAGACTTGTATAATACCGTAAACTTTCTGCGCACATAACATTCGGTCAAAAACTTTCTGCAAATTAATGTTCAGTGTAATTCGAATTTTTTGCGCAATTCATGGTCGTGATTAGTGTTTTTTATGTGATTTATGAATGTAATTTGCGTTTTAGAGCGATTTATGGACATAATTCGCGTTTTTTATGCGATTAATGAATGTAATTCACATTTTACATGCTTTATGGACGTAATTTGCTATTTTTATGAGATTCAGGGACGTAATTTGTATTTTTTGAGCTTTCTGTGGACGAAATTCATGTTTTTTGATTGATTTATTGACGTAATTTGCGTTTTTACACGATTCTTGGACGTAATTCATGTTTTTTGCAATTTATGAATGTTATTCGCGTTTTTTTGCACGATACATGGATGTAATTCATGTTTTTTTGAGCGATTTATGGATGTAATTTGTGTTTTTATGCAATTCATGGACGCAATTTGAATTTTTTATGCAATTCGCGTTTTTTATGTGATTCATGAACGCAATTCGTGTTTTATTTGAGATTTATGAATGCTATTCGCATTTATTATGCAATTTATGAACACATTTCGCTATTTTTATGCGATTTATAGACGTAATTTTTGTTTCAGCTTTCTGACGACGAAATTAGCGTTTTTTTAAAAGTGATTTTATGAACATAATTCGCATTTTACTACACTATTCATAGACGTAATTCGCCTTTTTCATACAATTTATGAACGTAATTTTCATTTTTTTACGCGATTCTTGGACGCAATTCGCGTTTTTTATGAGATTCATGAACGCATTTCGCATTTATTATGCGATTTATGAACGCAAATGGCTATTTTTATGCGATTCATAGACGTAATTTTCGTTTCAGCTTACTGACGACGAAATTCGTGTTTTTTGAGCAAATTTATGAACGTAATTTGCATTTTACTATATTGTTCATAGATGTAATTCACATTTTTCATACAATTTATGAACTTAATTCTCATTTTTACACGATTCATGGACGTAACTTGTGTTTTGAGCGATTTCTGGACATAATTCGCGTTTTTTATGCGATTCATGGATGTAGTTCACATTTTTTCGTGATTCATGGATGGAATTTACGTTTTTAACGCGGTCTTTGGATGAAATTCGTATTTTTTACTCAGCCTTTGGATGAAATTCACATTTTTTGTGGGGTATTTTTTCGAAATGTTGATTTTTTTTACACGATTCTTTGTTGAGATGCACATTTTTTTACGCAGTTCTTTGTCAAAGTGCATGTTTTTACGAGATTTTTTTAATTAAAATTCAAGATTTTTTTCGGGTTTTTTGACAACTTTCGCGTTAACAGTAAATAATTTGTTCATAAAATTGAGGAAATATTTTTGATACTAAAAAAAAAATTGTTTCTCTCTTAAAATTTTCTGCGCACGGCGTGCATCTATATTATACAACTCTGTGAATTTCAACAAAAATTGAAAAAATTCCTGTAAAAAGATTGCAAAAAACACATGGATTTCCTTAACACATCACAAATACCTCCGTCCATCCAAAGATTGGAAAAAACATGTGCATTTTAACCAAAAATTTCGAAAAACACATGATTTTTGTCAAAATTGCAAAAACCATTAAAATTTTATCAAAAGATGAAGAAAGGCTTTTTACTATGCAGCAATTTATAATGCATTATTAAACATAATTTATTAATGAAAAAAGAACAGTGATACAGACAATATCAGGATCTTGTAAGAGTTTGAAATTTATGCACCCAGTGGCTGTTTTAAACCCTTCCAATGCACCAGGCAGCAAACTTTAACACTTCTTATGCACCATGCAGCAATCCAATTGATCCCGAGAAAATATATCAAATTCTAGGAGATTAACAAACCAGTTAAAAATATGTTTGGTGAACAATGTACAAGTGTATCCTTTTTGAGAAAAAGTGACTTTTTTAAAATTAATGTTACTTTTTGAAAAAAAATTACCCTTTTCACGAATAGTGTTGGGATGCACAACCTGTGGCCCGCAATGGATTAACATTTGGCCCACAAAATTAATTAGTTTACAACTGTAAAAAAAATTGTAATTTTTGTGCATATGTCACAGAAAAAAAATCATAAGTTTTGTCAATTTACCGTGAAAAAAATAAAATTTCATCAATCACTTAAGAATTGGAAATTATGTTGATCGGGTACAGTAAAAACATGAATATCATTTTTATCAAGTGTAGAAAAATCACAAGTTTTGTTAGTTGGATGTGAAAAATCGCATTTTGTTGATTGGGGAAGAAAAAAATTTTTAATTTTGATGATGATATTCATGAAAAAAATTGCAAATTAATTTCATCGGCTGTGGATAAATGGCATATTATCCCAGTTTACTGCGTGAAAAAAAAAAAGGCAAAATTTGTTGACTGAGTACGGAAAAATCGCAAATTTTGCAATCATGAAAAAAAAACAAAAAAACAAAAAAACAAAAAAAAAAACAAATTTTGTTGATTAGCTGTTAAATAATTGTGAGTTTTGTCAATTTAATAAGAGATAAAATAAGAGAATTTTATCTTGTCGCATCAAAAAATGCAGATTTCATCAGAGTTAGTTAAAAATTGTGTATTTCGTCAACTGGACACAGAAAATGCGTATTTTGTATATTAAAGGCGCAAAAGGTGCAAATTTCATCAAACGAACATGGAAAATTCGCAAGTTTCATAGATCAGGTTCCCAAAAATCACAGAAATAGTTGGTCTGGCATTGGAATATCTGACAGACCAAACATGGAAAAATTGTGAAAATCGTCAGCTGTGCTTAAATAAAATCATGAATTTTGCCGATAGGAAGCAAAAAAGCACTATGTTGTAAATCATTCAAAGAAAAATCACAAATTTCATTGATTGGCTTCGTAAAATTGGCAAATTGCAGCGATCGGCTTTGTAAAAATGACAAATTTTGATGACAGTGCAAGAAAAGATCAGCAAATTTCTCAATGGACTTCATAAAAACTGCGAATTTTGTTGATCAGGATTGGATAAGTCACTTACTATGCCAATTATTTGAAGGAAAATAGTCAATTTTGTACAGGGTTGCCACTCTAATCTTGAAAAAAAATTCCCTGTGTTTTCCCTGTACAGTAACGCATTTATTCTATGTTGAGTGCACAAAAATATATGTGTGTATGTAGGCTAATTAGATATCTTATAATTTACCATTACCCAATTAATTGAACAAATATAATACATTATATGATATGAGGAAATGAAAAAAACCTTTAAGTTGTTACACTTATTATTGAATCCCACATTTTACATTAATAATAATAAAAACAGTAAAGCGATACTCAAACATTCTGCTAAAAAATACTTTGAAATATTTGTAAATGAATGTTAAAATATCTCAAATCTTTGTATCTAATAATTTAAAGAATATAAAATTTTAAAGAATCTTACCTAAAAATCAATTACTTGAACATATCACAAAAATTGCAGAAATAAAAAAGAAAAGGAAAACCAAAAGGCTACTTACTTTATGCATTCAAGTTAATATTTATATTAAAATACAGGACACATAAAATATAGGATAACTTTGATACACAACACTGGTTTATTTTTATCTAAAAATATCATAAGATAATATTCGGCTTTCAAAATGAAAGCTGAA
Source organism: Maratus speculifer (assembly GCA_964019185.1). Lineage (NCBI taxonomy): Eukaryota > Metazoa > Arthropoda > Arachnida > Araneae > Salticidae > Maratus > Maratus speculifer. Next base: position 5,441,967 of record OZ025303.1, on the reverse strand, counting down.
AAAAAAATAATTTGTGTTTGGATATAGTAGGGAAAAAAATTCCCTGTGTTTTCCAGATTTTTTTAAAATTCCCTGGATTTTCCAGTTTTCTAGGTGGCGTGGCAACCCTGTTGATGATCTGGCATGGAAAAACACAAATTTTGTAGATCAGCTTTGTAAAAATTGCATTTCTCACTGATCGGCTTCGTTAAAAATTGTGAATTTCGTCGAGTTGCATTGTAAAAATCACGAATTGGCTTTGTGAAGATTGCGAATTACGTTGGTCACCCTCGTTAAAATTGCGAATTTTGTCAGTCGATATTGTAAAAATAAAGAATGCTGATCATGAATTTTGATCAATCACCAAAAAGTTGAGTTTTGACGATCAGGCACCGAAAAATTGAGTTTTGTCAATCTGGCAGCAAAAAAAATCAAGAATTTTGTTGATCAGGCATGAAAAATCATGAAATTTATCAATCGTGTGAAGAAAAATTGAAAATTTCATCAATTGACTACATAAAAATCATAAATTTTATTGATTAGATGCGGAAAAATGATGAATTTTCTCAACTGGACGTGGGAAGATCATAGATTTTCTCAACTTGCGTCATAAATAATGCAAATTTTATTGATCAGGCATGGAAAAATTGCATTTTTCTTTGATCGGTCACAGAAAAATCTAAAATTTCGTTGATCAGGCAAGGTAAAATCTTATGGATCGGCTTTTTTGTCCTTCATTCATAAAGCTCACATTTCTTTTGGCTTCAGCCACTAATGATTATTTTTTAGTACTTTTAATAAAACGAAATTTACTCTCAAGAAGAAAGTCAAGGAATCTTTAAAATATTCTTTACTATATCTGTTATATATGTAGAGTTAATACCAACTGAAATAGACTTTTTGAGAGGCAAGGTGACCACAGAAATATAATTTTCGATTTCCCTGATATATTTTTAACTTTTCCCTGAGCTATCTCAACGTTAAAGTTAGTTTCAAAAGAATGATGCAATTGATTGGAATAATCAGAAGTAAAATATATTTTTATTTCTTATTTTATTGAAATATTTGTTCACTCATACTTGGCCATGGGTACTTTATATGACTAAGTTTATTTCAAAAATTATACTTTTTTTACTAACTACATATTTTTACAAGTCTTTGAAAAGACATGACGCATCAGTGAGAGAAAAGTCAAGATGGTTTACCGTCTTAGCAAATAAATCAACGATTTTGTTTTTAAAATGATCTAATAGAAATTGACAAAAAAGGTTTAATTTATAATATTTTAAAAACATAATGCATAACATTCACTGATACAAATTTAAACATACAATTTATCTAACATTTATTACAAAAGAAAAATTAATAAAATACTTTCAAAGCCAAAAGATATTCCTTATTTTTAAATTTCAAAAATACTATTTCAATTTATGTACAATGGTTTTAAGATTCAATAAAAGCTAAAGTCCTAGTTCTTGAGAAAAAAAATTCAAATTATACATAAGATTCAAATACAAAAATTGAGTTATAGTCTTCTATAGGAAAGTTTCAAGTTTATAAATAATATTTTAAAAATTAGACTTCTGGTTTTTGAAGAAAGTTCAAGTTATAAGTAAATTAAAAAATTAATTGTTTTTTTTCCCCCTTCAAAACAGCTGCAAAAATTTTAGTTTAATATAATTACGTACAAAAAATAATGTTTTAAATACTTCCTTCTTTCAGCAACTTTATTTTTTCTGCAAGTAAATTTACTTCTTTTGTTGCAGTTTCTTATATTTCAGAAATATTCTCTTCTAACTGCTTTGCTGCTACTGCCAATTTTTTTTCTTAGTTTCCTCAGTCTCCTTTTCACTTTTTTCCTGTGGCTTCAGTTAACCGTGCTCTAGTATTTTTTTGTAGTACTGCATCAAAGACTATTACTTCATATTTTCCAATATCATCAGAGTCATGAAAATTATCATACATAATTTGCTGTGCCAGTAATGTTTCTTCAACAAAATTCTCAATTAGGCATTCCTTGTTTACAGAGAATCCTCGCTCAACATTTGCATTTCCGTGAGACATGAACATTGAAATTTTAAAAATTTCCCAAATGCATTTGGAGCCTTCAAATTTATTAAAAACATCCCTCCAAAAGTGACCCACTCGTTGAGTAACTCGACAAAATGTTATTCATTTTTCTTTCACTTCTGTCTGTGAACATATAGCAATAAATTCACGATTAGTTTTGTTTGCTGTTGTTGAATTTATCCACAGACTTTCATCCAAAACTGTAAACAAGTTCCTTAGCCTCACCTTTTAGCGTTGCAAACTTAAAAGGGTAGTCCACCACCACCCTCTGAAACTATATTTTTTATCCAATTTTAGGCCACATATCACCACCTTGAAATCGAGTTGTCTCTGTGCTATTGATGTGGCTCTCGACCAGTGTTGGGTATGAACGCGCTCACTGAACGAAAACTCACGAGTTTCGCTCACTATTTGTGAACTTTGAACTGAACTTCGCTCACTATTTTACAAACGAGTTTGAACTGAACGGAAACTCAAAAAATAGACGTGTTTGAACGAAATTTACGTTCAAATTTACGTTCAATTTTTTCATAATTTATTTAAAATTTTTCCAGACCTTAGTACATTTTTTCCCTCTTTCAAATGCCATTTAGAGGCCTACACGAGCCTCAGGACGCTTCAAGTCTGGATATCACTTCTCTGGGTAGTATCCTAGTCTTCTACAGACTCGGGTCGCCCCGAACCGGACATGGGCTGTATACAATTTCCCCGAAAATAGATATATACAGTAAACTCTCTGTACAAGGTGGACTGTGTAAGGCGGAAATATGTCTAAATCGGAAAGATTTTAAAAGAAAGCATAAAAATCGCAGCCTACGGCACTTCTGCATAAATGGAGATTATAAACAGACAAAGGTAAGTTTTTTTTGGCCAGAACTCTTCCGTAAGGGTAAATATCAATATCCTGTAGAATTGTACTCGGGGTCGGGCCGGGTTCGGTGCGATATTTAATTTTTTTCCGGGCCGGGCCAAGTTAGGGCCTTATTTTTAGCTATTATATCGGGCCGGGTCGGGCCGCTAAATTTTCTCTACTGCCTAGTATACTACATACTAAATTTTCTTTACGAGCCGGGCTGGGCTCGGGCCGAAATTTTTATTTTAATATCGGGCCGGACATATTTTTTCTAGGGATCGGGCCTGGAAATTTCCGTCCGTGCATACCTCTATCTTACATATCGAATAATCAAATGATCAGTTCACAAAATTTTGTAAATTTGGACAATAATATCCAAACATTAAAAAAAAGTGAACTTTTTAGTGAACTTCGTTCACTTTTACAAATGAGTTTGATTTGAACGAGTTCGTTTGAAAATTTTTGAATTTGAACGTGAACTTAAATCATTTTTCAGATATTGAAAGTGAGTTTGAGTTAGTTCGTTTATTTTGTGAACGTGCCCAACACTGCTCTCGACCACCCAGACATATTTATAAGTGGTCCTTCTCTTGAAAAGGTTGTGTACACCTAGAATAGTTCTGCAAGGCAGCTCTTTTTTTCTTGAGTCAAGACTAATAACAAAAGTATTTGTATTATTTTCCACATTGTGATTTTAACCAAGGGAATATACTGAATTTCCGCTAAAAATTAAAAAAAAAATATGTATATCAATTTATTTAAAAAAAATAACACAAGTAAAAATAAGTTGGTGCATCCTTTTATATTCTGCTACATTTGGGCCTATTTTAGATTTTAATATCTCCTTAAAAATTCAAAATATACTGAGCATACAATTCTTGTTACTGAAATATTCAAATTTTGACCTCCATGTTTATACAGCAAAGCAATCAGGGTAAAAATTATTTTTAAATAAATAACAAAGTTAATAATAAATAGTTATATAACATACAAAAGAAATTATTTCTAAATGATCTACTTAATATGTTAATATAGAAGCAGCAACCATGATCGAATCACATGTGGAATACGATCTACTTGGTTCAGTACGTTTTTAAATATTAAAAATGTGCATAATATGACTATTTTTAGCGATGTTTATGAAGTGACGCTATTTGTGTCTCTTCACGGCGATTAACAATCCAGAAGTTTTTACTTTTCATTAATTGATTGTTTAAAAGTTTATAAATGAGATAAAAGTAATTATTTTCAATTTAAAATGTACTTTAGTAAAGAAAATGTTAAATTGAATTTAGGGGATTTACACAAGCAAAGCACGTTTCGATTTCATAATCTTTACATCTTAATAAGATAAATCTTGGAAATTTTTAAAAATATTCAAAAGCGTGAATAACTTACTTTTAAATGCTTCTAAAAGTTGAGTAAATCCCCAGGAAGTCATCGATTATTGCAAGAAATTAGTAGTCTCTTTCGGCATCCATTTTATTTTATAAAAACAAAACGTGCTCTTCGTCTTCAAGCCAGCAGCCGCCATGTTGACATGTAGGAGTTACTACGCATCGTAACAACCTGTGATTGAATCACAGTTAACCAAATCATTTTGTCCTCTAACAAAATAGATGACTCAATCACAATTAACAAAATTAGATTGTTAATTCCGTTGTTTTTAGCTATTACATGGATGATTTTTAACAAAATAAATTGACAAAATTATTTCGATTAATCAACCAAACAGTAATGTTTATCGTAGCAAATTATTAGTTAATATTACTAAAGGATATTATAAAAATGTGTGACAAAAAAAATATTGTTATTTTAACAAAACAGTTCTTTCCGTGTAGCACCTATTGTTGTCGCTCAGTCCGTCCGTCTGTCCGCATATAACAACGCAAAAACTACCCAACCGAATCATTTGAAATTTAAAATATATAATTATAACATAATTTTGTCGAGTCATTTCAAATTTTATGATAATCGGATGGATAGATCAATTACAAGGACTTTCAAAAGGATTTTTTTACATTACGGTCAATAGGGAAAAAAGTTTTAAATGCATTTTAATCGTTTAAAATTTAAAACATATAATTATTGCGTAGTTTTATCGAGTCATTTCAAATGTTATGAAAGTCGGATGCATAGATCATTTACAAAGACAATCAAAAGTATTCCATTACATTACGGTCAATGGGAAAAAGGTTTCAAATGCATTTTAATGATGTTACACTCATTGGAACATAATAGAATTGGCATGAATCTATGAAATATATATTAAAATATGCATTCCGTACAATCTGTGATGCAAACAATTTTTATTATTAAATTACAGGGCCACACAAAAGTATTCCACTATATAATTCTATACGGGGAAACATGGTTTGGTACGTGTTTTAATTATATTCAACTATTTCACATTTTATGGATAAGATATACGTTGCTGAGGTGTAATAAAAATTACTTCCTGCATATTTACAGAAACGTAAAGATTTCAACCACTATACTGTATCCGGAGTACGCTCTACTATATCAGCAAGATCTGAATATTTTTAAAACTTCGTTATCGTACGAACGCACCTCATTTGCTACGTTCACGTGCAGTTTCCAACTTGTTTCATTTTAGAACAGCCTTAAGTGGTCCTTTTTAGAGATTTTTGCTCCTAATTCTATGAATTATATTATACATAATTCTTTTACTGATCCTTTTTTTCTATTTTTATATTTAGGGCTGCTGGTCAATCATTTTCCGAATCCCCCTCCGTAATGTTAAGTCCGGACGTTTGATTCATTTTTATATTCAAAATATTAATTTACAGGGACAGTCAAAAGTTTTCCTTTACATTACGGCCTATGGGGAAAAATCGTTTCAAATGAATTTTAACGTTTATAACACCTTCCAAAACTTTAAAAAGTGCTTGTGCATTGTTTGAAAAGTGCTTATGCATTCGGTTTGTCTGTTTGTTTGTCCGTCTCTCAGCCTATCTGTTTGTACGCACTTTAACTCCTGTAAATATACTCGGATTGCTATGAAATTTTTATACGTTATTGAGGTTTATCCTAGCACGAACCCTATTGAAAATGAAGTATCTACCATGATTAGTTTATCTACAGAGAGAATCAAAAGTTTTCCATTACATTATGGCCTATATGGAAAAATCGTTTCAAAGGAATTTTAAAGAGGTTATGCCCTGTCAAACATATTAAAATATGCATTTTACAAAATATAAGGTGAAAATGTAGCTATTATTCATTTACAGGGCCACACGAAAGAATTCCATTAGATAATGGTAACGGGGGGGAATTGTGTGTGATATATTTTAAATATATTAAGCTTTTTCGTGTATAATAAAATTGATATATGTCACTGAAGCTTAATATAAATTATACGCTACTGTCTTGCATAATATGAAGTACATAGCATTTACAGGGCCATACAAAAGATTTCAAATAGTATATTCTTTCCGAAATACCGTATATGTGTCAGATGATGGCTGATGGAGGGATGAAATGCATTTTAATTATGATTATATTTCGCTAAATATATGCACATTATTTGGTGTGTATAAATGTTATAGTTGATATACAGGGCTATCCAAAAGAGCTCACTAACGTTACTGAATATGAGCGTAAATTATTTAAACGTGGTTCTTAAATAAGCTATGCATTTTTACGCTGAGCTGCATTCAATTTACTGAGAAATGTTTGCAGAATATAGATAAAGGGATATACAGGGCCACGCAAAGAATTCGGTACATTGTCGCCTATGAATGATGATTTATGAGAATGTGATTTCAGTTGTTTTAAAAGTGTTTTAGTTTACAATAAATTTTAGCCTAATGCTGACGTGTAATAAAGGTACAATGTAAACTACAGGGCTGAACAAAAGTATTCAAGTATGTTTCCACCTAATAGTATGAATTGCTGAAAAAGAAATTTCAAGCTACTGGGTATTTTCTTGCTAAACTAAATTTTCCCATTATATCAACTGACATATGAAATACAGGGCTGTTCAAAAGTACTGGAATGCATATTTGGGTATATTTGGCTATACACTATTATTTCCCTAAATAACAAAATTTTCTTAAAGATTTCATTAAGTGTTGGAAAGTGCTTCATAATCTATGCTTAACGCATGGTTTTTCTTACTTGTTCTTTGTTCTCAAAATGTTTATGAAATCTTTGTTTAATTTAATATTTTATGTTTTACAAATTGATAAAGTGTGGAATAAAAATTTAACGCTTCATATAAAGTTGAGCGTAGCTTTAAAAGATAACTTGGAAAAAAAAAAAAAAAGAAGAAGTTGGAAATTGCACGTGAAGCGAAAGAAATGCGCGTTCGTACGATAATAAAGTTTTAAAAATATCACTCTCATAAAATTGTAAACAGTTAATTATAATTAAAATGCGCAACAAACAATGTTCTCTCTATTCTCATTATGTAATGGAATACTTTTGTGTGGCCTTCTAAATCAGTAACAAATGTTCTTTGCACCACAGATTATACAAAGTGTATATTATAACATGTATTTTATAGATGCATATTAATTTTATTATGTTCGAATGAGTGTAACACCATTAAAATGCATATGAAACATTTTCCCCCATTGACCGTAATGTAACGGAATACTTTTGATTGTCCCTGTAATTGATCTATGCCTCCGATTTTTGTAAAATTTGAATTAACTTGACAAAATTATGTAATAATTATATATTTTAAATTTCAAACGATTCGGTTGGGTTGTTTTTGCGTTGTTATATGCGGACAGACAGACGGGCGGACTGAACGACCACTATAGCTGCTACGTATTTACATAATTACGAACGCACCTAAAAAAAATATTTTGAAAAGAAAAAAAAAATGGACATCTTTTAAGAAGTGAACACTGAAAAAAGAAGTTAAAAATATTAGTTTTCTGAGGAGATATTTTGAATATAAAAATGCATCAAACCGTCCATAGACTTAATTTATAGGGAGGTGTATTCGAAAAATGTGCACTGTAATGTTAAGTCTCTGAACATTTAGTGCACTCAACTATTTAATATACTTCCTCACGAAATAATTACTTTTAACTTCTTTCTTTCAGTGTTCTCTTTTTTAAGCTTGTGTATTTTTTTCTGTTTTGAAATTTTTCTAAAAACTACGCTCAACTTTTCATGAAGTGTTAAATTTTTTCTCCCACTTTGTCAGTTTTTAAAACATAAGGGTGTATTTCGATTCAAAATGCCTATTTTCCGATTTATTTTTAAATCCAATTTTGCTCTCAAATGCACCAAACTTTCAAAATCCCTTATTTAGAAACTACACAAGGTGCCGTAAGGGTCATTTTTTTTTTTTAAACGTAGAAAATATTTCAAAAAATGCTGTCAAAGTTGCCACTTTGAACAGAAATTTCCGAACCTGGAGATCTGGGGACGAAAAAAATGATCGAACTGAAAAAACAATTGTTTATAAATCAAATTCTAATTAATTCAGCGAAAAATGACATCACACGGCACCTTATACATCCCTTCAAAAATCATCCATGTTTCTACTTTTCAAAATGAGTCTGGAATTGTATTGAAAAATTTTGATCTGTTGAAGGTGAAAAGTCTTTTTTCGGAATACACCCATAACATATTAAATTAAGGAAAGATTTTAGAAATATTAAGAGAACTAAGAAAAACAAAAAGGTGCTATCCTTTAACCCTTTCCGGCACAGTATGCACAGTCCAGGATACCTAAATTTATTTCCAAACTTGCAAAAGGTATCCATAATATTTTAATAAAATTTTGCTTTTACAGTGAAAGCCTAAATCAATTGGCTCTTTATTTGAACAAAAGCTGTTTCTAAATTCCGGTGTCAGCCAATAATTTCTCATTTTGCTAACAGAATTTACACGTGATAGCAAGGGTTAAAGCTTTTACCATAAATTTAGAGTACCCCTGTATATTTTCTAAACTCACTAAATATTACAATATCAGATGATCGAACAAAATCATTCTGTAAGAGACAATCATGATCTTTTGATTTTGCACACTCCATTTTCATCAAAATAGCTACACAAATGGCGTTTCAATGGCTTTTTATCTTTAGATCGATGGTCACTCTTTGACGCAAAGGGAGACATCAAAGGACTCTAGGATTGACCCGTAAAGCTTACCTCCAACGCCCTGTGATATAATAGGGCGCTGCTACACACGCCATTCAAAGATGTTCTTTTGAAAGCGTGATGATAATTCTTGTGTTTATAGAGCGACAAAGACTATATGAAGGAAGCTTTTCATGATTCCATAAAGACGGGTTCTAACCTATAACCGATGGATACAAAGAGAAAAGGACACTAAAAAAATAAGATAAAAATGTTAATTTCTGAAGGAGATATTTTGAATATAAAAATGCATCAAACGTCCTTACGGAGGAGAATTCCGATGAGAACTCCCGTCAGCAGAAAATTTCTTCTCGCCAAATCTGTCGCCAAGCTTTGCCAAATCACCGTCCAGCAACCCTTGATCGGAGCACTCGATCTTGATGTTAGGAGAAGACAAATCTAGTCGACAGACACAAGGAGCAGTGGGGTGATTTGGAGAAACAAATGGGGTTCCTCCATATCGCTTTTTTCTCCTCTCCATGTTAATGGCATGCGGCGATGCCATTACCACTCTCTATACTCGATGCCACTCCGATAAGCGGCAAATACCCCGTAAATTGCGACAAATGCCCTTTTGGTGAAGATTTTCTTCGCGAAGATAAAAAGGATTTCGCTTTTATGATATTCTCGAACACGGAGATTGTCAAAATAAACGCAAAAAGTGACTCTATTTTAGATATGCGGCCGCGTTTTTTCTCTCTCTCTATTTGAGTTGTCTTTTAGAAATATTTATAGCCTCAATTCGATGAATGTAATTCTTTAACTTTTAACGGTACTACTTGGTTATCCCGTCGACCAATATCGCCAAACTAATAGCCAAGCATGTTGACATAATTTTTATTTTAAATAACGGAAGAACAAATAAAATAGTAAAACATGAATAAAAATACAAATAAAAAGTGGCATTAAAAACCACTTGGTGACGTTTTAAACGTGTGTATCGTGTTTAAGGGTGTATTCGAAAAAGTGATTTTCCACCTTCAACAGCTCGAAATTTTCCGATACAATTTCGGACACATTTTTAAAAGTAGAAGCATGAAACTTGCTGAGGGGATTTTTGAAGTGACGTACGAGGTGCCGTGTGATGTCATTTTTCGCTGATTTAATTAGAATTTGATTTATAAGCAATTATTTTCTCAGCGTGACCCTTTTTTTTAGTTCGCAGACCTCCCGCTTCGGAAAATTTGGTCCGAAACGCCGTTTTTGACAGCATTTTTTGCAACATTTTCTGCATTTATCAAGGAATTGATAATCACGGCACCTTGTGTACTTTCTAATAAGAGAATTCGAAAGTTTGGTGCATTTGAGAGCAAAAATGAATCTAAAAATAAATCTTAAAAAAGGCATTTTGGATCGGAATACACCCTTAATGTCCTGTTCGCCATTTTTAAATCTATTTCATATTTTTGTCTATATTAGATTTTCCATAAAGTTTTAGGTCCTTAGTCTTAGAGCTCATAAAAATTAAAATCTCATATATTTTTTTTAATAATAAATGTCATAGAATTAAAGTATCTGCCGTTTTTGTTTAATCATGAAAAAATTACATAAATAATGAAATACTCGGAAAGTCGTAAACAGGGATGTAGTGGAGGGTATACTGAGGTATACGTCGTATATCTTCTGGATTTTATAAAGGAACCCCGTATACCCTTTGTTATTTTTAAGACTAGACCCCTGTTTGTTATCAAAAGATTTTAATCTTGATTTCAATCTAGATCAGGGGTTCTCAAACTACTGTATGCGTACCAGTAGTGGTACGTGAAGCTCTGTTTAATGGTACGTGAAATAAAATAACAAATGCAGCTTATGCTATAAAAACTAGTCGTTGGGGGCCACCGTAATACTTACCCATCATGGATAGGCATATGAAAATAAAACATGTGAAAACTATTTATATAATGCACTGCAATTCCAAAACAAAATTTAAATATTGTTAATATACATAGTAATGCTCTATTAAGGAATTGCTGATGTACCAATTTCGACAAAACGTCAAACTACTCAAGTAATACCGAACTGCGTAAAAGAAACATACTTATAACTCCAAAAATAATTATAATATAAACTAACAGTTTACTGCGTTGGATTAAGCATCTCATTTTCAATTAAAATATACTACTGAATTGAAATTTGAATGATATACAGGGTCATGAAAAATCGAAGAATGTGGAAAACAGGATTACAAATATCTCGGTAACTTAAAATTCGATCGACTTCGTTCTATATGCAAAATGTGTGTTATTTTATTGTCTTTTACTTTCATGCCTTAGAAAAAAAAAAAATTCGACAATTTTTATATTACCTTTCATCAGAACGAATTTTTCGAGAGTCCGAAAAAAAATAGTTCCGGATCATCGAGGTTGCTGATATTAAATAGGCTTCGTTCCATTCTTACATACTAACTGCATACAAAATTTCAAGTCTCTATCTCAATTTGTTCGGGAGATAGAGCGTTTACAGACAGACAGACGGACGGACGGCAAGATTTTTTTTTCTAAAAATATGTTTTTCGGAATCTCCAGTGTCTAAAACGTGTAAATCCGTAAAAAAATTTTTTTTTCGATTTTCAAAACGATTGCGAGATTTACTCTATACTACGTATGATGGGTAAGTAAAATGGTTCACTCACCCTTCACTGTCCCTTTTCTTGATTTATGAGTTTACCGACTCCAAAGTGTCTGCTCTCTGTTTTAACAGTGTTTTACTGTCTCTTATTTTCACTTAATTTAAAAAGGATTTTCAATAAATGAATAATAGTTTTTAAGTTATACTTAAAAAGATGATGGTCTGTTACAGTATGTAAAACATGTTATTCTAACTACCGTAAGAAATCTTTCACCATTTATGAGAAAAAGATACTTAAGGGTGTATTCGAAAAAATGCTTTTCCGCCTTCAACAGCTCGAAATTTTCCGATACATTTTCAGACACATTTTTAAAGTAGAAACATGAAACTTGCTGAGGGAATTCTCGAAGGGACGTATGAGGTCCCGTGTGATGTCTTTTTACGCTCAATTCATTAGAATTTGAGTTATAGACAACTACCTTCTCAGTACGACCCTTTTTTTCGTTCCCAGATCTCCCGCTTGGGAAAAATCGGTTCAAAATGCCATTTTTGATTGCTTATTTTGCAATATTTTCTGAATTTATCAAAGAATCGGCAATCACGGCATCTTGTGTACTTTCCAAATAAGAGATTTTAAAAGTTTGGTGTATTTGAGAGCCAAAATGAATTCAAAAATAAATCGGAAAATAAGCAATCTGAATCGAAATACACCCTTAAAGTTGGTGGATTTAACGTGGCGGAGATGAGGCTGTCCCGATATTTTTAACCTCTTGGGGACGAGCGACACGTATACGTGCCGCAAAAAGGCTTATAAATCCTCATTTATCTCCACCAGTAAAATTTTACAGAAAAATTTGCCTCATTTAGTCGGAGCATTTTCTCGATTTAACCGATGACAAAACATTTCTTTTACTTTTTATATTTTGGTTGCAGATATTTTGTATGAGAGTGCTATAGCTTTCCAAACCGTGCTATAGCTTTCCAACCAAAATTAAAAAAGTAAAAAATGGCCTGCATACAGATCGAACTCCGCCATTCAATGAAAAAAAAAAAAAAAAAAAAAAAAAAAAAAAAAAAACATTTAAAAAATATTAAAATGCAACCGAGATATCTATAAATATTTCTTCCATAGGATTAGCATTAGCGAAGGGATCTTTTCATTTAAATAAAGTACTCCCTTAAGGGTGTATTTCGATTCAAGCTGATTATTTTCTGATTTATTTTTGAATGCACTTTTGCTCTCATCTGCATCAAACTGGCAAATTATCTTATTTAGAAAGTACACAAGGTGCCGTGAGGGTCGATTCTTCAATAAAGGCAGAAAATGTTGCAAAAAATGCAATCAAAAACGGCCTTTTGAATCGATTTTTCCGAAGCGGGTGATGCTGGGAACGAAAAAAAAGGGGTCCTACTGAGGCGATAATTGTTTATCAATTCAATTCTAATGAATGGAGCGTAAAATGACATCACACGGCACCTGATACGAATCCCCTCAGCAAGTTTCGTGTGTTCTACTTTTAAAAATGAGTCTGAAATTGTATCAGGAAATTTCGAGCTGTTGGAGGTGGAAAAGCGTTTTTTCGAATACGCCCTGTATTCCGAAAAAAGATTTTTCACCTTCAACAGCTCAAAATTTTTTGATACAATTCCAGACACATTTTTTAAAGTAGAACACAGGAAACTTGCTGGGGCGATTTTTGAAGTGATGTATAAGATTCCGTGTGATGTCATATTTCTCTGAATTAATTAGAATTTGATTTATAAACCATTGTTTTTTCAGTTCGATCATTTTTTCGTTCCCATATCTCCATTCGTTCCCATATTCTGTTCAAATTGTCAACTTTGACAGCACTTTTTGCAGCATTTTCTGGGTTTACCAAAAAATCGACCCTTAGGGCACCTTGTGTAGTTTCTAAATAAGGGATTTTGAAACTGGTACACGGAAATGTGACTTTCTATTCAGTAGCAGTTCAGTTTTAAAGTTTGAGAACCCGGATCTAAATCAAAGATTTTATTTACTAACATACCAAAAAAGTGATCCAAATTAAATGAAAAAAAAGAAAATTATGTTGTTGGCAAGCCACGCAATCGTTGATTTTTACAAACAAAACTTTACTAAAATTCCGAAAAACAGTGAGTACTTTAGCTAGTTTTGATGGCACAACTCATTATGCATGCAAAATTTAAAAACAATTTCTAGTTTATCTAGCTCTCAATAGATGGCAGTCAATGTCCAATGGATATTCCCGTATGCAATCCCGGAAATCTCCAATTCTGTTTTTTCTGTGGCTTTTCCTAACGAAATTTCGTGAAAGCATCACCTGATACACGAATAGCGTTTCGAGGTATTCAGACGAACTTTCGGTTCGCCGATAAATAATTGCTAAATAGTTTTAAAAGCTAAAACACAACGCTTTTATATCAGGTCCGACTACAAAGTTTATTTTATTTTATTTTATTTCATTATTATTTTTTTTTCGATTGCATAATTACGATTTTCATATGCGTTTTCAGTGATTGTCATATGGCTAGGGTGTCAGGTGACTGTTAATTTTTCAAATCGCTTTATCCGGCGTTTTCGCTTTTGATCCTTTTAAGCGGCGGCGGCTTTTCAAATGGTTAAATTGTCATCGGTTCTCAAAAAAAAAGTGTTCTAACAAGGAAGGTCTCCATTGGGGGCATACTCAGAATTTTTTGAAAAAAATACGAATTAAACTACTCATGTAGGTAATAAAGAATCAGTGAAAATTAGCAGCGGAATTACATTATTAGATATATAAAAAAATAAAATAGTTTGGAATAATTGGCGTGAAAAGCTGAAAGTGACGCGGGATTTGGCGAGCAGTGCATTTCCTCGCCAAAAGCAGACGATTTTAACGAATCTGAAAATTGATTTTAATTGACTTCACTGTTAAAAATCTGCAGCATTTACTGCAACGTCACTCAACTACTTTTATAGAATATCTCTCTTCTGACCAATGAGAATGCTCCATAGCACGGCGAATTGACCGTGTCATACACTATTAAAAATCTGCTGCATTTTGTTGCAACGCACTCCACCGCTTGTATATAAATATCTCTATTCCAACCAATGAGAAAGCTCCATTTCGCGGCCAAGTAACCGTTTTCTATACAAGCAAGGGAGTGCGTTGCAACAAAATGCAGCAGATTTTAACAGTGTATTTTTCAATTTGGAACAATTTTAATCAATTTAAATTGTGTTTTAAATGATAAAATATATTAATTTCATTTTGTTATAAGTACATATAAACGTATATGACAAAATAACACTTAAAGTAAAGTAAAAATGCAAAACTAAAATTACTTAAACTAAACTTATTTAAATAAATTGAACACAGAAAGTTTTTTCTTTAAAAAGTATTCGAAGCGTAAAAGCGTATTTTTCAAAATTTCGTTTTTACGCCAACCGGAGATAAATCGCCAAATAAACGAAATTTTTATTATTTTTTTTACGGACGTTATAAGGAGGTTCCGCCGAATTTTTTTTTTATAAACATATATAACTATATGAGAAGAACATTCTGTAATTTTTTCAGATTTTTCTGAGTATGCCCGTATGGAGACCTTCCTTGTAAGTTTCAATTTAATCGGATGCCGTAAAGTGGGTGAGAATAACATTCAAAGATTCACATACATGCATACAGGTGAAGCTAATAAAGGCGTGTTAAACAAGTTGGAAATTGCACGTAAACGTAGCAAATGAGGTGCGTTCGTACGATAACGAAGTTTTAAAAATATTCAGATCTTGCTGATATAGTAGAGCGTACTCCGGATACAGTATAATAGTCGAAATCTTTACGTTTCTGTAAATATGCAGGAAGTAATTTTTATTACACCTCAGCAACGTATATCTTATTCATAAATTGTGAAACAGTTGAATATAATTAAAACACGTACCAAACCATGTTTTCCCGTATAGCATTATATAGTGGAATACTTTTGTGTGGCCTGTAATTTAATAATAAAAATTCTTTGCATCACAGATTGTACAGAATGCATATTTTAGTATATATTTCATAGATTCATGCCGATTCTATTATGTTCGAATGAGTGTAACATCATTAAAATGCATTTGAAAATTTTTCCCCTTTGACCGTAATGCAACGGAATCCTTTTGAATGTCCCTGTAATTGATCTATGCATCCGATTTTCATAACATTTGAAATGACTCGACAAAATTACGCAATAATTATATGCTTTAAAGTTCAAACGATTAAAATGCATTTAAAACTTTTTTCCCTATTGACCGTAATGTAACGGAATCCTTTTGAATGTCCCTGTAATTGACCTATCCATCCGATTTTCATAAAATTTAAAATGACTCGACAAAATTATGTTATAATTACGAATTTTAAATTTCAAACGATTCGGTTTTGTAGTTTTTGCGTTGTTATATGCGGACAGACGGACGGACTGAGCGACAACAATAGGTGCTACGTATTTACATAATTACGAACACACCTAAAAGCGCTTATTCACTCAAGCAAGTTCTCTAATAAAAAGGTCAACAACGCGAAGTATTCTCTCACAAATTTAAGTGTGTTCTCAACAAGAGAAAAACGTTTTGAAACATTCACAAATTAATTTTTTAATTCATTTTTTAAGATAAATGGCAAAACCTGATGAGTTATCAATTAACATTTTTTAAGGAATTCAACTGAGAAGATATCAAATTGTAAACGCCTGACCCTGGAAGCAATCCGGAATGGAACTCAGAACACCGCTTAAAGGGTGTATTTCGATCCAAAATGCCTTTTTTTCGATTTATTTTTAGATTCACTTTTTCTCTCAAATGCACCAAACTTTCAAATTCTCTTATTTAGAAACTACACAAGGTGTAGTTGTCGTAAGTAAGTGTAGTTGTTGTAGGTGTCGTGTAGTCGCGTAAATGTCGATTTTTTGATAAATGTACAAAATGTTGCAAAAAAAAGCAATCAAAAACGGCAATTTGAACCGATTTTTCCGAAATGGGAGATAAGGGAACGAAAAAAAGAGCATCCTGAGAAAATAATTGTTTATAAATCCAATTCTAATGAATTTGATAATTCGTTCGAATTATCCGAAGTTCGAATTATGGAAAATATGAAATGAAAACATGCTTAATAGGGTACTATTACAAAGGATTTGATGTTATAGTGTTTTATTGTTAAATTTATTTAATCTCTTATCATTAGAATTTGACTTAATATTAAGTTAAAATGTATAAATACATAAACTAATTAAAGGATTAGAAACACGCCCAATGGAACAAAAATTCGAAACGTCACTGATATTGCAGACGGGGTACTAAGAAAGTGGACATCAAATGCATGGGATTATATGGATACTCGTTCGGAAGAATTTTCTCAAAAATAAACTAGTCGTTGGAGGCCACCGTAATACTTACCCACCATTTATATGCATATGAAAATAAAATATGTGAAAACTATTTATACAATGTATTTCAATTCCAAAACTAAATTTAAGTGTTGTTAATACACATAGTAATACTCTATTAATGAATTGCTGATGCATCAATTTCAACAAATTATATAAAACACCAAACTACTCAAGAAGTACCAAACTACGTAAAAGAAACATCCTTATAACTCCAAAAATAATAATCATATTAACTAACAGTTTGCTGCGTCGGATTAAGCGTCTCATTTTCAATTAAAATATACCTCTGAGTTGAAATTTGAATGAAATACAGGTTCATGAAAAATCGAAGAATGTGGAAAACATGATTACAAATATCTCAACAACTCATAATCCGATCGACTTCGTTCTTTATGCAAAATTTGTGTTTTTTATTGCCTTTTACATGCATTCCTTAAAATAAAAAAAATCGAAAAATTTTGTATACCTTTCATCAGAACGAATTTTTCGAGAGTCCGGAAAAAGTAGTTCCGGATAATCGAGGTTGCTGATATTCAATAGGCTTCGTCCCATTCTTACATACTAAGTACAGACAAAATTTCAAGTCTCTATCTCAATTTGTTCGTGAGATAGAGCGTTAACAGACAGACACACAGACAGACAGACAGACAGACAGACAGACAGACGGACGGCAATTTTTTTTTTCGAAAAATATGTTTTTCGAAATCTCCAGTGTCTAAAACGTGTAAATCCGTCAAATTTTTTTTTCGATTTTCAAAACGATTGCAAGACTTACCTTATACTACGTATGATGGGTAAGTAAAAAAAAAGGTATCTGAAATCCGTGAGAAAGAAGGGGAAAATGAAAAATCGGAATTCTTATTAGCTCGAATTAAAAGAAATCATAGAAAATGGGATCGAATTAATGAAAAAATTTAACGTTGTTATGCAACTGAAAATTTCGGGACTGCATACTTAGTTCGATTTAATTGAAGATTCTAGTTATCCGATTTCAAATTAACGGTAGTCGACTCAGATTTTTCAGTTCTTTATCGAGGACAACAACTACATTCCAAATAGTTTAAAAACAACACAAATCAGAACGACGCAATCCTTTTTCTCACAGTCACACAACGATGCCATTTTCTTTGTCACACCTTTGTTATAATGCAAAAAAATTCGCAGTTTCCATGACAACTCAATCCAACATTAAGCATGCATCACCAGAGCGTCAGCAGATTAGACCAAGCGTTCGTCTAGAAACCACAGATATTCGCACAAGCTAACTTGTTAAATTTTGCAAAAGTGGCACTCTAGGGGAGGGGGGGGGGTGTTTTCGCACCAATTCAATGGGCGAATATCGTGCAGTTAAGCCAACGCGTGAAATCATTGTTTTCGGCTGTAGAGAGATAATAGCGTGAAATGATTTTATGGAAATAAAGGGGGGGGGGGTTGGCAAATACTCAGCACCAAAGGGTAGTTTTTAAGTTTTGTCACGCTGGCTTACACCTTGTCAAGGTCAAAAAAGATGTTACGTTCAACTACCAAGGATATTTTAATAAAATTTTGCTTAATTTAGTAACAAGTTTATCATTTCTAACAGTCAATCATTTTTTTTTTTTTTTTTTTTTTTTAATTTTAGGAGCAGATTATTCTGCGCCGAAAATGATTAAGGCTGTATTTCGATCCAAACTGCTTATTTTCCGATTTATTTTTTAATTTATTTTTGCTCTCAAATGCATGAAACTTGCAAATTCTCTTATTTAGAAAGTACACAAGGTGCCGTAATTGGCGATTCTTTGATAAATGCAGGAAATATTGCAAAAAACGCAATCAAAAACGGCAATTTGAGCCGATTTTCCCGAAGCGGGAGATCTGTGGACGAAGAAAAGGGTCATACTGATAATTTAATTGTTTATCAATCAAATGCTAATCAATTGAGCACAAAATGACATCACACGGCACCTTCTACGACTCTTCCAAAAGTCCCTTCAGCAAGTTTCGTGTCTCTACTTTTTAAAAATGAGTCTGAAATTGTATCGGAAAATTTCGATCTATTGAAGGTAGAAAAGCGTTTTTTTCGAATGCACCCTTAATTTGTCTACTTTTTCTTTTAAATTTGTCCGGTTTCAATTTCTCTCTCTTTTCTTTTTTCCTTTTCTATTTAGAGGCGAAGGCATTCGGCTCGTAAGTAAAGAGTTTTGACGCTATCTGTGGTCGCCTCTCGGCGACTGTGATTCGCGCAAGAGAGTAAGGCTGTTCGGGACTGCATTACGATTTTTACAGAAGAATGAACAAATAGTTATCTATAAATTACATCAGATCGCTAACGCGTTAAATTTCGCAAAAAATATCATTTGATGGGTGTTAACGTCAATTGAATCGGAGAATATCGTGCTTGCCAGCGAAATGTGTGAAAGTATTGTTTGCGACTAAAAGGGTTAATAGCGTGAAACGATTGCGTGGAAGCGAATGCCTTTTTGGCAAACAGGGGACGGGTAGCTCTTAAGTTTATCATGCAACCGAAAACTTTTTCAAGGTTACGGAAGGTGACACACTTACATTCGACTCCTTTTAACTTTTTAAGTGTTTATTTTAAAAAATGTATTTCCGTCTTCAAAAGCTCGAAATTTTGAGATTCATTTCTAAAGACAGAAACATGAAATTGGGGATTTTGAAAGAGTATGTGTCAGGTGCCGTGTGATGTCATTTTGTGCTCCATTCATTAGATTTAGTTTCATGAACAATTATTTTCTCAGCGTGACCTTTTTTTTTTTCTTTTTTTCTTTGTTCGCAGATCTCCCGCTTCGGAAAATTTGGTCCAAGACGTCGTTTTTCACAGCTTTTTTTTGCAACATTTTCTACATTTATCAAAAAATCGACATCTATTCGCGGTACCTTGTGTTAGTTTCTAAATAAGAGATTTTGAAAGTTTGGTGCCTTTGAGAGCAAATATGAATTTAAAAAAAAAACCGGAAAATAAGCAGTTTGGTTCGGAATACACCCTTAATCAAGGAGCGGACGCCTTTAAAACTAGTTTTACCTTCATGGCACTGTTGGAGAGGGAAAACGCGAAAAACGTTTTTTCATTAGTTGAAATTAGTTACGGCACAGATGTCATATACGCACCACATCAGAGTGTGAGGAAAAAAATGGCGATATGATACCTCACATGGTAACCCGGCTATTGTTGTTTATTTATTAATGAAATATTTTCTTTTTTAAAAGGATATGAATATAGTTTTGTTCTATAATTATTAAATGAAACTTTATTTATTTATTTATTATTATTTTCTTTTTAAAATAATAGAAAATAATTAAATATATATATGACGATTTAAAAGTTAGGAGCCAGAGACATCAACGC
The DNA here is from genome assembly GCA_964019185.1 of Maratus speculifer. NCBI lineage: Eukaryota > Metazoa > Arthropoda > Arachnida > Araneae > Salticidae > Maratus > Maratus speculifer. Next base: position 5,421,628 of record OZ025303.1, on the reverse strand, counting down.
CGGGTTTCCCTTTCACCGCAAAGAAGTCATGGCCAACGAGGAAAATAAATAAATAGATGTAGAGAATCCAAATAATTACTCATTGGCTGCTGTAAGTTCATTTATTTAATCCGTAATCATGAGAAAGGGAAAAGCTCCTTTTGCAAACAATCCATCATTATTTCAGCGAGCCGTACTCATCGAAGAAGAAAAAACCCAAGAATCCCCCTTCTCAACTCGAGGCTTCCACCTTTTAAAACTCTAAAAAGAAAATCCTGGAACATTCTGTAACCTCAAACCATCATTCTTTTATGTAAACAGAATTCTTGTCCAGCTACGAGACCATTTTGCACAGACGATAAATTTATTTAAAAAAAAATATTATTTAACTAATTTATAATCGACTCAGGATTTCTTAGGCAGACGATTTTTATAAATGATTAATTTTAAGAGAAAAAGAAAAGAAATGAATTTATTAATATGCACACTATCAAAGGTTGACGGCGGAAAAATAAACAAATAGATAAAATAAAATAATGATATTTTTTGAAAGGTATGGTTTTGAAATAAATTTAATAAGACTTTCTTGAAAAGGGTTGATAAAAACATAGAAGAAATCAGTTTTATTTGGAATATTAAGAAATAAAGTTTTAATTAAGAATATTTTTAATTTAGAGCCATCTTTTTAAATTTACGCATACTGGGATAATGTTTTTTAAGGCAAATTAAGAATTTATATCGTCTGCATAAAGATTAACAGATTAGATTTAGAAACAAGATTTTAATTGCGTGTGTTACATCTGAGCCTTTGTTACATTCTTTCGACCATAATAAAATGGATATACATCTATGAAGTATAAACTAAAATATACATTTTGTAAAATATGTGCAACAAATAACATTTGTTATTCATTGACAGGGATACGCAAAAGTATTCTATAGCATAATGATATAGAGGGGAAAAATTGTTTGAGGCGCCTGTTAATTATATTAAACTATTTAATATTTTACGAAATGGGTATACTGTTTTAAGGCCACGTCTGTTTTGACGGCAACGTCAAATTGTTTAAAATATATGTGAAGAATTTGTATTTGTAATCCTTGAGTAATCTTAAGCTCTTATGTTACAGCAAGTTTAATTTAGTATATGAAATTTTACCATTCCTGAATAATATGTAAATAAAATAGGGATATATATAAAGGCCGTGATTATATTCCCAAATTAATGAACCAAACATTAGGCATAACACACAACAAGACAATATGTATATTTTAAACGTTTTATTATTTATTTATTTATTTTTTTTTTTCAGATAAAAGACACCTGCATCATTACTCAAAATAAATATAATTTACAATAATAAGAAATCATATCATAACCATATGATACCAATTACAATAATTAATTCACATAAGCTAGATTAAGAAATTAAATCACCACCTTAATATTCCAATTTCAATAATTAATTCACTTAAGCTAAATATAATTCAATTGCCCTAAACTATGCCCTCTGATTCCCTATCACTAACAGCTTTAAATATCAATTATTCAGTGCTAGAGAATGTAACAAACAGTAAAAATCGCTTACCAGATAAAATTAAGAAGCACCGAATGGACATCTCTGGAAATATAACGGGTGACAGGGCTAGGACCGTAGCAACAGCTGCTCCAATCGGTTTACTCCGCAGGCACTCACCAAATTATAAGTTTCGCGATTATCTAAAACTCCGCATCTCTAAATTTTTCTAAGTCTCTTTTCCATCACTTATTTTTCCTCTGCTATCCGCTAAGTCTGCTATCATCTAATAATGTGTCCTTTTTCCCAGTCCTCCTATCTTAATACCCTTTTCCTTATTATCATTTTTTCGTTTTTCCCTCCTACTCTTTTTACTCTATTTTTACGTACAAAATCCAATCTTAGCTGCTTTCTTTATTTCCAAGATTCTTATTGGATTCTTTTCTCACAAAGACCTTTCTAGCATTGGCTTACGAACCCCTTCTTTAATATTTAAATTTGTTTATTATTACAGTTTCCTCGGTACGTGACTCTCCTTGCCTTTACGTGATGTTTTTTTTTTTTTTTTTTTTTTTTTTTTTTTTTTTTTTTTTTTTTTGCACCTGGATACTGTATCGAATTCATATTCTCTCGATAACAAGCCTTTTAAATTCCATTGCTATCCTCAACTAGATTCCTGACCCTATTTTTTATTTCTTATTTGAAAGACGGGTTCCAGTCTTATACAACTCCAGCATTCCCTCCGCTATGGTGAGGGAAGTCACCTGAACAGAAAAGAACCCTAGAGAAAGACTCCCTTTCAAAACGAAAATGAAATTTATTATAGGGTACACGTGTGAACACCTGAGCATTTTAACAAGGTACCTTTTTTCTACTTTTACGCATATATAACAATAATCTGCTATGCAACTCTTTTTAATAAGACATGTTTATTTCCTAATCCTAAATGTGAAAGCTCAATTCTTGTCTCCCACCTGTGCTGCGAACTTTTTATTTCACTTCTACTATTATACTATTTCTTTTATTGCATTTTTCTTACCTCCCCTTTTCTTTAATAATCTGGGGTTAGCGACTCAACAATACGTTGGTGAAGTTTAGTACAAGCTAATTCCTGTATATTAGAGAGTAGATAGTATTTATGGGACACACACACACACAAAAAAGATTTCGAATACTATACTGTACCCGAAGTACTGTATAATATTTACACCAAGGTCTAAATATTTTTTTTATTTTGTTATAGTACCTCATTTGCTGCGCTTGATGCGCAATTTTCGACTTGTTTTAGTTTTGTGATTAAGGGTGTATTCGGAAAAATAATTTTTACTTACCCATCATACATAGTATAGGGTAAGTCTTGCAATCGTTTTGAAAATCGAAAAATTTTTTTTGACGGATTTACACGTTTTAGATAGTAGAGATTCCGAACAAACATATTTTTAGAAAAAAAAATTTGCCGTCCGTCTGTCTGTCTGTCTGTAAACGCTCTATCTCCCGAACAAATTGAGATAGAGATTTGAAATTTTGTATGTGGTTAGTATGTAAGAATGGAACGAACCCTATTTAATATCAGCAACTTCGATTATCCGGAACTATTTTTTTCGGACTCTCGAAAAATTCGTTCTGATGAAAGGTATATAAAAATTTTCGAATTTTTTTTTGTTCTAAGGAATGGACGTAAAAGGCAATGAAATAACACACATTTTGCATATAGAACGAAGTCGATCGGATTATTAGTTGCCGAGATATTTGTAATCTTGTTTTCCACATTCTTCAATTTTTCATGACCCTGTATTTCGTTTAAATTTCAATTCAGAAGTATATTTTAATTGGAAATGAGACGCTTAATCCGACGTAGTAAATTGTTAGTTAATAGAATTATTATTTTTGGAGTTATAAGGATGGTTCTTTTACGCAGTTCGGTACTACTTGAGTAGTTTGGCGTTTTATATAATTTGTCGAAATTGATACATCAGTAGTTCATATATAGCATGCATATATAGCATTACTCTGTATATTAACAACATTTAAATTTTGTTTATGAATTGCAATGCATTGTATAAATAGTTTCACATGTTTTATTTTCATATACATATCCATGATGGGTAAGTATTACGGTGACCCCCAACGACTAGTTTACCTTCAACTGCTCGAAATTTTCCGATACATTTTCAGAATCATTTTTAAATGCAAAAACACGAAACTGGCTGAGGTGATTTTGGAAGAGACACGTAGAAGGTGCCGTGGGATGTCATTTTATGTTCCATTCATTAGAATTGGACTGATAAACAATTACCTTCTCAGTAGAAGCCTTTTTTTCGTTCCTCAGATTTCCCACTTCGGAAAAATCGGTTCAAAATTCCATTATTGACAACTTTTTTTATGCAACATTTTCTTATCTTTATCCAAGAATCGACCCTCACGACACCTTGTGTACTTTCTAAAAAGGACAATTTGTCCAGTTGAATTGCGTTTGAGAGCAATAATGAATTCAAAAATAAATCGAAAAATAAGCAGTTTGAATCGAAATACACTTTTAACAAAGTTCTAAAAGTAGTAAAAGTACAGAAAAATAAATATATAACACCAGAATTCAGATATTCCAAAGGCAAAAAATACATTTCAAGATTCTATAAGAACTTCTAGTGTATATATGTATATATATTTTTTTTTGTATTTTTAAAAAGTAATTTATAGTTTTGGCCTTCAAAGAATGTCTAAATAAGTAATCTTACTTTAAGAAAATAAAATAACGAACAAAAAAAAAATCCCTCCAATAAATTTTAAATTTCTAAGAAAACTTTAACATGGCTCACGACCGCTACGCCACTTTGAAAGGCATCACTAAAAAAAAAAAAAGAAGTCAAGTAATTAATAACAAAATTAAATAAATAAACAAAAAAATTCTCCTCATTAATTAATCTCGCTGTAACTATAAAAAGGTTGGCAGTGGTGAAACAAACAGCAATAAAACTGAAAAATGCAAAAATACTTTTTTTTTTTCTACTTATGCGGTTTGTTTTCTTAGTCATGTATTGAAAGTTCAAAAGAATTTTTTTAAATGAGGTTTAAACATTCATAACACCCTTTGCGAAGGAAGAAGAAGGAGGGTGGGGGGGGGGGGGGGGGCTTAGTTATTTATATTATTATTTTATTTCATTTTTTTACGCTCTTTCCATTCCTTGTTCGTAATGAATGCTGTGGCCATTAAAATGTGTTACGCGCTGTTACAAAAACAAGGTAGAACCCGTCGAATTTCGACGAAAGAAAATGTATAAAGAGGAACTGTTTCATTGTTTTATAATAAACCTGCAAAATTAGTTATTGTAAAAAATGTATTTTATGTTGATTAGTCAAACTCTTAAACAAACGATATTTAACGTCAAATTAACAAAATACTATATCTATAAAACTCAGCTGTAGGAATTGTTAAAATTAAATTTTAGTCGTAAGATGTAAGCAGTAAAATATAATAAAGATCTGTTATTATGATAAAGTTATCAATTTAAGTTCTTATGTTAGTATTCCGAAATGAAAAAAAGCAAAATTTATTCAACTTTAACTCATTCATAGATTTTTTCCCCCGTGATATCTAAACCCAGCATCATTTTCGTCATTTCAAAATTTACAAATGCACATTTCGTATCTATATTCATCTTTTCAGAAAAAATTGCCATTTTAATTTGATCATTTTGATTCAAAACTTGAAGTCTCAATGGGCTGTTAACTGAAACAAACTATTGATATTCTTTTATTCGTAAATTAAATTTTGTAAATGAAATCAAAATTGATCGGGTTTTATAACAGAAGACATTTAAATTTCCATTTTTTCTCTTTAAATGAGAAAATGGCAACATGAAGATTATAGTAACCAATCTCTTCCTTTTTACTTACCCATCATACGTAGTATAGGGTAAGTCTTGCAAGCGTGTTGAACACATCGAAATTTTTTTTTTGACGGATTTACACGTTTTAGATAGTAGAGATTCCGAACAAACATATTTTTAGAAAAAAAAATTTGCCGTCCGTCTGTCTGTCTGTCTGTAAACGCTCTATCTCCCGAACAAATTGAGATAGAGATTTGAAATTTTGTATGTGGTTAGTATGTAAGAATGGAACGAACCCTATTTAATATCAGCAACTTCGATTATCCGGAACTATTTTTTTCGGACTCTCGAAAAATTCGTTCTGATGAAAGGTATATAAAAATTTTCGAATTTTTTTTTGTTCTAAGGAATGGACGTAAAAGGCAATGAAATAACACACATTTTGCATATAGAACGAAGTCGATCGGTTTATTAGTTGCCGAGATATTTGTAATCTTGTTTTCCACATTCTTCAATTTTTCATGACCCTGTATTTCGTTTAAATTTCAATTCAGAAGTATATTTTAATTGGAAATGAGACGCTTAATCCGACGTAGTAAATTGTTAGTTAATAGAATTATTATTTTTGGAGTTATAAGGATGGTTCTTTTACGCAGTTCGGTACTAATTGAGTAGTTTGGCGTTTTGTATAATTTGTCGAAATTGGTACATCAGCAGTTCTTTAATATAGCATTACTATGTATATTAACAATATTTAAATTTTGTTTATGAATTGCAATGCATCGTATAAATAGTTTCACATGTTTTATTTTCATATACATATCCATGATGGGTAAGTATTACGGTGGCCCCCAACGACTAGTTTTCTTTTTCTTTTAATAGAAATGGAGTATTCCTGTTGCCACGATTAGAAAAGCGGTAATAGAAACTGCAAAAAAATTAATATTTCAAAAACAAATTACAATACAGCTTTCAAACAAATTTCATTTAAAAGTACATTTTTCTCCCTACACGATGGTGTAAAAATGGAAAATTTGCGATATTTATATAAGTTTAAAAATTTGTAGTAGCAAAAATTGCAATATCGAAATTTCATTTAAAATTCGAAAGTGTTGCCATTCGCAAAATGACGTATGCGTTACGCACAGATACGTTTGGCCTTTATAATATAGATAGCTTGACCAAGTGCAAAAGTATAAAGATAAAAAAAATTGCGCTTTTTTAACAAGTGAAAGAGAGAATTTAATTCATTTCTGTTTCCAAAATAAGGGAAAGAATTTTATGACTTGAAAAGAAGTCGCGAGGAACTTTCTTTTTCTTTTTCTTTTTTTTTTTTTCATTTTGTATAAAAAAGAATTAAGGTTAAAAATTTGTAAACGCAAACAATATTAAACTTACATAAGGGTTTATTTCGATTCAAACTGCTTATTTCCCTATTTATTTAAAAATTTATTTTTGGCTCTCCAATGCATCGGACTGGCAAATTGTCGTATTCAGAAAGTACTCAAGGTGCCGTGATGTTCGATTCTTTGATAAATGTAAGAAAATATTGCAAAAAATGCAATCAAATACGGCATTTTGAACCGATTTTTCCGAAGCGGGAGATCTGGGAACGAAAAAAAGGCTCCTACTGAGAAGGCAATTGTTTATGAATCCAATTCTAATGAATGGAGCGTAAAATGACATCACACGGTATCTTATGCGTCTCTTCAAGAATCCCCTCAGCCAGTTTCATGTTTCTACTTTTAAAAATGTGTCTGAAATTGTATCGGAAAGTTTTGAACTGATGAAGGTGGAAAAGTATTTTCTGGGATACACCCTTAAAAGGTTTTTTTTTTTTTTTTTTTTTTTTTCGTTTTGCATGAAAAAGTATCAAGTTTAAAATTTTATAAACACAAATAGTAATAAACTTATTTAATAATTTAATTTACATCTATTATAATTAATTTAGGGATTGAATAATCGTGTTATAATTTCGTATGCAGCGATTTCTGCAGTTCCAAATATTGACCTTCGATTTATTCTGTTGAGCTGATCCAAAAGTATCAGAACGGATTGTGTCATCGTCAAGGTTAGTTGGGTGAAATAGTCCTCCAGTATTCGTCCGGGACTATGGCTCAGTTGGAAGAGCATTGGCGTCCTCCGCTAATACATCCTTGGTTCGAGTCCTGGCCCGGACTTTTTTCATCCAATTTGAAAATTTACATATGTTATACAGTAAAACCTCCATAACGGACACTCCCGAATAGCGGACACCTCTATTTAACGGACAATTTTCTAATCCCCACTCCCAAAACTTAAATTTTTCTATGTTTAACCTCTGAATAACGGACATTCCGAATAGCGGACGCTATTTTCGGCGATAAAGAATGAAAAAATATCTTTTAGCGAGGGGAAAAAAAAAAAAGGTTAAAAGCGTCTAAATTTATTAAGGAAATGCATCACAAAATGTGTGATCACAGATAAATGTAGAGGATGGACTGGGGAAAGCCCCCCCCCCCCCCCCGCGTCCAATGTTGAATTCAGGAAGTTGCTCGGGAGGGACATCTCCCAGAGCATTCGAAACTTTCCCCGGATGATTTTGCGATTTTATGTTTTTAATGCTCAAAAAGTGCAACCCCCCCCCCTCTTCTTTCCGTCTCGGAACTCTATAATGTGCAATAACGTCACATTATAAACAAACTACATGTAATCACAAGCAAAAGTAAACTTTTGTAACAGTTTTTTTCACAAGAGTGTACTAGACAGTGGATGAAGGTGTACACAATTTAATTTCAGTTTTATTGCTTAAAAAATAATTTTAATTTCTGATTAATCATGTAATGGAAGTTTTAGGACATATAAAAGCCAATTAATGAAACATTGAGTATTTCTTAGCGATTATTGAATCTCTGAGGTTTCCCCAATAGCGGACACCTCCGAATAACGGACAATTTTTGCGTTCCCGGGGTGTCCGTTATTTGGAGGTTTTACTGTATATAATTAATTTAATTTTTAAATTGATTACTTAATTAGTAAATGATTTGTTGAGTTATTGATTTGTATTTTTTATGTAAATGTTTCTATAATGCAAAAGGGCAATAATATTTTAAAAAATCTTACTTGCGAAGTAATCAATAAAAAAAAATGACTGTTTTGCTGATTTCAATTTTTCTATTACTAATCTTGACAGATATTCATTTACCATACTTATATTATAACTTTTAGTCCTTCACTATAAGCAGCATTTACGAAAAAAGTATTCAACTGCTTTGCATATTTTAAAGCATCTGTGAAGTTCTTTATTTCACAATTTGCCTTTCTCTTTCATTTTCAGTGTCATCCCTCACAATTTTCAGCATTTTTTTTTTCAATATAGACTGGGAGGTGGCAGCACAGACAATCACCTCATCGAGTTCGCGACAGAAATTCTAGAATTGGTTAAAACTCGAAATGCATGTTAAAATGCAATCAGTCTACTAAAACACCTAAAAATCTGAAATTTGACTCGTAGATTTACTATTAAATTTTCCTGCACTCAAATCTATGAAAATATGGAGGACTGGCTGCAGGATATTCCAATGATAAACCGACAAATCAACCACTAAAATCGGGTTCATATGGGCTTTCCATCTAGATATGACTTGGCAGACCAATTGTATTTTAATTAGCGAATAAAGTTTCTGGAATTTCAGCTGTGAACTTGATGAAGTTATTCTCTGCAGTGCCACTTCTGGCTCTAATAGGGATAAACACACTTCGATATCTTCATCTGAATTGTGGATAAGTAAATGCTCATCAGTTGGGTTGCATACCTCTGTACCAACATAAATGCATATTTGATAAGTTCACAAAATTCTGTATTTTCATTTTCATCACAGACTACTTCATTATCTCAAATCCAAAAATCAACCCCTTTAACATTTTGCATTCGTGTGTCCAGTGTGATTGGACAACATTTTGCTTTGCAAAATTTGTTTTTGTCATACCAGTAACAAAGGAAAATAAAATTCTTTATTTAATTAAAGATTTTTTTAAAATTATGTACTTGAAGGAATTTTTTTTTTTTTTTAAGTGGTGTCAACTGAATAAAATTTGTGTAAGAAACATTCGAGTCAAAAGGTTAATCTCATTTTCAAGTGTCCCTTAAATCGAGTGTCCCTTATTCAGAGGTAAATATATTGTATGTCCTATATAGGGATTACAATCCCGGGATCCCGCATCCCGGGATTCCGGGATCCCGGTGTATTTTTAATCCCGAAAATCCCGGGATTTGTCAGAAAAAAATCCCGGAATTTACGGGATTGTCTGGTTTTTTAGTGGAATAATATTCAACTGAATTTTAAAAAGATATTTATAAACTTTCGCTTTTGATTGAGAAAAAATCAATTTTCATGAAATTTATACATGATTGAAAAAGAATATATGCCTCAAATATTTTTTACATATATTTCTAAGCGAGTAAATCTTTTACAGTAGAAATTTTTTGACTTGCAAACAGATGTAACACATACAGCTTTTAAACAGGAAAAATGAAATCATTTGTTTATTTCGATTTTACTGCGTTTGTCGAAATTTTCTTCACTTCGTAGATCATTTTTGAATTAGCTTTTACTGATAAGCGTCGCATTTGTGTATGATAGTCATTATGGGCTAACTTCTTTGTTTTTCGTGAATTCAGACTTACTTTGCTTTGAAGATGTCGAATGAAAAGGATTCTACGGTTCATCGGGAAGACAATGATACAGCTTCAATTTGGTACTACTATTTAACGCCAAAAGATGGAAAAAGCGCTAAATGTAAAAGCAGTGCTTAAAACATTAGGTGGATCGACTAAGGGATTGCAGAATTTATTACATACTCTATTCCATCCTCAAGTCAAGATTGCACAGAAGATAAATTGCCTTCTAAAAAAAATAGACTACAATTTTAGTAGTGATAAGGAATCACTGGATTTGATTCTATCGAGAATGACTGCTAAAGATGGTTTTTCATTTAATGTTTTCATCGCTTCAATTGATTTAAGAAATTCACTTATAGCTAAAGGCTATAATGATTTACCAAAATCTGCAGTATCAGCTCCAAATCGTGTAGTGAACTATAGTTTCATAAAAAAGATGTTAATTGCAAGAGAAATACAAACTTTTAAAACTTCGGGGGAAAAATTAGTTTGATTTTGACGAATGGACATCTACTGCAAACAAGCGATTTGTGAATATTAATGTCCATTCAAGAAATATAAATTTAAACAAATTCTTTAATTTAGGGCTTGTGCCTATACATAGATCTTTCATTGAAAAAAAAGTGTATCGAAATGCTAACACTGCATTTCAATGAAAAAATATGTAGTTGCTATCGTAACTGATGAACAAAATGTAATGCTGAAAGCCGTAAAAGAAATTGAAGCTGATCAACAGTTTGTTTCTTTCATGGCATTCTTTTAGCAGTTTGTGATGATTTATATTGTAATCAACGAAATACAGAACCAGAAACTTCCTCCAATAAAACAATAGCTGAATCATGCTGCGGAAGTGAAAATTTAGCCCTAGAAAAAGATGATAAAGATGAAGATATTGAATCTTCCGAAAGTTTCGAATCGGGGTTTGTTTTAAATTTTGAAGATGAAAACGGCTTTTCATACTCTGATGAATATATCAATGACCTTATTAAAAAAGTTCAAAAATTAGTAATTTATTTTAAGCGATCTGCAACAAGGAATGAAGTTCTTCAAAAGTATGTTAAATCTGAAAAAAAGAAAGAACTTTCCCTTCTTTTAGATTGCAAGACTAGATGGAATAGCTGGTAACTATACTTGAACGATTTTATTTCTTGAAAAATTGCATACAGAAAGCCTTTAATCGATTTAGAGCATAAGATCTGAATTGACGATTCTGATTTTCCACTTATAAACGAAATTGTTGAAGTCCTCAAACCGACACAAATCACATAGTAGAAGCAATCTGTCGCAGGGATTCTAATTTGTTAGCCGCAGACGCAATCTTAACGAATAAAGGCGAAAACGAATTGGAACGAATTGTCGGTACGAATTGTCGGAGAAAAAAATCAAAATTTGCTTATAAAATGACAGACGTGCTAAAACTATGCACTAGAGAACGCGGACGTATGGAATTATCGGGTGTTTTAAATTATTTGCATAATCCTTAATGAGATGACCTGAGTGCAAACTAGCAGTATGTTTTCTTTTCCTAACAAAACTGTTATTAAGAAGCAAGTAAAAGAAATAATTGGAAGAGTGAATAACAGTGTTGACAATAGCAAGTCTGAAGATATAGAAATAACGCATATTGAGCCCACTGCGAAACGTCATAAGTATAACCGAACATTTAAGGAAAAATTACAACACGAAATAGAAAAAAACATGCGAACTGTTGAACCTGAAACATCAAAACAAAAGGATTTATCAATACAAAATAGAAATGAGATGTCTCTTTTTGAAAATGGAGGAGTATGCGGTCATCATTTAAAATTAGTTTATCTATATTTGCTGACTATTCCTCCCGCGAGTGTTGAAACAGATTGAGCAGTTTCGGCAGGAGGATTTATTGCAAACAAAATTAGAAGTCGACTTGGAGGTGATACTTTAGATGCTTTGATATTTCTTAGATCATAGTTTCAAAGGAAAACCAATTAGTTAAGAAACACTGAGCTATTCAAACTAATGTTCTTTTTGTATCTTGGTATGCAATAATTTTTTATGTTATGCAATGTTTTCAAATTTTAACAACTATCACTAATTAGAAATTTAAATATATTTATTTAAATTTTCATTATTATATGTAAGTATGTGTTAAGTACTTTTATTTCAAGGAAAAAAAAGCATTATGTAGAGGAAAATCGTATGTTTCCGATATCCCTAATTTGTATTCTTTAGTTATTTGGTAATGAGAATAATTCAAAATTTAATTAGTACTATTAATTTATTAATTATCTTTCCATATTGTAAATATTTACCCATTCAAAGACTTTTTCAACACCAAATGAAAGAAATTATATGGAAGATAAAACATAGACTTTTGTTGCTGTTGTTGTTACATTGTCAAACATTACCAGCATATTTGTTGTAATTTATCCTATACTATTTTATTATTAATTAATAAATTTTGAACTTGAAATATTTTTTTTAAGTTAGGCTGTATTTTTGCTTTAATTATTTCGTACAATATTATGAAATTTAGCTAGTGTGAAAATTGGTAATAATGGAGAAATTTTAATTTTCGTAATCCCGGGATTATCCCGGGATCCCGGGATTGAATCTAAACAATCCCGAAATCCCGGGATCGGAAATTAGTCTCGGGATTGTAATCCCTAGTCCTATACCAAGAGACTGGGACCGGAACTTTTGTCCCTTAAATAAAGGTGTCCCTTATTCGGAGTGTCCCTTATTTGGAGGTTTCACTGTATTATTATCATTATTGTGGGATATTGAGTGATTAACTTATGATTTAAGCAAAACTAATATTCTTGATAAGATAAAAAGGTTTGTTAGACATAAAATATATACGTAGCATTCAAAAATAACAGTAGAACTGAATAACATTCAGTATAAATAAGCTTCCCTGAGCTTTGCATTAAAAGTCCATCAAACTCGCCATCGCTGAAATCTATAGAACACCTCGTTCTTTCCACGCATCATCACATGAGTCTCATTTGTGATATCACGTTCATTAAATCATTGAGTTTATTATCTTTTATTGCTGAATACTTCATTCTTTAATCCCACATCATTATTATTATTATTATTATTATTTTAAATTCACAATGAAATGCATTTAAAACCCAATACTTTCAAGCATTTCATGCTCATCATCAGAATTAAAAAATGATAAAATTCAGAGGCTGAGTACTTTTTACTATATGGGTTGATTGTATAAAGGACAAATTAATGTGACCGTATGTACAGTAGACATATTGTGAAATGCGACGTAAAATTCATTAAATATATCGAATTACGAATAATAATAATAATAATAAAACCTTTAATAAATTTGGGAACGAAAAAAAAGGTCCTACTGAGACACTAATGTTTCAAATACAAATTTTTATGATTCTTTTTATACGGTGCGTTTAAGGGTGCATTTCGATTCAAACTGCTTATTTTCCGATTTATTTTTAAATTTAAAAATAAAAGTATGATTATTCTAATCAAAAAGGTTTTTCATTATCAATGAATTCCTAATTGAATTATAAACGATTTTTGTCTTAAAATTATTGACTTTTAATGTGTTGGAATTGAAGTACTTTTTTAAGTTGCCTTCTATTATTGAATTCAGTTGAAAAAAAAAATCTTTCTTATCATAATGATTCGCCTTGCTTAAAATAAATATCTTGTATAAAGTTTATACTTGACATTGTGCCAAGTGCGCTTCGAAAGGAGGTCTCAAAGTAGCAACACTATTATCATCCTTGCCACTATTTGCTGTGAGTGCATTCTTGAGAGAAAGCACCATTACTCATTGCTATATCACCAACTAAAAGAATATTGCGTTATTTAAATTTGTATACAGAGCTTCCCCCTATGGAACAAATGGTTCAAAAGAAACACTAATTGCAATAATTTGTTTACTTAAGATTAAAAACAGCTTTTAATAACTTTATAGTAGTATTTTTTAATTCTTATTTTAACAATTATTTTTACCTGAATACACAAAAAGCTTAATATAATTAAGAGCAAAAAATTTAGCGTTTGAAATTGACAGAAATCTACAAAGTGTAAGTTTTTCTGCATATTAGAATGTCTATTATTGTTTCAAACATAGAACTAAGACAGAAGTGCAATTAAGAAACGGCCCACTGTATAACACTTAAACTGAAGAAGTATTTGTGTGGCAAGAAATCATCATTTTTTTTTTAGCATAAGACGTCTCGGAAAAGTGACTATATATTCAAATAACCGATTTTCACTTAACTAATTCATGTTACATTTTGTTGATTACGATCTGATTCAACAAAGCGGCGGATTCGGAAATACGCCAAAAACGTTTGAATATTAAGTTTGGTTTTGATTCCTATAAGCGGCAATTATAGCAATTTTTCCTAGTTCTGGGAGGGGTTTTAACCCCAAAATCTCTCCCTTGGCTGCGCCACTGCTCCGAATACTTTGATTATGTGCGTTTGTTTCTTGTATTGAAGTTTTGTGAATAAAATTATAAATGCAGCTTTAGGCGGAGCTACTCAAATGAATTCTGTGATTATTTAACGCAACTAATTCTCTAGAGAAACTAGAGAAATATTTTTGTATTGCGTTAAGTTTCATTTGGAAAATTCTATATGCCTCCTTTCAAGCGCCCACTTTTGAGCCTTTAAAACTAGTTTCACCTTCCTGGTAGAATAAGGGAGGGAAAAAGTTCGTTTCTTGGCATGCTATTGGAGTACTTATTGCAAATGAAAAATGCAAGAATTGTGCCGATACTTGCAGTATATTACTAATAGTGCAAGAGCCGACAGCACAAAAATCTAAGGTATCCAGCAAAAGAACAAAAGCTTTATTTTATGGAAGAATAGTTATAGGGGATTCTAATGGTCCATGTTTGCGAAATTAAGGGTGTATTTCGATTCAAACTGCCTATTTTCCGATTTATTTTTGAACTCATTATTGCTCTCAAATACACCAAACTTTATAAATCTCTTATTTGGAAAGTACACAAGGTGCCATAATTGTCGATTCTTTGATAAATGCAGAAAATATTGCAAAAAAAGCAATCAAAAACCGCATTTCGAACCGATTTTTCCCAAGCGGGAGATTTGAGAACGAAAAAAGGGGGTCATACTGATAAGGTAATTGTTTATAACTCAAACTCTAATGAACTGAGCGTAAAAAAAAACATCACTCGGCACCTCATACGTCCCTTCAAGAATCCTCTCAGCAAATTTCATGTTTCTACGTTTAAAAATGTGTCTGAAATTGTATCGGAAAAATTCGAGCTCTTGAAGATGGAAAAGCGTTTTTTCGAATACACCCTTAAACGAGTGCATAAATCAAAAATTAATACCACTAGGGGTTGACTTGTTGGCATACAATTCAATTGTGTTTGCCACACAATCAACTGACTGTACGGCAAGCACACTGTTAAATCCATCACTAGTGGTATTAATTTTTGGCTCATGCACCACTTCACTTCCGGAAAACGTGGATCATTCGATCCCCCTTCCATAAAATAAAGATTTTGTTCTTGTGCTGTGCTGTCGGCTCTTGGACTGTAAGGAAATCAGCGCAAATTGAGTGAATTTACAGGACCCTCCAAAAGAAATAAATATTCATTAACTTTTAAATACTGCCACATAAATTATTGAATAAATACCGCACCGCCCACTTGATCAAAGCATTCATAGTATGTTTTAAAGTAGTTAAAACAAGTTGGAAATTGCATGTGAAGCGCAGCAAATGAGGTGTGCTCGTACGATAACGAAATTTTAAAAATATTCAGATCTTGCTGCTACAGTATGCCTCAGTACTTCAGATATAGTATAGTGGTCGAAATCTTGTTTGCGTTCTTGTAAAATATAGAGGAAGAAACTTTTATTACACCTCAGCAACGTATATCATAGACATAAAATGTGAAATAGTTTAATATAATTAACACATGCCCCAAACAATATTTTCCCGTATAGCATTATGTAGTGGAATACTATTGTGTAGCCCTGTAATTCAATAATAAATATTCTTTACATCACAGATTATACCGTATGTATATTTTAATACATATATACTTCATAGTCTCATGTATTCTATTATATTCGAATGAGTGAAACACCATTAAAATGCATTTGAAACTTTTTCCCCATTGACCGTATAATGTAATGGAATACTTTTGATTGTCCCTGTAAATGATCTATGTATCCGATTTTTATGAAATTTGAAATGACTCGACAAAATTGAGTAATAATTTATTTATTTTAAATTTCAAACGATTCGGTTGGGTAGTTTTTGCGTTGTTATATGCCGACGGACGAACTGAACAACAACTATTGGTGTTATTTACATAATTACGAACGCACCTAATAAAAGTTAGAAAAAAAACAACATTAAACTTTATTTCTTTCAAGAAAATTTCCCATCGCTAATGAGCGAAATTCGTTACTTCTTTAATGTCACATTCCTTAAATAATAATTAAAACAATAGAAGTCTCCTTCTAATTAACAAAAAACTTTCACTCATTAATCTTAATGCCATTGTTAAAAGAAAAAAAAAATGCCACATATTAGACAAAAGTGAAAAATTCAAGCCACCTTTTTCTTTCTTTCTTTTTTTTTTTTTTTTAAATCTTTACACATTACTCAGAGATACATTTGCGGTTTCTGTTTTATTTTTCGCACTTTCCAAAGTTAAAAAAAGTTTTCTATATGGAGCTTTAAGTCTCATCAACGCCCACTGTGAAAAAGGGGGAAGAAAAAGAGGGGGGATATGTTTTTCTGCGCTGAGTTTTGTAATGGATGCTTGTGACAGTTAAAATGCTAAGTAGTTTTAGAAATAGTTTGGTTTTTAACAAGTTAAAGGATGGATTTTATCTACCCTCTATTTGATAAAAAAAAAGAAAGAAAAAGAAAAAAGAAAAAAAGAAAGAAAGATTGTTTTGGTTGGGGAAGGCTCTGCACAAATAAGTGTTTTAAAATGAAAAATGTAGCCCAGCAGTGTCACTCGTTAGGTGGCTAAGTCAGCATCGACTGATGTCAATTTATAACTGAATCTGAAGTTTCAGGAAAATCTGCATTTGTTTTGAGATATAACTATTGGAAAATATTTTTCAAAAATCTACATAACAACACCACATGTTGGATGATGTACACTAAATCTAATCAAGATCTTTTTTTTTTTTTTTTTTTTAATCAGGTTTAAACAGAATCTGAAGTTTCATGAAAATCTATGGATTAGTTCGAGATACAACTATTACGAAATCGTGAAAAATGCAGCACAACAGCGCTATTTATTGAATGATTTACGCCAACAACTAAATCATACTCTAATCTACATTAGGGACTATAGCTAAATCTGAAGTTTAAAAAAAAATTGGGGCGTTAATTCTTGAGATAGAGCTTTAGTGGAAATTATGAATAAGGCAGCGTAGAAGCGCCACCTATTGAGCAATATACACCAAAAACTAATCAGGTCCAGTTTATATCAGGGTCTAACTGAATCTATGTTTTTGTGAAATTCCGTGCATTAGTTCTTGAGATTAAAAGTCGACAAAATTTTTGTCACATACAGACTCAGAGTGACAGGCAAACTCTCAAACAGATGTTTTCTAAAAGTCATCAAATCGTGTTCCGGACCTTTTAAAGTGTATAATTTCATCGAAAACCGAAAGTCGAAATTGATCACGAATCCAATACTTTCTTCTTGTAAAGATAGAAGAATTTAAAAATTAGGGAGAAAAATCAGGAATTTTCTTGTTATTGCACATCTACAACGATTGAAAGAGCCATTATCATTCATGTTTTTTACATTCTGTTTCATTTTATTTTACTTTTACATTAATGTTTTCCTCATATTCGTAACCATGGAGTAAAACAACCGATAATTTTGGCGAGTTAAGCGATGCTGCATTCATGAATTTTTCCTATTTTATTCTAAAATGTACGCTTAAACAAAACTTTTTGACTGTTTGTATAGATTTTGAATCCTATGAAAGAAATTTATAAAGACATCTCAGTTGCATTTCAATATTTTTAAATGATTTTTACCTTCTTCTATCTTCAATAGAAGAAAGTATTGTTATCGATTTTTTTTTTTTTTTGACGAATTTACACGTTTGGAGGTCAGAGATTCCAAAAAACGTGTTTTTACAAAATGTCTGACTGTCCATGTATCTGTGGACACACGGAACACACATAAAAAATATCAAGACCCCCACAAAAGTGGGGTTTCTTGATATTTTTTTTTAAAAAAACGACAAACTTTTCAAACAAACAATGTCGATTATCACACTTCTTCCCTGTTAGAAAATGATAAATCCTATTTCTTTTTCTTCTTTCTGTGTTTTTTCCCTATGAGAAATGGAATATCCTTTTTTTGTGTCCCGTTCCGAAAGAGAAATGGGATATTTCATTTTCTGATTTGGGATAAAGGTGGTCTTTCACCTTTTTTTTTTTTTTTTTTTTTTTTTTTTTGGTAACTTTTTTCATTTTTTTTTCCTAAAAATATCATGAGACCCCACTTCTTCTTTTCCATGTTTTTGATCAACTATTGTGTGATATATTTTGTTTTATTGAACAGTGGCGCGTATTTTAGATAACGCTAATTTAAATATTTTTAATATTTAACAGATTATATCTGCTAACAGCAACAATATCTCGATGCACTTTCATATTTTATAAGAAAAAGTTTGGGGTAGTGTTGACATTAAAAGATAAGACATTAAAAGGTAAGATATTAAATGCAGAACATGGAAAAAAAAAAGTCATTTTGATTGTGCTTTGTGGCAAGATAACAATGTAAAGTAACAATACCCCATAGAAACAAATAAATTTTTAAAGCATGTAGTGTTACACTAATAGTTTATGCGAAAAGAATTTCAGGATCTTGTTGCTTGCCAGCGATATAGCCCTCCAAACATACTCGTATTTCATTTTTCATGAAAAATGGCATTCACAACATTGAACTTTGACATTTTCTACAGGGAAGAGGAAATTTTTTCAGGGCTTCAATATTGCTCATTATTCATTAAATGTGATCTACTTCAACATATAAAAAAATCAAGCAAATCAAAACTATCAGAACATCACTTTTTTGTCTGCATTTCAAAATAATGGCTCTTAATTTGGTGACAAAGTGATGAGCAGCACAACAATATTGCAAAAAAATATTTTCATCATCACTATTTACAACGCTATTTTTACTTTCTTCTATCTTTACAAGAAGAAAGTATTGGATTCATGAAAATTTTCGACTTCCGGTTTTCGACGGATTTATACGTTTTAGGAGGTCCAGAACATGTTTTGACTATTTTTAGAAAATGTCTGTCTGTGAGTCTGTCCGTCCGTCTGTCTGTCTGTCTGTCTGTCTGTCTGTGTGTGACAAAAAAATTGTGGGCGCTCTATCTCAAGAACTAATGCTCGAAATTTAATAAAATTTTATATTGTTAGAACTTGATATGAATTAGTGCCTATTGGTTTTTGGTGAAAATTGGCCTGCAGGTGGCGCTGCTATACTACGTTTTTCATGATTTTCAAGATTGCTATATCTCAAGAACTATTGCACGGAATTTCACTAAACTTCAGATTCTGTGACCCCTTGATATACATAGACGCTGATTAAATTTTGGTGTAAATTGGCTAGCAGGTAGCGCTGCTATGCCACGTTTTTCATGATTTTCATGATAGCTATATCTCAAGAACTAATGCACAGAATTTCACCAAACTTCAGATTCCGCGATACCTTGAGATACATAGCCGCTGATAAGGTTTTGATGTGAACTGCCCTATAGGTGGTGCTGCTATGCTACATTTCGCACGATTTTTGCGATAGCTGTATCTCAAGAACTAATGCAGAGAACTTCATCAAATTTTAGATACTGTTACACTAAAATATATAACATAATTAGACGCAGATTACATTTTGATATTAACCTTGCAACAGGTGGTGCAGCTATGCTGCATTTTGCACGATTTTTCCGATACCTATATCTCAACAACCAACGCACAGAATTTCACCAAACTTCAGATTTTGTTATAAAATGACATATAACATAATTACACGATGATTACGTTTTGCTATAAATTCTTCAACTGATACTGCTGCTGTGCTATATTTTACACGGTTTTTTTAAACTAGCTATATCTCAAGAACTAATGCACAGAATTTCATCAAACTTCAGATTATTTTATACCATAACATAATCAGACGCTTTTTTACGTTTTGGCATAAATTGTCCAAGATATGGGGTTGCTGTGCTACGTTTTGCAAATTTTTTGTTATAACTATATCTCAAGAACTAATGGACGAAATTCCATCAAATTTCAGATTCTGTTAGGTCTTGACATAAATAGATGCTTATTAGGTTTTAGTATAAATTATCCAACATGAGGCACTACTAAGCTCATTTTCTCAGAATATTAATTAAATTTTGCGTTTTAGGCTTTTCGGATACCAGAATCTCATTAGGCTAGGTCAAATGTTCGAGGAAATTCGATAGTAGGTAACTTTGGGGTCACCACGTTTTTTTTTAAATATTAAAATATACTTATGAGATAGAAGAAAGTTTTGGGATTGACACATCCAACTAGTTTAACACTATTTAAGGCTAGAATTTGAATTTGTAAAGTTTTTATTTTATAAAAGTTTTAATCATCAGAATTTGATGAAATTAAAATGGGACCACATGGGTATCTTAGGTATGGGTATCTACATGGCTACTATACTATCGACATGGGTACCTATAAGTCTCAAAGCTATAAGCCGAAACAGGTACTATTCACATTCTTTTAAGGGTGTATTCGAAAAAACGCTTTTCCACCTTCAGCAGCTCGAAATTTTCCGATACAATTTCAGACACATTTTCAAAAGTAGAATCATGAAACTTGCTGAGGGGATTCTTGAAGGGACGTATGAGGTGCCGAGTAAAGTCTTTTTACACTCAATTCATTAGAATTGGATTTATAAGCAATTAATTTCTCTGGAAGACCCTTTTTTTCGTTCCCTTATCGCCCACTTCGGAAAAATCGGTTCAAATTGCCGTTTTTGATTGTTTTTTTTGCAATATTTTGTACACTCATCAAAGAATTGACCTTCACGGCACCTCGTACACTTTCTAAATAAGAGAATCTGCGAGTTTCATGTGTTTGAGAGCAAAAGTGAATTCAAAAATAAATCGGAAAACAAGCAGTTTGAATCGAAATACACCCTTAAGTGTAAATGAATCGAAAATTCACCCGGTTTTTTTTAACACATTCGTGGCGCTGCACGTAAATAAATTTAATTTTTTTTTCATTTTTAATCAGAAAATGGCAACATAAAGATACGGTGTAACAGGATGACTGCCTTCCTTAAATTATAGAATCTATAGGTGGCGCTATTGCCACTTTCGGCAAAATATCCTGAGATATTTTGCCTTCCTTTCTAAAAACATGAAGTGAAGTAATTTAGTTTAATGAGAGAAGATTTGGATGTGTTTTCGGAATATATCTCCCTTAGAGATGTTCTTTTGCGTTAAAGTAATTTTATGAATGTTTTACTGATTGTTTAGCGCTTCGTTATGCCATATGTATATAGTGTGTTTTGTGCTGTGTCGTCTACAATAAAAATGTGACTGTAACATCTCTGTTCTATATTTTAAGTACCGAACACATCCCACAACGGTAATATTTTTTCCCCTTTATCCATTTGTTTTTAATAGAAATGGAATACTTCT
Source organism: Maratus speculifer (assembly GCA_964019185.1). Lineage (NCBI taxonomy): Eukaryota > Metazoa > Arthropoda > Arachnida > Araneae > Salticidae > Maratus > Maratus speculifer. The sequence continues at coordinate 5,399,961 of OZ025303.1, read as the reverse complement.
CCCGTCAGACATGGTGACGTCACTGCAATGTCGTTGTGAAGTCACATTGTGACTTTGTGACCATCGATTGTCGATGTGACGTCACGTGACGACGATGTGAAGTCACGGTGACTAAAATGTGAAGTCGTTATGGCCGTTTTAGAGCTTTTTTGTGACGTCACATTCTGAGCACTTTGTGACGTCACAATGTGACCAATTTGTGAAAAGTGTGTCATTTGTGACTACTTCGACATTAACATTGTGACGAAACTGTGACAAAAGCGACGATATTTAAATTGCCAGAAATAAGTTTTATTAAAGTGATTAACATGTTTTGAAGAATATTTGTAATTTTCTAAAAGATTTTAAGAAAGTCACATCTCTGTCACAATGTGACGTCACTGAGTGGTGGCATTTTCGTCACAGATGTGATGTGACCAAAGTGACTCACAGTGACGTCACTGTGACCATGCATGCTATGACGGCTGTTGTCATAATTAGAAAAATGGTATTAAAAACTACAAAAAAATTAATGTTTCAAAAATAAATTAAGGGTGTATTAAAAAAAAATGCTTTTCCACCTTCAACAGCTCGAAATTTTCTGATACAATTTCAGACACATTTTTAAAAGTAGAAACATGAAACTTGCTAAGAGGATTTTTGAAGAGACATACAAGGTAAGGTGTGATGTCATTTTACGCTCCATTCATTAGAATTTGATTTATAAGCAATTATCTTCTCAGTATGACCCTTTTTTTCGTTCACTGATCTCCCGCTTCTAGAAAAATCTGTTCAAAAAGCCGTTTTTGATTGCTTTTTTTGCAATATTTTCTGCGTTTATCAAAGAATCGATGATTAGGGCACCTTGAGTACTTTCTGAATAAGAAAATTTGCCAGTTTGATGCACATGAGAGCAAAAATGAATTAAAAAACTAGTCGTTGGAGGCCACCGTAATACTTACCCATCATGGATATGCATAGTATACAATAAATGAAAACATAACGTATGTAAACAATATATAAAATGCATTACAATTCCAACACAAAATATAAACGTATATTTAAGTCTTTTTAACACATAATCATGCTCTATTAATGATTTTCTGATGAACCAATTTCGATAAATTATATGAAACGCCAAACTATTCAAGTAGCACTGAATTGCGTAAAAGAAACATCCTTATAACTCCAAAAATAATAATCATATTCACTAACGGTTTCTTGCATCGAATTAAGTATCCCATTTCCAATTAAAAGATATCTTTGAATTGAAATTTGAATGAAATATGTGGAAAATAGAATTAGAAATATCTCAACAACTAATAATCCGATTGACTTCGTTTTTTATGCGAAATTTGTGTTATTTTATTGCCTTTTACCTCCACTCTTTAAAATAAAAGAATTCGAAAATTTTTATATACCTTTCATCAGAACGAATTTTTCGAGAGTCCGAAAAAAATAGTTCCGGATAATCGAGGTTACTGATATTAAATAGGCTTCGTCCCATTCTTACATACTAAGCACATACAAAATTTCAAATCTCTATCTCAATTTGTTCGGGAGATAGAGCGGTTACAGACAGACAGACAGACAGACAGACAGACACACAGACGGACGGACGGCAATTTTTTTTTCTAAAAATATGTTTTTCGGAATCTCCAGTGTCCGAAACGTGTAAATCCGTCAAAAAAAATTTTTTCTATTTTCAAAACGATTGCAAGACTTACCCTATACTACGTATGATGGGTAAGTAATAAATCGGAAAATAAGCAGTTTGAATCGAAATACACCCTTAAGAGCCCACAATAGTCACAGAAAAAATACTCAAAATGACCCGGATGACCATGTAAAGTCTATGGGAGCGTTCTTTTTGAATATCTCGCTCCAATTTTAATATTTTTGCATGATTTTTTTGCACAAGATAGCTGAGGGTAATCCACAACCGGGCTAGTTTTTACTTTTTCCATTTTGGTTATATATTTTTTATATTACGATAGTTTCAGTTTCAGAACCGGTTTAAACCGGTTTCGAAAGTTAAAGTATTTTTTAAAAGAAAGTCTAAAACAAAAATTTAAAAAGTAAAAACTAGCCCGGTTGTGGATCGCCCTCAGCTATCTTGTGCAAAAAAATCATGCAAAAATATTAAAATTGGAGCGAGATATTCGAAAAGGACGCTCCCATAGACTTTACATGGTCATCCGGGTCTTTTTGAGTAATTTTTCAGTGACTATTGTGGTGTCTTAAGATACAGTTTTCAAATAAAACGCATCTAAAAGTACATATATTTTTTTCCGATGCGATGGTGTAAAAGATGAAAATATGCGATGTTTAGAAGTGTAAAATGTGTAGTAGCGGAAATTGCAAAACCGAAACTTCAATTCAAATTTCAAAGTGTTGCCATTCGCAAAATGACGTATGCGTTACGCACAGATACGGTTGGCCTTTATAATATATAGATATCAATTACAATGGCGATGCGAATATAATTGCATGAGTCTGATAAATAGAAATCATATATATATTTGAAATGTTAAGGGTGTATTTTAACCAAAGCCGCTAATTTCAGATTTATTAAATAGATTTCGTATGAAATACTACCTATTGCATTCGCACCAGTTTATCTATCTATCTATCTATATATCTAACTTTTCTATGGACACGATAACTTCTATAATTAATTCTTCACCAATCTCCACCAAACTTTTACATAAAATCAAAGGGGATAAAATCTCGGCTAAGTTCGTTAATGGGCAAAATCGGCCAAGGGGGTCGAAATAGGGGGCGTTTTTGTGAAAACAGAAAAAAGCCCATAACTTCTTAATGAAAATAGATATCGAATCAGTTTAAAGTTTATATTACTTCTAAATAATGGGCCAAAAATTTATGCATGACAGATTTTTGATAAAGTTAAAAATGGCCTCAAGGGGCGAAAAAAATAGGGTTTTGGGGAGAAAAATATTCATAACTTTGTCAATTCTCAAGATATCAAATCCATCTAATTTTTTTATAAATATTCTCAAAATTATCTAAAACTTTTGTATTTGCAAGTTTTTGATAGGACTAACTCTTACCGGTAAAAAAAAAATTAAAAACGAACATAAAAAGGGCTTTCGAAAAAGAATAAAATCCATAACTTTGTCAATTCTTAAACTATCAAATCCAATTAAATTTATTTTACATCTTCTCAATAACATCTACAACTTTTATATTGACAAGTTTTTCATAGGATCAATTCTTATAGCAAAAATAAATTAAAAGAAAATTGGAGTTGGAGAAAAAACCTAGTTCAAACTGCTTACATTCTGAATCGTTTTATAAATTCATTTATTATTTTAAACGCATCCAAATGGCAGATCCTCTTATTTAAGAACTATATATCGGGTGAGTCATAAATATCGAAACAATAGGCTAAAGTTATTGTTTTGCGTGCACCTAAGTTGAAGGGAGTAGTCCCCTCCTTTATGAAAAGTACGCTAGGCCCGGCCTGGCGGCTTAGCGTAGGCAATATTTAAGGCTATCTCCTTAAATGTTGCCCTTACACCCATACTTCCAATTGCAAAAATTCATAAAAAAATGTGAAATTTTTGATAAGATAAATTGCGACTCCATGGGGGGGGTCTAGTTGAAAAGTTACGAAAATTAAATTTTTATACGGCCCCCGTAGGACAAAAATTCCAATTAGGAAAACTTTCCTTATTCAGTCCTGAATAAGACACAAAAAGTTGCATCTTCATATCTCCAAAATTCGCAAAGTTATAGCCGTTTAAAAAATTCATCAGGTTTTAAAATATTAGACACAAATTGAAAAGAGCGCAATTCAAAAAACAATGTTACTTTAACAGTTCTAAAAAACGCGTAAAAAATATATTTCTTGAGTTTGAATTTTGATTTTTTTTTTTTTTTTTTTTTTTTTTTTTTGTGATGGTTAGCATTCTAATTTGCTAAGAAAATCACATTCTAAAATTTCTCATACAATTTATAAAAGTTTCATGTGGTTAGTACTGGTTTAAATGGGACAATCAAAAATCGTTATAACTCGTAACATTATTTATCGGATTTCAATTTCTTTCCATTTAATTAAAGATGAAAACCTGATTTTAGTTTTGTTCCAAGGTTTTTTTTTATATTAATTTTAAAACTATTAAAAATATTTATTGAAAAAATAATACAACTTTTAAAAAATCATATTTTCAAAAACAAATATTTTTTCAAAAGTAAACATTTTTTCAAATTTGCCGAAACAAAACTAATGTAAAACAAGTTGGAAATTGCACGTGAACGTAGCAAATGAGGTGCGTTCGTACGATAACGAAGTTTTAAAAATATTCAGATCTTGCTGATATAGTAGATCGTACTCCGGATACAATATAGTAGTCGAAATCTTTACGTTTCTGTAAATATGCAGAAAGTAATTTTTATTACACCTCAGCAACATATATCTTATTCATAAAATGTGAAATAGTTGAATATAATTAAAACACGCCCCAAAGAATGTTTCGCCGTATAGCATTATGTAGTGGAATACTTTTGTGTGGCCCTATAATTTAATAATAAAAATTCTTTGCATCACAGATTGTACAGAATGCATATTTTAGTATATATTTCATAGATTCATGCCAATTCTATTATGTTCGAATGAGTGTAACATCATTAAAATGCATTTGAAACTTTTTCCCCATTGACCGTAATGTAACGGTCCCCGATTGTCCCTGTAATTGATCTATGCATCCGATTTTCATAACATTTGAAATGACTCAACAAAATTACGCAATAACATGTTGTTTTAAATTTCATTCATGTTGTTTCTAATTTAAATTTGTTATTAATGTTTTAAATTTCAAACGATTAAAATGCATTTAAACTTTTTTCCTATTGACCGTAATGTAACGGAATCCTTTTGAATGTCTCTGCAATTGATCTATCCATCCGATTTTCATAAAATTTGAAATGACTCGACAAAATTATGTTATTATTATGTATTTTAAATTTCAAACGATTCGGTTGGGTAGTTTTTGCGTTGTTATATGCGGACAGACGGACGGACTGAGCGACAACAATAGGTGCTACGTATTTACATAATTACGAAAGCACCTAAAAATAAAAAATGACGTGTTTCAAGTTCTTTTTTCTTTTAAAAATTCTTAACATTTAATAATTTAAAGACAAGAAATAGAGGATAAAAAATTCATTATGCAGAAAAACGAAGTGTATTGTTTTAATGTCCGTCAGTTATTTTAAAAAATGCTTTTTCTAAGATGCAGATTAAGTCTTTTTTTTCTTTTTAAATTTACCTCTGACAACTTCAGGCTTTTTATCGTCCTCCAGAGGATGTTAAAAAATCTGTATTCTGGGCCCAGGTAGGGTCAGGACCGAGATTTTACTTTTTTCTGAAGACCCACCAGGCCGGGCCTAGCGTACTTTTCATAAAGGAGGGGACTACTCCCTTCAACTTAGGTGCACTCAAGATGAAATTTTCAAACCCGGTCTCGACAAAACCCCTATTAAAATCACTGTCTCTGACTGACTTAATACGTACATAAAATAAATAAAATTCGGCTCAATCGAATTTTTTTACGAAAAACATATAGATTTTAAAACTTTTATTTTACAAAAAAAAAAAAAAAAAAACCTTTAAAATTTATTTTTTTAAATAGATTATTCAAAGGCTAAAAATATTAAATACAATAAAACCAGTGAAAAAAATCTGCCTATGACGGAATTCTGTTTTAAACGGAAAATATGTTGATCCATGTAAAATAAATGCAATAGTACCTGAAAAGAAAATAAGCTCCAATTACATCTTCTAGGGAGAGCATCTGTCTATAACGTATTTTTTTCTTTCCTATGTGATTCCGTCTTAAAAAGTTTTAGTGTATAACATTTTTCAGAGTCTCCAACGCATGGGATATGGATTAACGATATTAAAATATAAGTGAAACATTTACATATAAATAGAGATTCATTGATAAAATAAATATATTTCAGCCTTTGGCGCTTCTTTAATAATAAAAAGTATAAATATAAAAAACGAAAAGCTATAAAAGAATTTTTTGGTCACAACTCCTCCAAATGAAACATTTTTTTCCCCACGCCAAATTAAAAAACTATGTAGAAATTTGCGACTGAACCGGGCTATGATTTAAACTATTTTCCAGACCGGTCCGGGTTATGAGGTTGACATTTTTTCATGCCACGCCGAGCTTCCCCCCCCCCTATGGGTCGGTTTGAGACTTGACCTAGATATTTTGATTCGGACAGACGTCTGGTATACCAATTTAGCGTAAAAACTATACGCTGCTATTTTATGTCCAAAGAAAAAGCGCTATCTTAAACCGATTTTTATCAATTTGCAATTTGTGAATGTTCCCTAATAAGCGTTGAATCACAGAGAAGAAAGCACAGTTTAGAGGCAGGGAAAAGTGGTGTAAGTCAGGAATTTTTGAGGATTTTGGGATTTAATATCTCTGTGGGATTTTTAGATAAGGAGATGAAATTTGTTTTGTTCAATTTAAGAATGGATAAGGAATAATTTCCTAATTGGGAATTTTGACCTACGGGGGCCGTATAAAAATTTAATTTTCGTATTTTTTCAAAAAGACCCCCCCATGGAGTTGCAACTTATCTTATCAGAAATTTCACCTTTTTTATGAATTTTTGCAATTGAAAGTATGGGTCTAGGGGCAATATTTGAGGAGATAGCCTATTGTTTCGATATTTATGACTCACCCTGTATAATGTGAAATATTGGCCAGATTATTGATAAAAACAGAATACATTTCAAAAAACGCTGCCAAAAAGGGTATTTTGAACAGAATTTCCCGAAATGACAGTGATAGGAAATTCTAAGAAGTATTCAGATAACAACTTGCGTTTTTCCTGACTCATTTTTAAATTCATTTTTACTCTCAAACGCATCCAGTTTACAAGTCCTCTTATTTAGGAACTATATAATATGACGCATTGGTCAATTTTTTGATAAAGACAGACTATATTTCAAAAAAGGTTGCCATAAAGGGTTTTTTGAACAGAATTTCCCGAAGTGACTGTGATAGGAAATTTAAGGAAGTATTCAAATAACAAATTGCGTTTTTTCTGACTCATTTTAAAATTCAGTTTTGCTCTCAAACGCATCCAATTGACAGGTTCTCTTATATAGGAGCTATGTAATATCCCGCATTGTTTAGTTTTTGATAAAGGCTGAATATATTTTTAAAAATGCTGTCAAAGAGGGCACTCGCGCAAAAATTCCCGAAGCTATCATGATTAATAATTGAGGTTGTATTCAAAATTGGTTATTTTATAACTCATTTTTAAATTCAATTTTGCTCTCAAACACATTCAATTGACAGTCTTTTGTTATTTAGGAACTATATAATGTACCGTATTAGTCGATTTTTTTAAAAATAGAGTCAGAATTATATCAAAATATGTTGTCAAAATGGGCATTTGATCCGAATTTAGCTTAAGATGATTATGATAAAACCAGTCCTTACAGAAAAAGGAAATTAAAAGTTTTTCAAAAGAGGACAAATAAAGTTGTCAAACTGGGTTTATCTGTAATCAAATTTATTTTTTGTTGTTGAAATGAGCACTCTTCGAAATCTACCTCCGCCTATAGGCCAAGCCGACAGGGATTTTTTTAAAATTCATTTTTGCTCCCAAGTGCACCAAACTTTCAAAATCTCTTATTTAGAAAATTCATAATGTTTGTAGATTTTTTAATAAGTGAATAAAATTTGGCAAAAAATGCTGTCAAAGGTGCCACTTTGAACCGAAAATTCCGAAGCTGGAGACCTGGGAATGAAAAAAATTATCAAACTGGGAAAACAATTGTTTATCAATCAAATTCTAATGAATTCAGCTAAAAATGACATCACATTGCATCTTATACATCACGTTTAAAATCCCCTCAGCCAGTTTCGTGTCTTTACCTTTAAAATTGAGTCTGAAATTGTACCGGAAAATTTCGAGCTGTTTGAAGGTAGAAAAATATTTTTTCGAATACACCCTTAAAAAGCACCAAAACAACACAAATCAAAACGACGCAATCCTTTTTCTCACAGTCACACAACGATGCGATTTTCTTTGTCACACCTTATGGTTTCGATAATCCGTCATAACGCGACAAAATTCGTAGTTTCCGTGACATCCGAATCCGGCATTACGCAACGCACCAGACCATCAGCAGATTAGACCAGATCTCGAAATCACAGCAATTTGCAAGCTAACTTGTTAAATTTTAAAAAAGTGGCGTTCTAGTGGAGGGGGTTGGGTGTTTTTGCGCCAATTTAATGGGCGAATATCGTGCGGTTAAGCCAACGCGTGAAATCATTGTTTTCAGCTAAAGAGAGATAATAGCGTGAAATCATTGTATGGAAATAAAGGAGGGGGTTGGCAAATAATCAGCACCAAAGGGTAGTTTTTAAGTTTTGTCACGCTGGCTTACACCTTTTCAAGGTCACGGAAGGTGTTACGTTTGACCCCGAATTATGTAATTATAGTTACTATGTTACTTTAAAGACATGTTACTTTACATGTTACTTTAAAAAGCAGCAAAATAAATTCAATGTAGTAACCGAAGAAACAAATATTTATTGTATTATGCACCCACCTACGAGTTTAATGATTGCAAATATTCCATCATTCCTCAACATCATAAATTTCTGGCACAGTTCCAGCTTGTTCTTGTACTATTCATCTTCAAATGTAAGTTTGAGTTCCTATTCTGAAGATAAATGCCTTCCATTTGTATAAATTCGTCCTGCTAGATCTCCCCGTAAGCTATCGATAGGATTTAAATCTGGAGTTCTACGTGACCATTAGAAAACTTCAATATTTTTCTTATAGAACTAAAGTTTTTTCTCATGGCTTGTGAGGATAGGTGCATTATCTCGTTGTTATATCTGTTTATTTATTCTTTTTTCTGTATCTTAATGATGTATTTCGATTTAAACTGCTTCTTTTCCGATTTATTTTTAAATACATTTTTGCTGTCATATGCATCATTCTGACAAATTGTCTTATTTAGAAATTACACAAGGTGCCCTGATTGGCGATTCTTTGATAGATGCAGAAAATATTGAAAAAAAAGCAATCAAAAACGGCATTTTGAACTGATTTTTTCGAAGCGGGAGATCTGGGAATGAAAAAATGGGTCACAGTGAGAAATTGTTTTTAAATCAATTTCTAATGAATTGAGCGTAAAATAACATCACACGGCACCTTATACGTCTCTTAAAAAATCCCCTCAGCAAGTTTCATGTTTCTACTTTTAAAAATGTGTCTGAAATTGTATCGGGAAATTTCGAGCTGTTGAAAGTGGAAAAGCGTTTTTTCGAATACACCCTTAAGTGTTGCAACAAATTAAAGATGGTCAAAAAGAGTTTGTACATGTGTCTATGAATTAAATTTTCCTGAAAGATATACACTTAACACCGTGTAGTTTACTGAAAAGCAGCCCCATGTTGCAATGAATCCGCCACCTAAGTGATGTTTTAATAAAATCTCTTTTTCTTTTCTCAAATCGTCCCATTAATATTTCTTTCATGAAAAGAAGTGAAACTTACATGTTCCTGATGGCTGGAAATACATTTGGAACGATTTGAGAAAAGAAAGAGAGATTTTATTAACGCATCAGTTAGGTGGCGGATTCATTGACAATGGGGCTGCTTTTCCTTAAACGGCGTAGTATCCCTTGTATATCTTTCAAGAAAATTTAATTCAAAGACACATATACTAACTTTTTCTGACCACTTTTCACTTGTTGCAACACTCCTGACAGGACAAAAAACCAGATATAACTGCCAGATAATGCACCTACCCACGGAAGTCGTGAGAAAAAACTTGTATAATATTAAAGTTTTGCAATGGCCGCTCAGAAAACCGGATTTAAATCCTATCGATAGCTTATAGTGAGATCTAGCAAGACGAATCTATAAAAATGGAAGGCATTTTTAATCAGCATAGAAACTCAGAGCCACAATTGAAGATGTTTAGTACAAAACAATCCAGAACGGTGCCAAAAATTAATGATATCGAAGAATGACGGAATATTTGCAATCATTAATCTCATAGATGGGGGCATAATACAAGAAATATTTGTTTCTTCGGTTACTACATTGAATTTATTTTGCTGAATTGTCTTGAAACGGAAAATTAAGTTCGATTCAAAATCGCTTCCATCCATGACAATCTCAGGCCATCGAATTTTATATGCTTCTGTTGAAAAATGAATTTGTAAATGTGTCAAAAAGTTTTGCGCTTGTTGAGCAGAGCAGTTGAGAACAGCCTTAATAAAATATATTTCTTTTCGTGTAGTGTTTATTTGCGTTTACACTTCTAAAAAAAATAAATAAATAAATAAATAAATAAATAAAATAAAATAAAATAAATCAATTTTTATTTGATTTGAAATGTTGACAACTATGTAGAATCTTAAGTTCTTGAAATCACAACTAAAATGAGACACATAAAATCGATTCTGACACCGTTAAAACTTTAGAACTTCTATTAACTATTAAATATTTATAAAAATAATATTATTTACATAAGTCTATTTACAAATAAATCAAAGACATCTCAAACATCTCAGTTCAATTTTCCATCATACCTCAAATCGTCATTTTGCGTCCTTCTCTCCAAAACAACAACAACGTTCTACTCACGCTTCTTCACTTCAGTTCTTAAGTGTCAGCCTTTAGCCACGGCTTTCATCTAGTTGCGTTTGATATATAGCAACTGTGCTGTAGGACATTAAGTTTGAGAAATGCGAAAAATCTATATCAAAACTTTATTAGAAGTTGTAGTGTACTTTTTCAAAACGAGTGATTTACAGTTTGCCTTAAAAAAATGACCAAAGGAGGTCACTTGATGTAAATAAAAAAAGAGACTAAATTTAAAAAAAAAAAAAATTCTCAAATTAATCTAAAAATTTTCAAGAAACTTTAACAAAGCTCACGACTGCTACACTGAAACAAAAGCAAGTCCTCTAATTAACAACAAAAAATTTTCTCCGCGGTAATTAATCTGACTGTGACTGTAAAAAGGTTGGTAGTGGTGAAGCAATCAGCAATAAAACTAAAAAAATGCAAATTTAACTTCTTTTTACTTATGTGGTTTGTTTTCTTGATCTCTTATTCAAAAGTTTATGAATTTTTCTAAGTGAAGTTTTAAATTTCATTAGCACTCTTTGTGAAATAGTGGGAGGAAAAAGAAGGGGGGGGGGGAGCTAAAATTTGGTTTTCTTTTTTCAGCAATTTCCACGCCTTCTTTTGGCAATGAATGTCTTGTTCATTACAATGTATTGTGGTAATGTTACTGTTATAAAAATAACTTTGAGAAGTGCGAGAGTATAAAAAAAAAAAATGTTCTTTTGAATAAGCGAATGAATTAAATTTCTAAAAAGCTTTCATTATTTCGTTATTTGCGTCATTTTAGTTATTTGCGGTTTGTTTTCTTAGTCATGTATTCAAAGTTTAAAAGAATTTTTTTTTTTTTAATGAAGTTTAAGCATTCATTAATACCCTTTGCGTAGGAAAAAGGAAGGTGAAAAGGGGGGGGGGCTGAGTTATTATTATTATTTTATTTTCTTGCGCTCTTGTTTTGTAATGGACTGGCCATATCCTTGCATTAAGAGGAAATTTATTCCCCCCAGATCAACCAATTTCGGGGGTCTTTGGGAAGCCGCAATAAAATACTTTAAATTTCATTTTAAGAGAATTGTGGGAGGTGCTAACCTCACTTATGAGGAACTTCTTACGATAGTGATACAAATAGAGAGAATGTTAAATTCAAGGCCTCTGAGTCCATTATCAGATGATGCAAATGATTTTGGAGTCCTAAACACCAGCTCATTTTCTTATAAACAGACCACCTTTTCCATTTTCAACAGCTCGAAATTTCCCGATACAATTTCAGGCATATTTTTAAAAGTAGACACACATGAAACTGACTGAAGGGATTCTTGAAGAGACGTGGGTGCCTTGTGATGTCTTTTTACGCTCAATTTATTAGAATTTGAGTTATAAACAATTACCTTATCAGTACACTGTAAAAAA